>RSEF01000001.1:47985450-48018931 GCA_003993805.1 Himantopus leucocephalus
AAAAAAAAAAAAAAAAAAACGACAAAAACACAAGACAGCTGTGAAGCAGAGGAAATACATTGGTATTAAACTTAGCTCTATCAAATTTTTCTTCTCTTCTAGCAAAATAAAAATTTGCTCATTTACCTGCAGAAGACATACAGCGTAACTAGGTTAGTTTGTATGTATACACATAGTTGTATTCAAATCAAAATGGATATGTGTGTGCTTGCTGGTAACCAACTGTGAAAAAAAGGAAGTTTGCACTAAAAAGAAAACGCAAACTCTTTCCAGGGTTCTCCCCTACCTTTACATTCTTTTGTACCTCAGCACTGAAGAAAAGCTAATACCAGTACCTAAGCATTAAAAAATAAAAATGAAGCATCTCCCAGCAGTATTCTTTTATTGGAACACACCGTGAATGCACTCAGACACTTCGGTTTCAAAGCAGTGTCTTCCATTCTGGTACAACACCCAGATTCAAGAGACTCACATTTAAGGGCTGCCTGCATTATGAAATTGATGTGACAAACTAAGGTGACCTCAGCAATACACCTTCACCCCAATTCTGCAGGTTTTGGAGATTTTTTCCACATACATTTCCTTTAGTAAGCATCCAAAAATCCTAGAAAACTCATTTGTAGAAGTGAGGCTTTAGGCTGTTCTGTGCATCATTTCTGCATTTGTACCAAGCTCTGTTCACCCTTTCTCAATTTTTCTATTCAGAGTGCATGTTTACATACCATATCCAGGAAAACAAGATCTGGTTTAATTTGGGACTATTAATTTTTGTTGGTAATCAGCCAGTGATTCCACCAGATGCTTCTATTCAGAAGCTACAAGCTATAATACGAGACAGGGTTGTCCTCTCATATGTTGCTTAAGGCTGGACCTATCTAGAATGAGTTTAAAAGGTTATAAACTCTCCTTTTGCAGGCACGCAACAGTATCACAAGACTTCTTTCTTTAGCATAAACAAAATGTAGTCTTAAAAAGATCTTTATATCCCACCCACAAAGGCCCACTGCAGTACCGTCCCTCACTGGTTTATTTCTTCTGATACAGCAGCAGCAGATGCTTCTCCATCCAATTTCAACTGTTAAGAGTTCCAGGGGAATTAGAGAAGCAAATAGATAGGACTTTCATGCACGACACACAGATTCAACAGCACATATAATGCTTTACTTGTACTGCAAGAACATAGAGATAACCAGGAAAATGCAGACTCCTTGATCTGAGTTTAGGATCCAGTTAAAATCTCAAGGTAACAATACAGAATGATTTGCAGAAAGTAGCCCAACACAAAATGTGGTAAAAACAACAACAAAAACTCTTCCCAACTCCTTCATAAATACAGCAGTGCCTTTCACTTAACATAAAAGTAGAATTATCAAAGCAGAAAAAAAGTGTCTTTAGTTACACCCGTATCAAAACCGCTCTTTTGTCTTTTTGTCTTTTAGACAATCAACTTTAGTCTGGAACTGAAGTAAGCAGGAGGTTCAGATTATTTTTACTTACTCTTCCCAATATTTTGAGAGGAATCCTGGCTACACATTTTTAGTCTTTGTTGTACACAGCCTGTTCAGAGTAGAAAAAAATCCCATGGAAAGTTCAAAATTCAAGGGAAGGGAGACAAGAAAATAGGTATTTACCCTGAATGCAGATTTTGATACAGGATCATCCACAGGATTTAAAGAAAAGTCAGCAAGCAGGACAGCTTACCCCTAATGCACTCACTGTGGGACCATCCCTATTTCAAAGATCAGATTTCAAACTGCAAAAACCTCAAAAGATCTTTTCGAAGGTATTGATCTTCATGAAGATGGGTGATAGAAATCCCAAAACATTTCGCAATGCAAGGATCACCTAGAAGCCTCCATTCATATTCTCCACTGCACAGTGCCCTGTGCAAACGCTTCTCAAGCTTGTGCTCCTTCTTAGAAGGGAAAAGACAGGCCACGGTTGCATAGTATTTCAGGAGGTCAACCTTTTCCTAATCTGCATTTCATCCTCGAAGTACGGCAGATTTTCCCAGGTGATGATTTCAAGACAAACACAGCTAAGTAAATATTATTCTGTAACACTTTTAAAAAATAGTAACGGTAGGAGCAGGAAAATACTAAATAACAATTACAGCGATTTCCTTATTTTGCAATGCCACTGCAAAGAAGCAAAATAGAAAGCCATGTGACTTTATTTACTAGTTTAGCTAGTTATTATCACTTAAATTATTCATTGTCCTGAGGCTAATAAGAGCTTTCTTCGAAAAAGCTAGGAGCAATAGCAATCAAAATACAGGATTTATGGTAGAAAGCTTCTAGCCTTTTTTTTTTCTTTTATACTTGACAAATGAAAACCTTACAGGTAGTTTGTAACCATCAAGGTATCCTAGAGCAAACTGTATAATCATGAGATATTACCTCCACGAATTTCACTGTTTTCTGCTTTTAGCCACTGTTTCTTATTCTAAATTAGATAAGACCATTTGAAACAAGATGGTTAAATCTACCTTTGCATATGTACTACCATAATTGGTAGAAAAGGGAAATTGTGTCTTTAGTAGGAAGTGAAGACCTAGGCCAGTGAGTAATAGTACTACTTTTTTTGGGGGGGAAAAAGAAAGTAACCAACCAAATGAAAAGCTGCTTTCTTCCTCTTACTAGTCTGTACTGCACATCGAAAATCATGTTGTATATGTTCATACAAAATACTATTCATTTCAGCTATCTGATTACGCAAAAATCTGCCAGCACAAACAACTGCCAAGCAGCTGGGCTCATTCCAACCAGGCAGCGATGACATCCTGGTTCAGCTTTTACCTGGTATTCTTAAACAAGTTCTATTCAGTTGTCAAGCTTAAAGATAACACTGAGTGGAAAGAAAAGCAACCAGCTAAGAAACCAAGACATACTACTGAAATATAAAATACAGCCAGCCAGTATCTTTTTGAGAAAGTAATTAATTAATTAGTATTTAATTTCTCAGCTGTTTTGGTGCAGCACTGGGTCAAAATACTGCTCTGAAATTGAGACTTTGTTAAAGATAGTGGCTTAGGGAAGGCAAAGAAAAAGTATAAAAAAAAGAGATACGTGTTGTCTTATTTACATCATAGTTCTCTAAGAGGTGGGAAAAAAGCTGTAACCATGCAGCCAAGGGCATGAATTTATAAGTTATTAAATATGGATTTCATATTTCATAAAATGATATTTAATACCATTTATTGAGTCTGTAAAGATTTGGTTTTTTTTTTTAATTTGAACAACTGCACTAGCACTGAGTGCACAGACCAATTTCGGAGAGCGAGAGGAGTCAGGTGGTGGGGCCCAGGGAGGTTTGACAGTGAGGGAAATAATTCAAGTCTTTCTAGCGTAAATTTTGAAACAGAAAACTCATGGAGTATGGAGGGAGACAGTTTAAGGGAAAGAGGGAGGTAATATGTGACGAGATGCTGTAGCAAAGAATTTGGAAAGCAATGGTAGTTTTATTCGCACAGCCCATTTCTCCTTATCAGCTGTGTGGATTCTTCCTATCTCTGCCTAATTCAAAAGTGTTGAAGAAAAAACAACAGCAAAACAAGGAGAAAACAACCCTTTCTCCCCAGCCCTGAAGACCCCTCACTATCCCCTCACCTCATTATTTTTGGTTAAAACACTGAATATATGTTCTGAAAAAAAAAAATCAAAAAAAAAATCAAAACTGCCAGCTGTTGTGAGATAAGGGATAATAGTGAACAATGAGCTTAACAAGTCTCTCACTCTTCACCAGATCTTCAACCTCCAGTTGTTTGCAAAGCATTCCCTGATAGAGACACAAATGGGCAGATGGGACAAAAATGCACAGAAAATACACTTATACATATATAACTGTAGGAGGGACTGGGGTGGGGAGAGGGGGAGAGAGAGAAAGCTCAGTTAGAACAGCCTCAGAGGGTGAAATAAAACAGGATAGCAGAAAACTTTTTTGTTGAGATAACAAGAAACATCACCCAGCTCCTAGATCCTCAAGCGAAAGTGAGCTATTAAATAAGAATAGCAACAACCCTGGTCTACCCAATATTTCATGCCATTATTTTTAAAAACAGTTGTTTGGTGACTACAACATTAGTCATAAAAATGAGAACTGAGACGTGAAAATGGGGAGCACAGACACAGCAGTATGAGTGTGTTTGCGAGAACAAATTGTGCTCCTGACCCAACTGCCTCATGGTGACAACATTTGATTTTCCCAAAACGTTGTTCCGTGCACTGAATATCAACTCAGATGAAGCAGGCAGGGATGGAGGAACAGTGTGATGTACATGTTGATTACTCCCATTTCATCTGTCCCTTCTAAACCTTCTCTCTTGATTTGATTTTTAAAGGATTGCATATCAAGGCTGCCTGATGCTTTTGACAGTAAACTACAGTTATACCCTATCAGGAAAAAAAAAGACTGATTATTGGACATTTAGTTAATGTTCAAATGACTGCCAGGGAGACCAGCAAAACATCCAATGGCAGACAAAGCTTGTTTGATATTTCTGCTTATTAATTATATTTAGTTATTACCCAGTAATAGAGTCTTGGTGTCTATTAAAAATCCCTTCAAGTTCAGTGGCTCATCTGCCTACGAAAAGAAAGACTGAAGGAAATAATGCAATTTGTTCTGAAAGCAACTGAGATCCCTGCACTTTCTCATATTTAACTTTAAAGCATATCTTTGGGGGGGAATGGGGGGATGGTAGTGGTGAAGTACTAAAAACTTTCCTTCATTTGCATTTGGTTTGGATCAGCCTCGAAACAGAAGGACCAAGGCCTTTAATTGAGAGACTTTAAAAGAAAATGTCATGAAAAACTATCCCTGTGACCACAGCAAGCATTCTGGGTGCGCAGGACTCCAAGCCATGTGCCAGTGGTATAAGCAGAGATGCAAAGGTTCCTCTTCTGGAAACTAGCAATTCTGCAAGAATATCATTACTACCATATTCTACATGATGGATTTCAAATCTAGGCACACATCTTTTGGTGTGAGTCAGGATAGAGACTCAGTGGGCTTGCCTGAAACACCCTAGACATTGTGGAACAGAAAACAGTAAATTAGTTAGCAGACAAAGCAGATCTGCCAAACCTTTAAGGGATGGAGTACTATTGTTACTGGAAAGCATTTTGTACATTACTATGGTTTTGGAAGAATTTTATAGGTTTACACAAGGTCAAGTACATCGATGATACTTGAGGGTATTGCAGTCTGTGTTATTTGCCTTTGTGTTGTCTCACACACATCCGTACGCCCACAGTGAAGCACACTCTCAGGCTCCCACCCCTCATCTCCAGACTTTAACAAGGCCACAGCTGCAGCATCATTCAAAGGTTTGGCTTTGCCTGCCTGCAGCAAGCAGGTGTTCTTCCAAGATACCACGTAACCTGGATAGTCTGTCAAAGAAATGGCCACAATGGGACTTTCTTGTAGAGGAAAACATTAAAATTTAATGACTGAAGTGGTCAGGAAATTTTTGATATTTATTTTATAGATTTGACTAGCATAAACCACGCATGTGGCAGCCGATTACAAATTTTTATGTTGATTTTGAAAACATAAGAATCCTGCTGAATGATGAAATACGGACAGATAAGGCAGTCTTTTCTGGTTTTTCAAATGGTTATTTGCAGCAAGTTGCCTACAGAAGCCTGTTATTCANCTTTGAAAACAGAAGAACACTGCTGAATGATGAAATACAGATAGATAAGGCAGTCTTTTCTGGTTTTTAAAATGGTTATTTGCAGCAAGTTGCCTACAGAAGCCTGTTATTCAGACTGCTAGTTCATGGCTCTTTCTACCGTGTACCATGTGCTAAAATCATGAACCCGCACACCATACTGTAAACAGCAATACATGCATTTGCTACTTATTGGCATTTATGTCATAAAGCCTTGAATATTATCATGCTTTTTTAAGTAATAAATTACAGCACTTTGTGGGAATGGCAAATAGATGCAGAAGCACAGCATTTAACCTGAAATCTCTACATAGACGGAGCAGTATGTCTGGCACATCCAGCCTGGAGGGAGGAAGGATGTGTTTTGGATGGAGATACCATGGGCACATGGTCCTCAAGCAGATAAAGCTGATGGACATCCCAGAACTACCCATTCCAGGTCATTACCAATTTTCTGAGGCTTCATACCCAGCTAGGAGAATTTGTAGAGGGAAGTCCGACGCCTGTTTTCTGTAGGAGGTCAAATTAATTGATTACAATGGTCTTCCTAAAAGTCTTTTTCCTCTCTGCACTGCCTTCTTTTAGCCTGCCTCCTTCCTTTCCTCAACACTTCAGCCACAGAAATTGGNCTCCTTCCTTTCCTCAACACTTCTGCCACAGAAATTGGACTACTGCTTTCACACAGCTACCGAAAGCTCTCACTTCGTGCCTGAGCCTCATTTTGTACTCAAGAGGGCCAAACCCGAGTATTGGCCCAGAGACACCTGCCAGTCCCACAAACACAAGCAGACTAGTGCCAAAAATGAATAAAACTTTCATTGCATCTTGGAGCTGCAGAAAGGCTCAAGAGCTTGATAGTTCTGCAGCCATAAAATGAGTATGCATCTGTTTAAAAGGCAGGCGATAGCATTTGATGGGTTTCGAGATAAGGAGTATATCTGAGTGTCCTACAGACATGATAGTTCATATGCTAACAACATAACAGTTATATAAATACAGTTGTCCTATGCCCAAATCCAGATCATAGGAAAGTAAATATATAGCATGTACTATCCTATTAAATTATTAGAAAAGCCAAATGTCAAAGCACAGTCTGCATTTTTAAACCTACCTGAGAAGTTTCATATCCTTAATTAACATGGAGCTTTTTTCTCCATTTGATTTTTTTTTTTCCTAAATTCCCCATGCATAAAACAGTCCGGTGACAATATGTTTCACAGCAACACAACAGTTGAGTCTTCCCACAACACAATATTTTTTTATTTATTTATAGAACATGAGCTATCCAAGAGATTCCGTTTGACTTCTGCCTGGTCTGATCCAGGTAGAGCACCACTAGGGCATCCATGTCAGCCAGTAAGTCAGCCAACACTTCCTCAAGTAGTCCATTTTATTTTACTCATTTCCATCTAACATATTTCAAAATTTTCTTTACAGCCAATGCAGCACAAAGAGAAGAACAAATTACTACTACTTATTATTATTATTATTATTGTCCTTCCCCATCACTTTTAAAGCCTTGTTTTATTAAAATATTAGCCTTCTGTAATAAACTCGATACTAGCATATCAGTGATATTAAATTACTAGTAAGGATTCCTGAATGTAATGAAAAACCAACCGTACTTCTGTTTATTATCGTCAAATTTATTTCTTCAGCATCAACCACACCACAGAAGAGACTCTTAGCAGCTACAGAACCTTCAGTGGTCGTTGCATAGTTTTACAGCTGGATCAAATACCCACAGGCTGGCTCAAAGAAAACATTTGACCTTGAGGTACAACAGATCTTCTTTGAAACAAACTATCTCCTCCTAAGCAATCTGAGGAGACAAACTCTAGAAGTGAATCTGCAGGTATTAGACATGAAGGGAAAAAAACCCTTTTGAAATAAGAGGGCAGCTGGGGGAAGAGGAGACTCAAGCGTGCTCAATTCCAGATCAGAGAACAACAGTTCAGAAAACAGTTCATGGATAGTGAGATTAATGCTAACATTTCTCAGCTCTTCTTTTGTGCCACAGAAGGGTGGCAATTATGATTTGGATAAATTCCTATGCTCTAAACCATTTATCTCCTATCCTGTACCTCTGTGTCTTTTTCATTACAAGAAATGGGCTCAAAGGCTGAATATATTTTCCCAATAATTTCATCACGTGTGTTATCGTGATATATCTCCTCCAATTCTCTGCAGTTTAAAAGGCTATTGGCTGTAACTGAATGACTTAGATTAACATATACAAATCTCAGAGGCACTAAAACAAAGTATTTGATTTTCTACCTCTTAAAACTTTCACTTATGTTGCCCATAAATTCCCCCAACTTGTGTTTTTACCCGAACAAGATCAAAATTTTTTAAAAGATTAACCAGCATCTTTCATACCAAAATGCATAAAAACAACCCCAACCCAGCAACACTTTTTCTAATAAGCCTGTGTAATAATAAAGTACATAACCTGCACTCTAATACATGATTTGGACGTTAACAGACCCATTAAACCTACGCAGTAATTCAAAGAGGCCAGTAAATCTAATTTTAAGGCCTAGTATGAAGAACACCACAGCCACAAAATGCTACACCAGAATGCACTCTCTCTGCTGGCTGTCGTTTGGTGCAGTCCTTACATTAGAGCCCAGGCACGCCAAGAAGAACATGTCCTAAGCCTGTCATCCCTCAGCTAGCATAAAGTGCATTAATCTGATGCTAACCCTATGTCACACATCCTGCCTAGTTCAACAGAAACGTGGCCGATGCCCGCACCAGAGCCAGATCAGACATACACAGGTAAGCGAGACTGCAGTGCATGGACCCAGCATCAAAGCTCAGGGAATCAACGCTTCGTCAGATGTAGGCAACACACGGAGGGTGTTTATGGCCAACTCTATTTTGGAAAGGCTGCATCAGTGCAGAGAAATTGCTGATAGAGGGAGAGGAAATAAATCTGAGACAATGAAACATCTCAGAACTGCCTGGGGGTTGAGTTTTGTTTCTGCTGAACAGTTGTGAGTTCTGAAAAAATCTACGAAGCCTGTTAGGCATCACTGGTGGAGATTTTATTTATGTGCAAATCTTACCATGTATGGTAAGAAAAGTTTGAGAGAGTTAATTAACAAAGCAGGTTAATGGATGTGATGAAGAAGGCTTTGTAGGGTTTTTCAAAACATTTTTGCTGAACTTGAGTTTAATGAATTCCTCCTAATCTAACAAAAAGTATTACAGAGTTTTGAACTTTTAATAAACTAGAGAATAAAAACCCACCTTTTTTCAGAAAAATCTATGAATACAATAACAAAAGACCAATAAAGCATGGGAAAATAGAGGAAGGTCCTGAAGATGTTAAAAAGCATCAAATTCAATTTTATGAAATAAGCATTAGAAAAATTTCCAGACCACAGTATGAGTAAGTAAAGCAGGAAGGTGAGCTTTTTGAGACAGTCTGTTGCAGAAGTGGGATTTACAAAAGGATTTTCCGTATTGTGGAAGAGTGGATTTACATGCTTAAACGGCCTTAGGTGCTGAAGGATGAAACTTGAACAACAAAAAATTATCAGAAACCAAATTACACAGTAGTACTGGTAGTATACAATAGGAAGGGTCAATCCACATATCCACTGTAAAGGACAAAGATCTCAAACAGTATCAGGGTGATGTCAGATACTTATTTCGGATCAGCAGGTCTCTGCCATGAACTTAACGTTGGTAGTGTGCAAAGGTTTTGCCAAACAATTTGCTAGACAAATTCAGGGAGCTTTGACACAAAATTACCCAGCAATCAAGCAGTATTAGAAGGAAATTACTAGATGATGAAGAAATCGAGTCTCATAACAGCAGTTCACTGTACTGCAACAGCGTGTGAGCATAGCAGACTACTTTATCCTCAAAAGCACAGTCATTTCCAGTTTACTAAAAATCAAAGAGTTTGCAAGTGGTTCAAATATATTAAGTATAATTAAAAATAATCTTACCTTCTTTTGATCTTCTAGTTTATGACTTACTGGATTCCTTCCATGTTTGTTCATCTCTGAAGATAAATCCATCACATTCACTCCTCGCCCTTCAAAACGATATTGGTTCAGCAATACAGCAAACTAATCCAAAAAACAGGGGCTACAAACACACAGGCATGGTGTTTTTTCCATCACACACCATCTCTGAGCATCAATGACTTGGAGAAATGACTAAGAAACCCATTGATCGAGCTGAGGAAAACTTTGCAGTTCACTCTTGGGACTTTCCAAATGACCATAGCGTTTTAAAAAGCTGATGCTTAAGAAGAAAAATATTCATCCACTGCTTTTAAGTCCAACTGCTATCTGTATTTTTCTTCACAGGTTTCCATTTTACAAAAGGTTACATCCTGACTGTGAACCTGTTGAGAAAAAAAAAACCAATCTCATCAAGACTGATTTGCAATTTGCTGTCACTCTATGTAAATGATTATCTGTCTGGCTCAGGTGTGGGGTTTTTTTTTCTTTGTTTATTTATCTTGGTGTCTGGTTGACTTTTTTTTAATTATTTTTTCCTTTTCTAAGAAAATAATAACTATATAATAGTTTATTATAGGAACTAATAACTGTTTTGTGATTTAATACTTCACAGGACGAACCTATGCATGACCCCACTTTTCCCTCTCTACACCACGGTGGGCATGCAGAGTATTCACTGAGAACAGCTAGTGAATTCCAGCTACAGCCATCAAGGAAAAGTTCAAGGAAACAGAAGAGCAAAGACTATTTGACTAAGAGCAGCATAGATGAAAAATTTTCATCATCATCATATACTTCCTACTCAGTTCCTTCAAAAAGTAATAGCCAGTATAATGCTGACAGGGTCAGAGAGGGTAACCTGCAGTCAAAATATTAAGTCCTAGCCAATATGACAACATAAAAAAAAAACCAAACCAAAAAAATCCAAACATCATCTCCCTAAAAAGTTGTCTCAGAGGCAGATGGGTAACAAAACAAAACAAAAAACCTACAAACAAGATTTGTTTGTCAGAAAGTTAAAGCCCTGCTAACAGCAAGAGAAAGAGCCAGCGTCTCTTCTGTCACTTTTGACAATAAAATCGTAGAATATTCATGCCTTCAGTGCAATTGAAAGCCAATTGTGTTTAAACTGAATTAACTGAGTAGATGAAGCCCACATAAAAAATAATTTGAATGCCATTTCAATTCATTTTAAATGCATGATGTTCACAACATGTCTTCGCTAATGCATATGGAAAAAGAAATATGTCTAGATAGTGTATTGAATGGTACATGCTAGGTCATGCAGTCTGTCTCTAATAAAATGACATTGAAAAGGTTATTTTCTCTTAACAAAATAAATAAATCCAATATTGAGTGGAGTCATTACCAATATTACCATCAGCTCAAATTGTCTTTTAATCAGACCTAAGTTGCAATTGTTACTCTACTGTAACTGACTTATACTTAGGCCAACAATTATAAATCTGATGGCTGAAGGTGGCTTCCAAAGAAAGAAATCCATACTTAGGCATCTATGTTTGGGATTTTTTTCCCCTAGGTGCCTAAGCCTGAGGTTCAGAAACAAACACTGAACTGACAGTCAAGTCTGACACCTGTTTCTAGGAGGATCTGAACTAACCTTCTGTATTTGCAATGGAAGCCACTTACATTTTTTAATAGCTGTTACTAGGTTCATGCCATACCAAACAACTCATACTGCTTAGTTTTTGGCTTGGTTGTTGATGGTATCTTGGATTTCTCTGAGTATTCTCACGTTTGCATTTTTCACCCAGGACTTAAAGGCAAAACATGTTGTGGTCCATGGAGAGTTCTCCTTTTTCTGATAACATTGAATTAAAAACAAACAACCCCCCCCCCCCCCNCCCCCCCCCTGAGGTTGCCTAGTCCCACTACTAGAGTAGCCAGCTTTCTTTTAGTGATCCAGTTATAAACAGGAGAAAGACTTAAGTTGTTACCACATGTAGGGTGAGTCCACAGAGGTGGGATAAACCCAACAGTGAGTCAAAAATCAAGAGCTCAATATTGATACAAAGAAATACTGATAGAATTACCCTATGAGGTACAAATTCTCCTTTAGACCAAAGAGTGTTCCAACAACAGGAAATTGTAGTTATTCTCAACACTACAATGTGAGGCACCTATTTCTTATCCTTATTTATCTTCACATACATTTGAACGTGATATGGACAAAGGACTAAACATACAATAAGGACAAGCCTGTTCCAAAAATAGAAGCAAACAGAAGATGCATCTGCCTTGTGAAATCATAGGAATATAACCAATAGTACACGAAGCTACTACATGAGAGAATGCATACCCAGATAGAAGCTTGTTTCCCAAATTCAGCTTTACCCTGATATGCCTCACCTAAGCATATAACCAATTCTGTTTGCTATTCTAACTTCTGGGAATCACCTCCTCCTGCAAATGACACAGTTAAGCATTATATTACAAATACACTCATCATGACGCAAATGCTTGGAGACCATCTTTCTATTCATTATTTAGAGCATCCTGGGGAAGTCAGTGAAATACATAACCAGAATGTAATGCATGTTAACTGCCCAAAAAATAGAAAGTACTCATTAAAACCACGCTGTTAAAAACTTCCGTGACTTAGAATTTTTATTGGCCCAAGAAGCCGATGAGTTTCAGTAGTATGTTATAACCTTTCCAAGCACACCCAGCTTTTCCCACCCTGTTTCCACAGACGCTGAGGGGCAGCAGGACAGAGCCAGACATTGTCCTCAGACACAGACTGCTCCCACCCCTACCCAGAGCCTCATAAGGCACAACCAGTGATTCTCCCCCATTTGGCAGTTTCAGGGATCCAAAAAATTCACAAGTCCATAATGATAGGATGCAGGAAGATCAAACATGAGGTACCACTGCAGTGATCAACATCTGGATTTACACTTGTAACAATGCTAAAGCTCAGATAAGTCAAAACCAAGTGGTTAAAAACCAGCAGTTTCCCTTGTTCATTTCATGGTCAGACATGTAAATTATATTACTCCCCATGCCTGGCAATTATGTTATACTAGGCAATTAAGCTATTCTGTGGAACTGTATGGTGTTTTCAAGCCAAAGTTGGACAGAATGCAAATAATTTTGTTTGGACTGCCCTCATTACTTTTAACATGCAAAGCACAGGGTGGCAATTCTTGCTCATTCCATTCAGCACATTGTTCCATGGTCTTCAGCCTTTTCAACACACACAGCTGTAATTAAATGCTCCTGGCTGGTATTTTTTTTTTCCTTTTTTTCTTTTTTTTTTTTTTTTTTAAAAACAGTGGCACCTGATTTATTATGCAGCATTTTACAGTGATATTTAACATACACAAAATAATTGCATAAAATACTCAGAGACTCCTAGAAATTCTAACAATCACACACTAAATAACATAGATTTTGGTTGGTCATCTACAAATATAAAAGGCAAGATGAATTAGAGCGTTTTTACAATTTTATTCCCTTAACAGAGAAGTAACAGTCATTCAATAATAATTTCTAATCAGTTACAGATATTCGCAATAAAATAGTCTGGCAGATTAAGCATTTAGCACTGCAAACACAGGCTTAAAGGAAGTGAGCAAGCTATCCAAGCTAGGAACTTCCCTAGACTTTCTTGTTAAACAAAAAAAGGAGGAAAAAATTTTGCAGAATTATTTCTGATTAGGGGTTGCTGAATTGCTCTGCAAAAGAAGTGCTATGGAAGGCATTGACAGTAATTAAGCTTCTGGTTTAGGTACATCTATTACTTCCCTAAATTCAAGTGGACTTAATTCAGGTGAAATGTGCCTGAAAGAACTTCTCGTTTTACTTCACTATGAGCTGCAGGTTACTCATAGACTAGTGGGGAACAACCCCAGATTATATTCTGGGAATTAACCAGAGCCATGCCTTCTATACTACCCTTATTATCAGCAGAGGTAGTTCTTGAAGAGTTTACACTGATAGAACTCGCAGGAAGCAATCAGCACCCTCAAGCCCTCTGAATACCTCTTCCATATTTAACTTTTTTATTATTATTTTCCCTTAAGTAGCACATTCACTAAATATTTGGTGGAAGTTAACACAAATATCTTTCAAGAGTCCGGATGTCGCAAGTCAACCTGGTTGGGGAGCGGGGACAGGGAGGGGGAGTAGTAGGCAATTACTCTGTCTTGGTCAGTTTTCACGGTTCTACAAAGAAAAAGTTGCTCTGCAACCTTAGGAAAAATGATAGATAATGAGGTTTTTTCCTTCCATTGTTAGTGGCCTTCTGATATATTAAATCTTCATGACTTCATAAGGTGCATTCTGATGGCTACCCAGGAGGCTGCACACCAAGACACTGCTCTGTTGTAGTTATCGTTGGCAAGGGTGGGGACGAGGGGTACATCAGAGCCCCCCCAAGTTACTCTCTTTTACAAAATCTTATTGGGCTGCCCATATGGCCATTCGCAACTTTTGCCACACCGTGAAAGTGACTTTGAAGTGAGTTTGAGGCAGGTGCATATATGAAACTGTGGCTGTAATCTGTGCTTTTCATTTTGTCTTGTTTGTGTACAGGATAAGTCTACTGAGCTGCATTCTAGGTATTATCAACTGCACTGATAAGAATTTATCGTTATAAGCATTTGAAATTTATGTTTTTATTAAAGCATTTCTGGAAATATTGATACAGAAATTATTTTCTGGCTACGCTGATAGGAAAGGCCATGCAAATTTTGGACTGAAAGCATACCAGTTTTCAGTGCTAATACCTTGTTATCAAAATGGGGCTTCCAGTTTATGTGCAGTTATAATAGTGATGCAGAATTTGGGGACTGGGGGGGAGCAGAAATCGAACATGATACCTGTTCACCTCTTTCAAACATGATAGTGTCTATGCCAGGACCAAAAGCAAGTGTCTCAGGATACAGCTAAAGCAAACGCAAGATACAAATCAGCCTTAGTTCCTCCCCATCAGCGTTGCCAAGGATGGCAGCATGGCTGAGAGAAGAGGTGGGAGAGAGTCAAGGCTCCATGACTCCCTTGAAATGAGCAGTGGAGCACATTCTTGTGCAGGGTGTCCTCTGTTCCACTGTCCTTGGTGTTGATTCTTCAGGCTAATGCAATAAAAATAAGGCTCACCACTAATGTTTTACAAAGGTTGGCAAAGTTATTCAGCTCCACGTTGAAGACAGGCAGTTCAGGGACTGTAACTTCCATCCTTGATAAGCTCCTATGAAACCTCTAGGTGATGTGGCACCCCAGTATGGTTCTAATAACTTACCCATAGCAATAGCTTCACAATGGCCTCAAAAAAAGCTTACCTCTAATCATGAAAGCTTCTTAGCTTTCTTTGTAGTTTTTTCCCCACAGAGAGAAAGCATTTAGGGTCTCTGTATGGGTCTAACTGCAAACATAATGATCAGGCACACAAAGAGTTATCAGGAAAAGAAGATGATGTTGACTCTTGGAGGATTTGAGAACAACGCCAAAAAACACTGCTTTTAGCCAGCATTCAGAATGAGAAACCAATATCTGTTCTCTGCAAACACGTATGATAGAAGTGCCATAGAAAGGCTTGCCTGCACCAGATAAAAGCAGCCTGGGAAGGCAGCTGGTAAGCCAACAAAATATCCCTAAGCAGTGAGGCTTGCCTACCGAATTATTGCTTCTGATTCAAAATTAATTCTTGTCCAAACAGCAGTAAAAGTGGTCCAAATATACTCCTGATTCACGGCGATATAGAAAGCTACAGTGTATGGAGCTCTTTCCAATCAATCCAATGATGTTGACTCAGATTAAAAGTTACCACATAAGGACAAGTCCAGAAATGGTACTTAACTTCCTTTGTTAAGTGCTTGTGTGGCTGAAACATTTTGTATTATTTCTGTAAGTGGTATCATCCTATCCTCTGCATTTCTTCATAGGGCAAAACTCCTCTTCAGCACAGGATGCTATGTTGGAGTGATCACATTATCAGTGAGGACAGAATTACAATTGTTTGCATTGTTCCTGGCTCTAGCCAATGCAAATTTATACAAATTAAAACAGATTTGTACACATTAAAGAAAAAAATAAAGGGGAGTCTAATACTNTTTTGTACACATTAAAGAAAAAAAATAAAGGGGAGTCTAATACTTATATCCTTGCAATTCTATTCTACAAAGCAGGATTCTGATTGCCACTACATCATCAGACTGANATTTGTACACATTAAAGAAAAAAATAAAGGGGAGTCTAATACTTATATTCTTGCAATTCTGTTCTACAAAGCAGGATTCTGATTGCCACTACATCATCAGACTGAATGCATAAGTTAACACTGGTTCATGTAGTGATTTAGCAAGCAAAGTTAAAAATAATTATATATATATATATATATATATATAAAAGGAGACCGTTCTAGATCCTGATATTGTCAGAAACTGTTACTATAACTGATACAGCAACTCAAATCCTTTTGGCTTTCTCAAATCCTTTTTATCTTTCATAGCAACCTCCATCAAACAGGCTGAATGTTATGCACAGAACTTAGAGCTGTTATTACATGTCAATTATATTTCAAACTTGGAACTAATACCAGACAGGAATGCCGTCTCTCTTCCATCATCCAATTCTTTGGCCACTGAGCATCAGAGATAAAGAAAGGGAATACAAAATATATTTTTGAGAAATAGTCCAGTCCAGACATTTACTGTGGTCTCTCCTAGCAATTTGATGTGAGGGATGATAGCTTTGTTCCATGCACAGTACTCTGTGCCAGGACACATAACTGAACATCAGACCCAAATGAAATTTGGTTATCTTACCCAACACTGTCCTGCTACATACGCAGTCTTTTGAGCAAGACATAAAATGTCTACATTTCAACGTGCATTACAGCACTTCTGCAGAAGTGCTGCACTGGACAAATTCCAGCTTGAATAGTTATTTCAATTCCATCTATAATTTCAGTGGGATATCCCTCCATTTCTGCCCAAAGTTGTTTTGAGTTTTCCTCTGTACTGTTGAAATAGATATGATGTCTCCTCACAAAAACAGTATGGTGTAATTTTTACATTTATAATGTTTGGGAACTAATAGGAAGAATGAATATTCCTTATTTGTGTACATGTTAAATAGTTTACCGTATTTGTATTATTATTTATAACACTGCATGTACAACAACAGAGCTTCCTTGAAAAAGAAGAAAGATACATACTCTGCAGAACCTACCAACAATCCAGATGGGACATAAGAAAAAAAGAGAGCACTGAGCTGGAAATGAAGAGGAAGATAGAAAGCATATTCTCATATTCTAGGTATACTGTGGAAAGAGTGGGCAAGAAAATACAATTTAATAAAAAAATGCAAGTACACGTATATGGAACTTAAATAGTTTTCTTATATAAGGAGACTGTTTCAGTTAATGGGACAGAGAAATTTATGAGGCTCATGAGAAAGAGAAAGGCTAATCGAAAATAGTAGAGAGCTTGCATACCTTTGAAATTTTGTTTCCTAGGGAGCTATTAAGCCTTCCTTTCTTTTGCTTTTAAGTTTTGATTTGCAGGCTGGAAAAAGATGCAGCTGATCTGTACCTGAGCAGCGGCCGTTCTTCTGGGACTTGTAGTCATCTACAGCTATTGCTCTAACCAGATTGCCAAGACACTGGAAATCCCAGATAAATTACTAAATACTTCTTTTTGTCCGGTTTACAAAATTTTCAGGAAGAAAAAGGCAATGTGCTTTGGGAAATACCTAGATATTCGGTAGCTCTGTGGAGACTAATATATCTGGTATTTCTCAATACCCCACATACGTTAAAACTTAGATACCACTCCACAAGTTACAATGCTGTTCAAGAGGAGGTGTCTTCTCTCTTATTCATAAGCTAGAAGTAACAGAAACAGGAGCACAGACTAAAGTTTCACATATGTGACTGTTTTGAGTAATTTATATATTCAGACACAGAAACAACATACTGAAGATTCACCAGTTACTCTTACATGAAACGGTTAAATCCACTCCCCTACCTTACTAGAAATGAGGACTTACACTCTCCACTTTGATTAATCTAAATCCTTAAACCTTAAAAATACCATTAAATCACACAGCTTCTCTTGGTCTTCCATGACTTGCTAAATAACTCCATTGGATCAAAGAGCTAGCTGCTTTTTCAGAACGTTTTTAACTCAATGCCTGTTACAAGTGATAGAGTAGAAAATCATACCTATCTTCGCAGAACATGTCTCTCACAATTTCATGGGTGCTTCAAAAGTTGCCATTTAATTCTTTCAGTATTTGTTTAGCGGCAGCCTTTTCAGGTGAACCCCATGCTTATCCCAAGAAATTACATACAGTTGCTGATTAAACATTGCAAGCAGTGTTCCACTATGCCTGGTGCCTCAGTATTCTATCCATGTCCAGACAAGGCTCTTGCAATTAATTTGATTGATTCAAACAAATATGCTGCTGAAACAACAAACAGCTCCTAGAGACTGCAGAGAAGAGAGATAGCTGAGCAAATGAGACAGATGTTTGAGAGAAGGGGAAAAAAAGGAAAAAAAAAATATTTGAAGACAAAAAGCAGCAGTAGCTGGTGCATCTTCTTAACAATGAACTAAAAAGATAACCTTTAATGGTGGGAGTTTATTCGTCTTCACAATCACAGGATCATAAACTTGTTTAAATTTGAGCTGGGAAAGACCTTCTAGGTAAGTTAGCTTCCTGATCTGCCAGTGCAGAATAAATTACTACAGTGTATTTTCTAATGCTTTATTCTGGCATTACTTTAAATTCCCAAGTGACACAGATCACAACGTTTCTCACGGGAGAATATTATACATCCCAGTAGATCTGAATGCTCTAGGAAGTTTCTTAAAAGCCAGGTATATTGAGTTAAATTTTAAGCTGACTTTTACATTCTTCAAGCATTCTGTATCAATCTTTGCCAACATGGGCAATTTCTCATTCTGTATATTTTTACATATTGATTTTATCCTTACAGTTTTGACACATTCAAAAGTTGCTTCTGTTAACGTATCTAAATGAACTCTTATTTAGGATACTTGAGTAAAACTCAAGTAGACCTTGAGCATATTAAATGCACAACTGCATTTCAAGATGTCTAAGCACTTTATTAATTGCTCCCGAGAACCTCAAAGTTGTAAGACCATTCAAAGGTTACCTTAAAAGAGTTTTAACTAAAAATAACATGGGACTAGATTCAGGAGTACCTAGACAGTCCTAAACTTTACTGAAAAATGTAGAACTACAAAGGATTTGAGGTTACACATGGGAAGCAATCCTAAAAATTTTATATAGCTCTCTGGCATATGATTACCACCTACTACGCGTTAGCTCCTTGTCGCTATGGGAACTATAGGCTTTGTGTCTACTTAGAACAGAGCATATATCCACTCTTGGATGTCCTAAAATATGTCTCAAAACAGTAAGGTACTCAAAGTACAGTGTCACACTCCACTTGTAAACATATTTGCACCTCCAGGAAGAACAAAACACCCAGTGTCTGTGAGACCGTCTTGGGTGGGATTCATCTGAACAAACACAGATGCACAATCTGAGCTAATGGCTCAGTGATGTCTCTGTAGTTTGAGGAAATAAATAGGCATTTTTTAGAATGGGATTCTTCTCATCAAAAATAACTCAGACGAATCATGACTTAAAAATCCTACCTCTTTCCACTGACTGCCGAAAGACAACATGGTGACTATGTAAGGCACAGACCTTTGATGACTGGTGTATGAAATCAGGTGAGAGCAATCTCTTCCTTCAGACCACACTTCTTAAGGGACAGAATGCACGAGGTTGATACATTCAAACAAAGCCCAATGTTAGGAATCCATTTAAAAAAAAGGAAAAATAAGAAGCCTAAACACACTAATACATCTGATCATCCTACTGAAATAATTCCATACAAGTAATCTACCAGCCATCAGCATGTCTTCATTTAAAGTGGAGAGCGGTGTCTCTTACTGCAGGAACATCTGATCTTTTCTGGTTTGTGACAGTTGAAAATTTTGGTTGCTCCACTAAGTGAGCTACTAGGGGAGCTATGGATCTGCTCTTTTCACAAAAACATTGCTGACAACAATCCCTTCACTGAGAGCTATTCCTCTTCTTCATTAAAAGCTGAATTTGAACTTGGCAAACAGTTTTTCAAGAGTCTCACAAAAACTTATCTGATTCCTTTTCAGTATGAAAGGCACAAATACACCTCTTAAGTACCCCAAACACTATCTTGGTTTTTATTTATTTATGTTAATGCATTGTATAGCTACTCAAATCAACGATAAACCCATGAAGGTAAAACCCAGGCCTTTCACTATTTTCTTTTAAACCTTGGAAACAGTTTTGAGAGTTGTTTTGCTTCTTAATATGCAGAAAAAATTTTTGACACAGTCTTTTCTTTGTTGACTTAGCTTATCGTCCTTCTGTAACGTAACACTGTGATCTTCTCCTTTTTTCATCGTACAAGTTACCTGCCTGAAAACTAGCAATAATTGTGATGATCCTATGACTTCTAGCTGTGTAGATACCACTCCTTGTATCTCAATAATATGGATCACTGACCAAGCTACAAGTTCTCTCCTCACCCATATCCTGTGTTTGTACTTAGAGTTTCTGGGATTCTTTGTCACACAGTGAGATTAAAGAAATTTAAATCAAAGGCTCTGTTTGAAACATGTTTTCTAATACTTTTTGTAATATCTTCTACTCTTTGCTGCATAAATTACATTAATGTTGTCTGTAGCGCTTTTTACATTCTTCCTTATTTCTAATCACTTTTTAACATCACGCAAACATATAGTACCATAGATTTTCCTCAGCTCCTGAAAACGAAGCTGTTACAGTGTTGTTAAGCCACCTTCATCCAAATTAATTATAGGATCTATTATTTAGAAAGCACTACTTTCCCCACTTTTTGTCCCTGAAAAGGATATTGCCAAAATTGAAACATGAATTTGTTAGACTGTTCTTAAAAGTTAGAAGAACTTTTAAAAGGACACTGTTTCTTGCCTCATTAGTGCAACTATTTTCAGAGATTATTTTAGGGCAAAATTCACCCTGTGAAAAGGAGTAGCAGAAGATCTCCATATCACTGATGAAAAATTTATCTTGCCCGTAAAGCCTAGACAACACAAGTCTGATTAAGACCTGGGCATCATGTTGAATTTCAAGAAATACACTTACACAGTTTGTAGTCTGGCTTTTTCAGAATACCTGTTGGCTTTGCTAATGTTCAACATTCTAGGAATAATGTTTTACTCTTCCCTTAAAAGTACCAGAAACAGCCTGTCCTCGCATTGCCATTATAGAAGTTTCAAATTAACAAATTACTAAAGTTTAGCCCTAAGCCTATAAAGATATTTAGAAATATAAGCACTAACCTGTACAGAGCAACAAATATTATCCTTAACAGCCTTTCCTCAAGGAGTTCAATAACTTGGAGAATAATACTGCTAAATCTCCATTCCCTCTTGGTACCACAATGGCTACACATATAACACTGATCTACAACTCACTCAGTTTGAAATCTTACCAGAGGGTATGTCCCTCTTTTTAAACAAACACATATTCCAGCCCTTTGAAAAGTGCCAAAAAATTAACTAAGTATGTTTGAAACATCCAGTAATTAAAGAAAAAAGAAATGCTAATTAACAATGCAAACAATTCTTATTTTCTCTGTTGAGACAGCTGTCATGTAATTTGCCCTCCCAATTATTAAAACGTGACTCATGTCATAAACACACTGCTGAATTAGACCACAAACGTGCACTGCTTGCACTGCTGTATTTACATCTAAATATTGTCAGCCTCCCAGACGCGACTGGTAATCACCATGCAGAACATGTATCATTCAAAAGATAAACAAATGTGAAGGTCAGAGATTATCCACATTGACAAAATAAGCGCAATTACTTCATGTGATCAAACACACATGGACTGAGTCTATAAAGGACTACGAACAGTGTTCAGCTGGATAATAACTGCATCTCATCTGTATAATAATCTGAATTTACCATTAGCTTACTATTAATCACAAAGCATGTGTGAAATAACTCTGAAAGAGAGATTTAGCAGCTGGGCTGAGTATGTATTTTAAGAAAATCTGGTTTCTGAAATTATAAACTCAAATTTAATTAATTTGTTCACCAGATGCTCAGACTGGCAAAAAGAAGATTGAAACAGTTCTGTAAAATGTACTATATACTTTATCACAGAAACATTATCTACCTGAAGAACTTTCTGCAATTAATTGCATTATGTAATTGTCTACAAATATTAAAAAATTTCACCCTAAAAAGATGTCCCAGTCCTGCTAATTTTTGACAGCCAATAAGATTTCAGAGTAAAAGGGTAATTCTGGACATATTACTGCATCTAAAAACATAGCCAATATACACAGAATATCATTGTTATGCACGAAAATACCCAACACTACTTCTACAAACTCACAAATTCAATGACTGGTATTACATAGCATGCACATAGATAGATATATCAATGTTTATATTTACTTAAATTGCTTTTCCATAACTAAAACCAACTTTTAATTGTTTAGATGAAGCAGCCTAAACAACCTCAACCTATATAAAGATTGTTACAGTTATTACTATATGATACTAACAATCACCTTGAAATACTGGTACAATATTGATGTGTTTTTAAAAATAGAGCACTGCATCCAAAATCCAGCAAATTTATACACAGCAGCATGATGTGAATGATATCTCATTTTATAAAGGCTTATACGTACCAGGTAATGCAGTAAGAATGCATAATTTTTCATCTTGTCACTGTGACATTCGGCATGAAAATACTGCGTTATTACTACTTACATATTTTTACATTCTTGCTGTTTATAGATTTAAACAAAAAAATAATATTTAAAAAGAAATCACAGAAGTGGAGACTAGGATAGAAGAAAAGGCTCAGAAAACAATGTCTCTGCCCAAGGAGTGGATCACATTGCACTGATAGAAATTTAATGGTTCTTCAGGAAGCATAATGAACAACCTTATCTCGGGAGACCTCTGTTCTCTACACACATCAAGAGCGGTGACAGCTCATCCTTCCCAGAAACCAATACCAGGAGGAAAGCACACTGCCTGAGAGCGTTAAACCTACGGCATGTTAGATGCCTGCTGTCATCAGAAACAAGTATTACCACGCAGCCTACCAAGCTAGCTCAGATACTGCAATTCACACAAAGAGACCTTTCTTATATTTCTCAGCAATAAACATTGAGAACATCTCCATTTAATTTGAGCATCTTTGCCTTTACTAGCCTGGCAGCCCGCTGCCTAATTCCCCATACCACTGTATCACAGAGCCAAGTCTGGTCTTTTCCTGGCAGGTGGTGGGGAGTTGCAGAAGCAGCAAAGGCAGACCCCTGGAGTGGAAGGGAATACACGGCTTTATCCTGCCGGATTAGGAGTAGCATTGATTGGCTGTGAGACTATTTTGCACAGACGTCCTCCAATAGAAGGTGGATGTCTAATATTGAACCCTTAAGGACAGAAATAAAAGGGAAAGCTGTGAAATATTTGGGGTTACAGAAGCATTCAAATAAGCTTCTCCAAAACAAGAGCAGAAAGCAAAACAGCCTAACTCAGCAACTATGCATTTGCGCACACAACATTCCTAGATAATAGGAAGCAGAACACAGTCTTTTGCACAAGAATCATAATGAAAATTCATGACCTGGTCAGTCAACGTAACTGAAGCAAGCAAAAGGCTCTGTGGTCCGTACGAGCTTGAGAAAGAGATGGGTAAGCAAGTTTTGTAAGCAATAAAACATACTCCTCCGGACTGTAAAAAAATATTCACAAAAAAAAAAACCAAACAAAAAAAACCAAAAAAACCCAAAAAACCAAAACAGGCCCAACCACCACAGCTAGATATTTCTATGAATAACTTCTCAGTCAGTTCAAATTGTAGTCTAGTATTTACAGCCTGGAGGAACTGATTCTTATTGCTATAAGATAGGCATTAATTCACTGAAGGTTTAGCTATACTGCATAAGATGCTGTTAGCGCTCCAGTGCAGTGCTGGACACCCAAGCAAAAATCTTTGCTGGAACAGTTACTTTCTGCTTTTACTTTATCTGAAGTAATACACCAAGCAGATCAGTGAGAGCAATATCAGGCTCTCTCCTCACAAGCCATAAAAGTAAGCGTTATTCACAAGCAAAAAAAAAAACCAGAAGTGATGTTTAAAGCAATTTTTAAAAATCTGGTTAAACTGCTAGGATCTCTGTATTATGAATGCACTTGTTTACCCTGAACATGCTTATTCATTTGTAAGAGCAAAAGAAAAGTGTAATGACTCCTCTCCCCCATCCCTTTTTCTTCTTACCCCTTAATGAAATGAGTTGAAAAAAAATAAACAGAGCCCATTTTCATGACTGCCTCATAAAAATAGCAGTGGCAACAAAGATAACTTATCTGTGCAGTTTACCACAGATGTTAGTAGCGTAACAAAGTCAAAATGCAGAGACTCATATTATAATTTATGATCTGAAATTGTTTTCATTACGTACCTACAGTGACATTTCTCTGCATAATATTTTCAAGAACAAAACATAATCAAAACAATGCCAATGTTTTATAAGCAAACCACTTTCTGTTCCAGCTTCTATAATCAGGCTAAGAAGCATCTTAGCAGTCATTTGCACTTATGAGAAACACAATTTTCTATCTCCACATGAAATGGTGAAAGAATTAATGGCGGTGACCATGAGATTCGCATTTCATCACCTTGATTTTTGAGCTCTTTCTTTCCTTTACATAAAAATTGTTGTTGAGCTGGATAAACCATTTAACACCACGTTCGTCGTTAGTACAGAATGAAAAATGAAATGGAGAAAGATAGTCTGCATCCTGTTCACAGCGGGCAACCATCCACAGTAAAAGAAGCTACCATCACAAAAGCAAGTATTAACTGGTAGTTTTAGCAGAGCCATGAGGCAAGTTGGAAGCTGGAGGCAAGCCATCTAGGACAGGGCAGAAGCACTGTCAGGATAACTTTCAGTAATACTGCCCACAGTGCATATGTTCTGTGGGTAACAGATGAGGCAGTGCTGTCAATGTGGCACCTCAGAGGAGCCCTAAGTTCTCTTGCACAACTATTTAAAAATAGCTCGCTGTTTTTGTGATGAATAACTTTTCCTATATATTCCATTTGTATCGTGCCTTTCACCAGACAATTTTCAAGTGGTTAATATTAATTAGCTCTCAAAAGGCTCCTGTGAAGCATTTCAAGAATAAAGACAATCATTTCACCCACACTTCTATCCTATGTCACAACGTGACAGCTTCCTAAAGAGCAAAATATAATAATGGAGAACCCAAAGCTGCTGAGGGTAAGTTTTCTTAAGCTCGGATTTTCAAAGCCCCATTCAAGGCCCCAGCTGGCCTCCCATGGGCTGCTTTGAAGATTCAAGCTTTCCTAATGAACACAAGGCTCTTTTTTTTTAAAGGGAAAACAAAAATCTCAGTTTTATTAAACCCTATAAAGCCCATACCTTTGCCCATCCTTGTGTTTTTGTTGTTTGGGAGGTTTTTTTGAAGGTTGCATACAGTACTTATGTTTTCTTTGTTCCCTGCGAATATTTGGCACTCTTACTTTCTAGAAGGGTAACATATTACTACACCTCAGAATTAGCAGGATTTTTTTTGTTTTCCTTCATGTAAAATTCAACATATGAAATTAAGATCTTACACAAAACCAGGGTGGATTAAGAATAACGAAGGAAAAAATGGTAAGATTATTTCAAATGTCTGAAAAATGCATAGCCAAACAAAATGTGGCAGGTAGATGGTAAGTAATATTGCGCAGCTGGTTTGCATTTAAAAGGCTTAATGTACCAACAATGATAATTAACTTATAGGTATTTGCTATTAAGACTTTTTTTCTTGTTCATTTGTGATATTGTGATATAGTAAGTCTACTTTTTTAAATGGTAAACACTGCAGACATTAGAATATGCACCAGGAAGTGCATTGGAGGAGCAACAGAAAAGGATTTCAGACTCTTCAGAACAGCAAAATACTACTTGAAAACATCTAGTATGGTTATGGAGATTGCATAGGTGAATTATCAGTAATGAAAGGAGTAACTTATGCTAATAACCAAGTTAAATTGGTAAAATAACCAATTAAAATGTCATCTTTAATTAAAATGCCAATTAGAGCAAAGGGTTATTAAGATACATGTCAGTTGCTAAAAATGGTGCATCCTAATTCTTTTACACGATGTCCTTTCTTCCAGCATCTCCCATATAGTAAGAGCTTTTACCCAAAACAAAACCAGACTCTCATTGCCTTACTTTAAAACACTTGGCATCCAAACTATTCCAAAAGGCAAAAATTAATAGTGCTACACCACAAAAAGAAATTAACCAGATTTTAAGATGGTGAGATATCAAACACATGCAAAAAATGAAAGAGCAAATATACTAGCCCGAGGGTAGCTTGGTACAGCAGCTGATACAAAATGCAGATCCTCCTTCCCAGCCCCCCACCTTTGGAAGGAAGTCTTCCTCAGATTTCAAAGCTTGTATAATGAGGAGCCAATGAAACATTATAATCTGCTAATGCCTGTTACCACTGATTCGCAGGACTTCCTCTCCCTTCAATTAACCCACATCACATAGATCACCATGGTTTACTAGACGATGCATGAGGATGGGGATTACACCACAATTGACATAAGATAATAACACAGGCGGTAGCAACAGAGCAATAATACTTCCAACAACCCCTGTAATTGGAGCTGAGATATTGTAATGACAGATCTATTAGCACTAGGTCACTGGAAAAATATCCGGGTTTCAAGCTTACAAGGGGCAGTTTTCTGGCCTGGCCAAAAGCTCATAATTCTGTGATTTCCCCCCCTCCCCGCCCCCTTCCTCCCTCCCCCGTTAATCTCAGTGGGTTTTGGATCAAGACAGTATCATTATTGTCATATCTCAGTATTGCTACATTCAATCACATCAAGCAACAATAAATCCACGCATATAAAGTAGTCCACTAATCTGATATCATGCTGCCTTCTTCCTCTTTCCTCAAACACAAAATTCAGCAAAAAGAAACATTAGCCAGAGAAACTTCCTTCACAAGTCTGAAAACAGGTTTCCAAATCTAGAAAGTACCAGCTAAATGAACAAATATCCACATATACCTAATTACTTTGTTTCAACAAGACCATTTCTTTGGTTTCATCTCAAGCTAGCCTTCCTCTTCTTTGCCACCAAACTCCCTTATGCTGCTTCATTTAATGATCTCATTGGACAAATGAAATTTATTGCCTGAATACATGAGCCAACTAATTTGTTCATGGCCTAATCAGCCTTACCTCCTATGGCTTTACCTTCCAGGGTGAATTTTCTGCTGGTAAAATTAAGACTACTAAAAATGAGGTAAAATTACTAAAATGAAGGATTAGATGATTCAAATTGCCTCTATAGTTTTCTCATGAACCATGAAAAACAAACAAATGAACTAACACACTCAGTGCCTATTCATCATTTTTGTTTGCAGCTTCTTTCTTGTCTATAAATCTATTTTATCACTATGCTATATTTCTAATATAGCATAATTCTAATATAGCATATATTTCTAATATTAATAAATCCATAAATCTCACTCTCCTAAAGTGGTTGTGGTGTTTTTAACTAAACAAATTTTGGAACGCCTGTATTTTGTTACACTTCTGCTTAAGGAGAACACAACTGTATTCCAGACTGTTGTGAACTACCGAGAGAGACTTTACCACTTTCTGTATCAAAATCTGCAGATCCATCACTTACAATGCTGTATTATGCCTTCTTCCATTTTGCCTGTTGGCATTCAATCTGCTCTTTGATCACGAAAGATGCAAACTAAAGAGGCAGACCTGCCAGGTTTACATTCCACTTAGTTCTGCCTGCTGAAACTCAGCCATGGGGGCAAAATCCGTGTGATGCACTCCTGCACTCCAGCCAGGCCATCAAATGTCAGGCGAGTTTTATAACATAATATTTGCAGGAAAATAAATAAGTCAAGGGAGATTAGAAAGCTGTCTGAAAGTTATTACTAAAGCCTTAGAAAATTGTTTTCTGAAAGGCTCATAAATTGGCTACTAATGGACAGGTCACTCTGATAGCTGTTTAATAGCTGGGTCAACAACCGAAGAGAGAACTCAATTGTTTTATCTCTACTGTTGACTTTCTTTAGCAGATGTTTTCTGAGCACCATAATAGCCAGCTTAACTTGTCTTTATATTCACTCAGTAGCACCATTGTACTTGACAATCTGTGTTTCATGGAGTTACACTGGAAGTTCAGAAATTGGCTCAAAATATCCCAACCATGTTGGCCAGTTCGCAATACTGAAAATGGCCCTTTCAAAACTATGGTAACTTCAAAACAGATGCTCAAAACTCTGGCATCCCTAAATTAGAGACTAAATCTTCCAACCTAGCCCAGAACAAGCAGAGGAAAAGGGGTAAAAGTCACATTTACACTCAGTGCATTGGCCACAACAGATCCTTACTGAAAATTAAAGCACTCCAGAGGCTGTTTTAATTTACACTCAACTCCATGCAATTCAAAGAAGGCTGCTTATCAGCCAAGGAACTGGTAAGTATAGGCACAGTCTAGCTAGAAGTCCTGTTCTGTGAAAAATCTCTCTCCAAATCATGTCCTTGCTGGAGATGAGATAGAGCTACACAAAAATCCTCAGGGAACCCCCACCTCCTGGAAGCAGAGCAGAACTGGGCTTGCAACTGTATGCTATGATACATAATGCTCTACATTCGAAATACATATTACAAGGTACTATATTTCTTTAGGTGATAAATTGTAATGACTAACTTAATGATGACAAAACTGAATATTGGTGACTGAGAATACATGAGTCATTTTTAATTACTGGAATAGGAAGAATGAAACCTAAAAAACGCTAACCTCTGACTACAAAAATAAGGTAGCATTACTCTAAATGTACTTGCAACAGACTATTTTTGGAGTACACTGTAGTGAAAATAGACAGGACAAGACCCGTTTAAGATCAGAAAGGTTTCGGTATCTAATGTTGAAGGAAGTGCATCAAAGCAGGCTGCAACGACTAAATAAAACTTCAGCACATCAGAAACTTCCCAAGAGAAGAAAGCAAACAAGCTATACCAGCAGAAATAAAAGATCAAGAACAGAGCCATCTAGTAATACAGCATTCAAAAAAAAAAAAAAAAAGANAAAGAGGAAAAATTAGTTACCGTAAAACATATCAAACCAAAAGGTCCAGCTCTTTACTACTGGGCATCCCTTCTTTTACTGCCTTCAGAACTACCTTTTAAACATAATTGCCCTTGGTTTCCACTGAATCAATTGATCCATCATTCGCCGAGTTATTATAAAGTTCTTCCTAGCAGAAGACCACTAAGTCTGGGTTAGAACGGAAGCAGGAATTACCAGAATTAGGTTTAAAATTCTTAATTGGTACATCTATGACCAGCAGGCTTGCGTTGTTGCTTTAAGTATAGACTCTATAGGTTATCTTGAAGATGACTATGTTAATTAATAACATTCTGCCTATCTAGATTACTAAATTTTCAGCTCTAAAGGAAGCGAAGGAAGCAGAACTGGCAAAAGAGTTAACATCTAAAGAAAGCCAAATGAAACACAAATCACTGAAGGGAAAATAAGATAATACAGCTTCTACCAGTGAAGTAATGAGTGCATCAAAACATATGAAAGGAGAATTAGAGACACTGAAGGACTGAGATTTTTGACTATTGTCTTCTATTACAAATTTAGGATCCCAAGCTACATATAAAATCATACATATGTGCATATTAAATATACTTTGTTTCAGTCTCAGATGCTGCTTCTTCAGAAAAGGTGAAAAAACATACTATTATGATGATTTGACAGTCATGTTTATTGCAGCATGGAAACCTAATCAACCCTGACTTCATGACTTGCAGCCTGTCCCTGGGAAACCAGTTTTTCCCATTCTTTGCTCTGCTCCATACTTCTGCATCGTTTCATCACCAGAGCCCTATTCACCTATACAGAACAGATTACTTTTCCAGATTTTCTTTTTGACTCACTCTCTGGTATCATCCATATCTCCTATAAGCCATTTTATTTTCATCATGCAGGCATGCTTGCTGAATACCCATAAACACATATATTTAAAGGCCCAAACATATGTAAAGACTCATCAGTACTTGCTTGTGTCAATGCACACACCTGAGGATAGGACATCATTCAAGAAACATTCAGGAGAAAAATGCTGAAATCTTCACCCATCAGTTTTTAGCTTGAGTTACTGCTGGAACTGCTTTATACTAATCTCATGCCAGGTCATACTATGTTAGCACAGGACTGATCATTTTGAAGCACAGAAATTTCTTTTCACATCACCACACTGCCACTACTTAATGATGTGCATTCGATTTGTACACCCAAGCACACAGTGCTACTGTCACAGTACATCTGGAGTTAATCAGTGACGTCCTGTCTGGCAATCAGTCTCCCCGTGCTTCAGGAAAGAGAAAGATACCACACATCTGGTAGAGCTTCTTGTGGTCCTCAGTCCTGCACTGAAAACAGAGGATTAGAGCCCATCTCAGCAGAAAGAAGATTCCAAAACCAACTACCCATCGAAACAGATGAGTGTTTCTTGCAATACCACATATATTTTCCTGCCACAGTGATATTTTTTTTTCCTTGATACAGCCAACAGCCTTCTTTAGGAAAAGATGTAAAATGACTTTGTTTTCATCTGATGATGAGCCTTATCAAAAAATCCTTCAAAGCTCAGTCTAACCTCTGCTACACAAGAGCATACACATCTACCCTATACCTCAAAGGCTCTGTATGAGGCGAGTTGTTGACACTGTCCTGTCTTCCCATACCCTCCCCACAGCTTCTGTCCTTCAAAAGCCCATTCTGCCAACCTGGACTACGGCATATTTATCCTTTACCTCCTTGGAGACTTCTAATGTTATGAATGACTCTTCCCAAAGTGTTTAATATTTGACATGACAACAAATGGTGTTTCCCCAAACAGCCTGCTGAAGATAAACATCCTGGAGACTCCAACATCTAGATGAATTTCACAAAACCATCCTGGAAAACTTAATTTGATTAAGAATGTTAAGGTCACAGGAGGAAGGAAAAACAGCCATTTTAGCTGTGACTGTAGTATTTATATAGCTGAAAATTAAGCAGCACAATGCACAACATAGAGCCTAAAGGACTGGTCTTGTTTACTCTTGACTAAATCACACATGATTTGTATTGTCTCTCTGAGTGCAGTCACGTGCAAAACTCAATCCAGTTGTTTTAGCATGTTTATTCCTGCAAGGGTAAAAAACCCCCAAACAAACAGAAAACCAAAAAATCTAACGCTGCAACATGACCACAGGCAGCAAAGGTAACAGCACAACAGTCTACCTGACACAACTCTACACATTCAAGACTGTGTCCACTTTTTCTTCTCCATGTGGATGTTCAAGGACTGCTGTCTGCTACCTGCACCAGTCCCATGACCACACTGATGGATCATGGGTCCTCCTCTAATGAGGTACAAAATCTCCACTGCTTGGCCACTAGCTGCACTGGGTATGGAGTGAATCTGCTCTTTTGAAAGAGCGGCCAGCCCCAGGCTGGAATAAGGAGAGTTTCTCCATTTGGGATCTTGGTTCCAGGAAACTCAGAATTCAGCTACCAAAAAGTAGCTTATCCCTAACGAAAGACCAGCGTTTTGTTTGTAGGTTATAAGTTCAGCACTACATTCCCCTGAGTCACAACTAGGGCCGTTAGCAGCATTTCTCTTCCATCCTTTTTTGCAATATCATTCTCTTGGGAAATTAATTAAAAGCCTACCCTTTTCCACACTGAGACTTGCTGAATTTCAATCTGGATAGTTCCCTCCCTCCTCCTCCCCCCCTCTTAACTGGGGAAGTATGATAAAATTAAAGAAAATTATTTTCAAGAGAAGTCAGATGTGATGCAGCACCCCAGATATTAGTACTTTTGAGAATACCATCATAGAGCAGTTTATTCTTCACTAGTTACTGTGATATAAAGCATAAGGGACACACAGCTACTGTTAGAAGCTTCTCAAATAAAAATAACAAAACAAAGAAAATGACAGCTCTATATTGCTGCAAATGTTCAGAAAATTACTGCTAGCAATGAAGTCATGTGTTGCCAGGATAGAATTGTGTCTTCTCATAATGTATATTCATATAATAGGCACAGAGTAATTTTTCAGAGGCAGCCTGTGACAGCTTACTTGGAAATCAAGAAACATATACTACATGACAAAATGGTTAATAACGGCATCATCCTACAGGCTGACAAAGAGGTTATTCACTTACTATCCATTACACACTGGCTGGATGATGCTTGGTAGCTCCAAAGGAGAAGAATATCTGTTTATATTCTTATAAGTAAGTCATTAATGGTTTAAAAATTCATATTAATTGTGCAGTGAACCATATGAGCATAATGCTGAGTTGTTCTCTTAATTTCAGATAAGCATAAAGCTGCATTTATGTACTCAGACCAGTTTTCATACTGGGCTAAACCAGCGCATTTTCACATGATCTCTACTAGGGAAGAATCCAAGAACAAAAATGAAAACAAAATTCACAACAGAAATCGATTTGTTTGCAAGAATGTCTTTACAGATCTTCAGATTTATTAATAACACATTCCTTGTAGCTATTACTTTATTTCTCTACCAACTATACACATCAACTACAAACTACGACTTGAAAAAAACCACACTTTTCAACATTTTATTCTATATAATTAAGCATATAAGCTGGAGATTTATGCTTCTATGAATAACCATATGCAGCAATTACTGTCAGAAGCAATTGCTCTGTCATCCAGGAAAAAAAAAATCACTACACGTTAGCACATGAATTTGTAGGAAAGAGAAATGGCAGTTGGTGCTTTGGGAGGACTCCTTTTACAGTTCACGTGGGGTATGGGGCATGAAAAGTAACAGGTCCAGCAATCAGCTGAAAATAAGGATGTAAACAAACTTCTACATTCTTCTGCATTGCAATCTGCATTTCATATATCTATAATGCCCCACTGCATGACAATTGCTTTAAAACATTCAAGACTCGCATGTGTTGTAACACCTGGAGGGTTAACCCTCTAAAAATAAAAAATTAATGAAAAATAGCATAGCTCTGGGGAAAACGCTGCCATTTTTTAATCTATTAATTTTGTTTAACACAAGAACATTATCTTTTTGGAAATATTACAGAATTGCTTTTGTTTAAGAGTTTTGGAAGCATTAGAAAGAGACAGTTCCAGGACGAAGTAATTCCAACAAGAGACAGACCGACAGCCAAGTGCATATGGTCTGAAGTAAGAATAGAACCCATACAGGTTTAACATGTAAATTAGGGCTTGCAAATATACAGGCATATATAAATATGTAATAGACAAGTGGAAAGGATATATTTCTCACTAGTGTTCAGCAGAGAGACAAAGTAGCAGCTTACCCTCAGAACTGAAATTTTTTTTACATTAACTGACAACTAAATACAATGTCATATGTCAGAGAAGTTAATGAATTTTTTATGAAGTTCCAGAAAAGAGTTTGTGCATTTTTTGATGAATTATTTATGGAAATCTACCTTATCTGTGTTTTAAAAAATACAAATAAACAACCCCACACACATACTATGGGTGTCTAATTATGAAAACATGTTTCCATAGTTGTACATTGCTTCCAAAGTAATCACAAGGAAGGAAATTAAATTCAAGAAATCACCTAACGTCAGTTTTGCAAAAACTCCAGAAGATGTGCAACTGACCACTAAA
>RSEF01000001.1:48019031-48039832 GCA_003993805.1 Himantopus leucocephalus
AACCCAAAAGAAAAAAAACCAACAAAACAAACAACAACAAAAAAAAACCCCAAACCACCCACCAGCACATGAAAAACCCAACCAACCAAACCAAAACAGATTCACTGATTCATTTAAACTTGTCAGACTGACTGCTGGTAAATGTAATGACATTTTCACTGAGTGAAAAAGAAGAGACATTACTACCTGGCAGGCTGGAGACTTATAAAATTCTGCCAATATATGGCAGTCAGTCATACAAAAAAAATCATGATTAATATCCAATAGCAGTTAAAAAAAATGAGAACTATAAGTGGCCCATACTAGAAGGCTGCAAATCTTTTATATGAATACCCACAACTTTAAGTTAAACAATCAAAGAACTCTTACAGGCTTAAGTAAAGCATATTTGAGTACCTAATGACACTGCTGAGGATGAAAAATAGGAAGAAACTAGCATCCAAAAATCACACTGTTAGAAGCAAAAATAAACACTGACATTGCAGTGGCCTCATCCACAGAATAAAGCTCAGATGCAAATGCAAGCTTAAGTGATAAAAAAACCCCATCCACTCAAGGAGAACAATATGAAGCAACAGAAATTTAAAAAGTAAGCATACATGTTAACACAGATTATTTTTTTCTTCCACTTTTAATATTTATAGATTTCTTTCTCTCTTTTCATTTTGCATTGAAAAACTTAAATTAAACTCAGTTTTAATCTGACATTGGTATGAAATACTGGAAGGCTGAATACATGAGCACAGATCAGCAGGGTGCTAAGCAGGAAAGCAACCGCGTTTCTGTGCCATGAAACAAACTTGCGTGAGCCCAGACACTGCTCTCAGCAGCTGAACTCTGAGGCTCTTGTGAAGCTAAAGAACTGCTTCTTGCTTTGGGTAGGAAAAATCCCCACAGAAAAAGAATACTGGTAAATCTACAAGTGTCTTGGACAAATAAACTCAAACCTTACAATGCAAGATTCATTTGTAGAAAGGAAGATTACCAGAAAGTGCTGCAGAAAGTGTTAACACCTCTTCATAACAGAGTATCTGTCTGGGGGAAAGGACATGAGTCTGAGGTAGTTTTGCAACATCACATACTCATAAATACATAAACGAACAGGGAAAGCATGGTGGTGAAGAGAGTGGTAATGAAGTGGCACTGCTAAGATGGCATCACTCAACAGCTTCAGTTTCTCCTCACCAAGAAGAGGTTACTGAAACATCTGCAGCTGGCAAGAGGACACTGACTCAGTGTCAAAGCTAAATGAGTAAGGAAAGTGGACAGGAGAGAATTTTCTCTGCCTGCAGACCAGTTATCTGTAGAAGCGTTTGATAGACCACACTGCTGAGTTACCTCTGCTCTTCAGACTTGCCAGACAAACAGAATGGTGATTCACTGTTATCAAATGAACATGAGACAGGACCTCCAACAGCCTCATTGCTGAAGACCCAAGGAAAAAATGCATGTCCCAAGAACTTCCGTAAAGCCTAGAGTAGCAGTGCAACACAACACCACCACCACCACCACCCCCCCCACCAGATTTACCATTCACGCACCAGATTGCCAGCTTTTAACCTGCATGTGCAGAACAAAATACTGCACTGGATTCTCTGAGCGCAGCATTGCTATAGGCTACAGATACTGAAGCTCATGAGGATGACAATGCTTACGAGAGGCTCCTGCTGCCACCAGCTCAATCTGTCCCACCCAAAGACCATTCCCAAAACATCCTGAAAAAAAAAAAGAGACCTGCAGATTGCACACAGTGCTAAACAAGGATGCAGACCAACAGCCCCTCTGGTAGATCCAGGGCCTTTTCTGGTCTCAAGTTTGCAAGAGTTTGAAGAGACCAACCATTAACCAGGCTAGAGCAAGAAATACATCTCCTTTCCAGAGAAATTACACATCCTGTTTTGTTTCTGTAACTTCATACTGCTATAGGGGTATATCTGGTATTAATCATATTTCTGCAGCTTTGTGTTATTTTCCCCTTAGATTTTTTTTTTTTTATTTATATCCTTACATTTTAAAAAAAACTGCCAAGGAGACAGACAGAAAAAAGAAATATTATTTCTGCACAGAAACTTTTAGTCTGCATGAAATGGAGGAATACTTCTTAGGATCCCTTAAGGCAAAAATCAGGAAAGTGGGCTAAAGAGAAGGCATACATGTGTATCTCAGCACGTATTTCTGCTGATTAAAGAATACTCTTCATACCAGCAAATGAGTTAAAAGTCCCTGAATCTTATACTGGTATATATCTCTATACTTACACTAATACAGCTTTCCCTGAAGCTATATTAGTGCTGTCATTTGTGAGAGCACTAAAACAAAAATCATTCAGTCAACATGAGAACTAGTTACTGTTAACAGGGCTCAACAGTTCTTGACTGGTGTTTGAATCATTACTCTGTACCTCTACTTCACCGGCAGAAGTTTTGAAACAGGACAATTCTAAGAAGTGCTTCACAATGGTAAAATACTTAAATGAACAAGAATTTGAAGAAAAGCCATTAAAGTTACTTGAATATTATAGAACAGTGACAATCCATTAAGACTGAATTCTTACTTTAAGAAATTTGGATCTAAGCAATTCGGTGAGTATTCAAGCAAAGATCTGCTAAATTTTGTTTTGTATGGTTTTGTTTAAGTTTTAGAAAGTTGTTCATTTGTTGACTCTATTCTTTCTTGGCCACCTAGATTTTTTATTATACTTCATCATAAAAGTAATTTTTCAGATAGCATTTATTTAGAACCAATCGTATATTTGCTAGAAGCAGCAAGGATTTGTATAGAACCAAACAAAAACAGCTGCACCATTCACAAGTCATATTAAAGTATTAAGAAAAAGCATATGATCTTGCTTTTATTACGAACATAAAAGTAAACCAAGCACCATTTCGCAAATGACACTGTGAAGATTAAGAAGTTGAAACACTTCACATCTGTTTCCATGTAGATATAAAATAGACTATTTGCTTTTTTCTTCTAATTAAAAGCTATAAAATATTACATTTTACTGCAAAATATGCATTTGCTCTCACAGTTATTGTTGTATTACCTACAGCTTCTGTACTACATGCAAAAGAAGTGCTGACATGTCAAAAGAGGATCTAGAAACTTATTAAAATCTATAGAAGTAAAAAATCAGGAAACTACAAGACTAAGAACATATTTTGACCAGATATTTTAACCAAGATAATAATTTTCTATTATAATAGAATTCTGTTATGTGACTTCGAAAGCATTTAATTACATTAAGAAAATACCAGTAATTTGGGAGAAAAAGAAAAGCTCTCACGAGAAGAAATGAGTAAATTCTATGCAGCATAAAATTGGGAAAGCATAACAGTAATCAATAGCAAAACCCCACACTATTGTGATTTGTGAAGTCAGCTTCATTGTGTTTGTGTTGCATCTAAACATTTGCTAGACTAAAAATAAAAGCACACTTCTCAATGAGTGTGACAGGAAAATAACCAACTTTACGTGGCAGCTACACAAGTAACTATGTTTTGGATTGGGAGCTCATCTCTAATTACATACTTTTTGAGTCTGAGTTGAAATGCTCAATATTTACAGATTTTAGGTATATTTATAGGCTTCCTGGTTTTGAAGTACTTCCCCTCTACCCCTTAGGATAATGCTATTATGGCTGAATTTCTTCTTCTTCCCCCCTTTGGGGTGGAAGCTGCTTGCAGGAGACCAGACTCTCACCTCATTTGTGACGTGCAAGTTCAGTTTCTGCAAAATCCCTAGCAGAGCAATAAAGGAAACTGCGGACATAACATTGCTAACAAAAGTGTTCCCTAACAATTAGTCCTCGTAACAATACACACCACTATTGCANTTGTTCAGCTACATGGATTTTCCTCCGAACAAACTGAGGAGCACCAGAACAGATAGCAGTTTCCTGGTGTGCCCTGCCACAAGCAGAGAGTTCAAGCAAAGCCTATTTTTCCTCTATTATAATCAGAAGATTTCTTTTTCTGAAGGGGACAGTAGCCCACTGTTAAAGCCTACCAAAGAAATGAATAGCTTCTGAAATCTGAGCTCATTTAAAAGAAAATGCCCACACTAAAAGACAGACATAATGCACGTAGGGTAACTTTGGAGCTCAGACTGGTATACCACCTGACACCAAACAAAGCTACCTAACCCCAAAAAGCACAGGTATATGTAAAAGCAGAATTTCTCTCTGTGCTTCTGTAGTCAAGAGACTGTATGGGATCACAAAGTTGCCAGTACTCATTCAATAGGAGGAGAAACTCCCAGGATAAACATATAGCAGATGGCTGGAACTGCAACGTACATGCTGCATTCATTCACCCCTTTATTATTCATGCTGAAGTCCCTCTTGACTAAACTGTAATTTTCAGGAAATTGCAATGATAATTGTAGGCAAATGAACAAAAATTAAACCTAATGCAAATGAATTTCATCCATAAAATATGATTCATGTTGGAGCCCTGTATTTTTTTTTGAAGACAGAAAATGCAACTGATCTGTTTCTACATGCAGATATGAGTAGATACACATAAATACACAAATGCTACCATTGCACAAACATAAAAGCTCACGATGGTGGCTCTGCACACAATAGGGTCCATCACTTGCATCCCGCCTTTCTCAAAATCACCCTTTCAGCTGATAGAACTATAATTAGGTGCTGGAGGTTTGTTACTGTGTCACTTGAATGAATTGATCTGCAAGGGAGGCTTACAAAAAGAAACGTGACTTCTAGAGTGAAAGAGGCCTTAAGAAACCAATCTTCAGTGGAGTTCGTAGCCAGCAAAACACTGTTTCACAGAACTGAAGTGTCGTGACATCTGCAAATGGACACTTGTTTAAAACTAAGCATGAGTTAAAGTACTGTTATATGTAAGAAAACAGTTTCAGTCGAGTTTGAAAATTTATTTTTAAGGACCATGAAAGACAAACAGCTTTTGTATAGGGAAATTAAGTCACTCGACTTTAATTGTGTGTGAATTACAACAATAGAAATTTAAAAACAGAATTATTGTTCAAAAAGGAAGAACATATTTTAAGAAATGGAATACAGTCTAGTAGCTGGAAAACAAAAAAGCTGCAAAAACTAGTAGCAGTGTTTTATAATGATATTTGTTGAAATGCAGACAGATATAGAAAGGTTCCTTCTCTTGTAAACCATTTTTCTTGGGCCAGCATATTCTAGTGGCTTATTTTGACAGTAAAGCTATGTATATATATAGGGCAAATCATAGTCTAATAAAACCAGCAATAGAAAGAGGCTAATAAATCATCAAGTCCATCACTCTGCCTGTGTGCAGAGTGCCTATTCTCTCTGGCACATTTTGAAGTGCCCTATTTATTCAAGGAAAAGATTATGCAAGAGCCTGACGTGCGTCACATAGTGTGATAGACAGAGACAGACACACACATACACATTGCTAAGCCCTGTTGCAAAGCCTCAATTTGTGGCAGAACCCAATGCTGATCTAACCTCCCTCATTTCAGCAGGCACAGAAATTGATCACAATTATTTTTGCAGATAACTTCGTGTTTGCTCATTCACTTTCCCACCAGAAAGTCCAATCCTTTCCGTGCTATGGAACTGCTTCTTTTAAACAGTTGCTTGAGTTAACACAGCAAGACTGAGGAAAATACAGCTCTCCTTTCAAATCAGATTCTAAACAGAAAACAGGATCATGGAGCAGCATAGTCAGAAAACAAACCACACTTAACTTACTCAGAGCTGTCTCCCAAATGAAATAATCAATCAAAAAGAAAATAGGAGAAAAGCGCTCTGAAACATTGCTGATTCTCTTTGAATATGTTTTATAGATTAGCCGTAGACGGAATATCACATGGAGCACTAAACCAACCTTACTCTTTCAAGAAATCACAAAATTACCTTCTTCTAGCAAGCATTACTCTTATTCTAATTTTGGTTAGCTGTATTGAAGAGAAGCAAATAAAGGTCTAGAACCAGTCTAACTAGAAGCAGGCAGGTGCCAACAAGAGCTTTATCATTACAATACCAGCAAATCCAAACCTAGAACCCTCTTTGAAATTATCTTTATCTACAGATGCTGGATTGTTAATAATTGAAAAGATATGAGAGAGACAACCGTAAGTACAGAAGACTTATCTGGATATGACCATGGTCTACTGACACTGTAAAACTTGTACCTCCAGTTTTGAATTCATGTTGTCAGATACTCGGGCAACATTTTCACGAGTGTTTGAAATATAAACCTACATAGCCTAATTTTCATGGCCATTTACAAGCTTCCATGGATTCCCTTCACAATAAGTTGTATGGTAATGGAGAACCACAATCCTATTTTAGAATTCAGGACAACACGGGCTGAGAAAACCAAAACCAGGTCTCCAACAGATCAAGCTACTGCCCAAATTTGTGAATGACTTGTGATATGAAGGATGTTTCATGACAATGAGTACTAGTTCCCTAATTATTTGGGCCCTTTCAAAACCTATTCCTATAGCTCAGAGATTCAAGACTGATGAATACTCTGGAAGCCTAACTGGGTATTTATTTTATTGGCCACAACAAGAACCAAAAAATAATTTGCTGTCCAACAGTTCTACATGTGCTTCGACACAATCAGTTCCCATTAATACAAGTTACAACTGTATTTATGCAGCTTGATTCAGAGGAGCTGTAAGCCCGCAATTCTCAATGGCATTGGCAAGAAATGGCTCCTGCTGGAATCACCAGAATTTCTTTGCCTCGTTCTGGGATATCACTTTGTCCCGTGGTCTGGAAAGCATCTAGTACAATGCTTTGATTGAGAGTTATTATACTGTATTTAGTCTGTGGTATCACCACAAAACTCTAGCCAAGACCATGATTTCCTGTGCTAAGTGCTACATAACAAAGAGCAAAGTCCATTTCCTGAGAGTTTTAGCAGTATTCAGTAAGTCATGGAGAATTCCACTCAATGCATGGGAATCTAATCCATGCTCTTCTTCATCACTGACTTAAGACTTTCATTTACAAGTAGACCCAGATTTGCAGAGACCTACAAATATCTCAGCACTAAACACACTAAACACTTTGTCTAAGTTTCTGTGCAGATCCGGCCTTGTTACCGCTCACATCTCCAGGGCATTTCCATTTTCCTCTCTCAAAATTTGCAAGGCTTTCCACATACTGATAATTTCTACCCCTCTCAGGATCCAAAAATCTAACACATCTCTTCAAAGTAGCCTCAGTTCTGAAGAAAGCGCTCAGAAGAGAGCTAAGTCCCTATGCTTCTCAGATTCTAAAGCAGGTTCTATTCATCCGACACCTATGTTCAAAGGTGGCCGGGGGAAATAAGGAAAGTATATGTCTGTGTCCTTCTGAGCCCAACTTTCAGTTTGGATCTAGCAGGCAAAGGTACAATTCCTTGTTCTGCCTGACTTGGAGCATATGCACTGGAAATGCTACAGAATTTATGATTCTGCATAGAAATGAGGGTTCTGCCTGTTGCATCTCCCACAGAGCAGGAAGCAAACTAAAAATAGAACAACCAAGTAAATCGTACAGATTGATTTTGGCAAGTACAGACTTAACCCCAACAAGGTTTTTTAAGAGAACTACAAGACAGGAGAAAACAGCTATCACATTAACCAAAGCGGATGGAGAGACCCAGGAAGAAAGGTCAGGCAAGGGGAGAAAGTTAAACTGCCAATAAAATTTAAATCCAAAAAAAGAGCTTGTACATAAAAAAAGCAAAGAATATCTTAAAACAATTATCTATAATTCTTACTTTTCTTCTCCCCCCCCTTTTTTTTCCCCTGAAATAGCTCACTTTTGGAGAACTTAAGTATAGTTCTGTGTCTCAGATAACAGCCGTTCGTCTACACTGCAACCTGACAGTCCTCAATACAAATCCGTGTACCTCAAAATACAAATGCAGGATATTTAGAAGATGTCCTGATGTCCTTTCACCAGTCACTATTTGCATGACTGACACTTTCACAATCATAATTTGCTGTTGTGAGACTGGATTCAACAAATAAATGAAATGTTACTACTGCTAACAGAATGAGAGAGAACAAAGAACATGGGAGAACACCCAATTTAACCATTTCTGATAAGATTCCTTTTTATGGAAGGCAAGAACTAAAGCCATACACTTTTTAAGCTCTCTATACCAAAAATCCATGAATCTTAGTGTCAGTACCTGATTACTGCCAGCTGACATCTCCTTACCAAGCAGTGCTCCAAGACAGCGAAATGGAAGACATGCTGATCTTCACAGTTGCTGTGGGTGCTGCTTCTGTGCCAAAATCCACTCCCGACACTGCCTACATTAAAGCTGCTTCATCCTAAGCTTTTTTCATCAATGGCCTATTTCATAAAAGTCTTATGACCTCATAGCTTCTTTTTTAAAATATGGCCGTAGTCCCCAAAATAAACTCGACATAAACAGAGAAGTTACTCTGAAATACTGCATTTACCCAAATCCAATATAACCCCGGATTTAAAACACAAGTCGTAAGCTCTCACAGATTGTTTAAAAAAATACCTCCTAAAGCTAGACGTTAACAACACAGCTCTCATATTTTGTAATATGGGAGGCATCTAAAAAGAAGGAAAATGTTCAATTCTCAAAGATATTTCTCTGCAGTTATGTAATTTTAACAAAGCAAACCACTAAATATATTTTAACCACAGAGCATTACTAGGAAGAGCTACTTTTTCTCTTTCCATACCTTTGAAAAGCAACTCATTTCCTTTCCTTATAGTGTTGCTGTCCACATGCAACAAGAAGAAATATCAAATTTTACAGAACTCCCTCTGTTTCAGATGCAGATCCATTTTGAATAAAGTGAGAAGAAATAGTTTCCCCAATTCTAACACCATCCAAAACACAGGCAACAGCTCAGAAATGGCACTGTGAAAATCTCAAATAATAAAAAATGTGTTTGATTGGGCAGAATAACTACCGCAAATTTCCCTGCATTTGCTGCCAGGCAAGAGCAGGTACGCAAGCACGCGGCTAGGACAAACAGCACCTAAGGTAACAGCAGCAACTTATTTACATGTCAATGTCAAAAATGACCTTCAGTTTTTAAATACTCAAAAATAAATAAAAAAATTAAACTTTGTTTGGATAAATAAGGTAAATAAGGTGCACAAGCTAACTAATAAGTCCACAATGTGGATTCATGACCCATGTATAAAAAGGTTGCAACTAACCTTTTCTTTTTACTTCAAATTGCAGCAGCAAGTTGCAGGAGGAGACAAAAGGTGCAGGTTGCAAGATGGAGAAGGAAGCCCTGCCTGCCACCATGGCGCACAGCAGGGCTGTCTGCACTGATGGCACTGACACCGGCACGTGCTCCTCAGGGAACTACGGGGATGACTGGTGGGACCCCTGTGACCCTCCTGAAAGCTCCTCCGCACAACATCTCCATGATTTTCTGAGGGGAGGAACTGTATGGTATAGATATGCACGATAGGCACTGTCATTAACGAAGGTGTTACAAGTTTGTAGGCTGTCACATTCGGACCAACAGCTGTCAAGACACGGTCTGAAAGCCCTCCAGGACGGTGAGGCTGAGCCAGGCAAGCCCTGGCCAGCCTCAGCTCACCACACTTGAGGGGGGCTGTGGCAGCAGAGATGGCCCCACCGATCCCCAAGGGATTGTCAGGCATGAGGAGGGAAGGCAGCAGGGCCATAACCTGCCTGGGCAGCCATTGCATGAGGCAGCCCTATACAAGCCCCGGCTCCCAGCCTGCGCCGAGCTCCCAGGCCTGCTAAGCAGCCTGCTTCACCTTGCGCTCTGCATCCACCATACCAGCCTGCCAAGCCTTAGTCTTTGGCTACTGCTTTAGGAGACAGAGTTTTTGCATAACAACAAGGTGTATGGGGTGGGGGAGAGGTCTGACCGCTGCCTGATGCTACCCCACTGTGGGGAGGACGAGCAATGGGATAATGCACGTCACCAACAAAATCACATCTTCCCCTCCGCGCCACCGCCAGCCACCTGGAGGACTTCTGCAGCAAAAGAAGAAGGGTCAACCCTGAAGTACCCCTGACAACAGGAGAAAGGAATGAGAAGTGATGTTTTCCCCTGACGGCCTTTCTGCAAGGCACGGGGGCCATGGCAGTGGGGGGATCATCTCCTCAGCGCTCTGTTTCTATTTCCGTCAGCAGCCCACAGAGAGCCTCTTGGCCACCACGTCTGCTCCCATTTCATCTCTCCTTTCTGCGTGCAGTTTATTTACCTCCCGCTTGTTTGTTGGTTTGTTTGTCTGACACGATGATAAAACCCAGATTTAGGTTTCCAGCTTTGACTGCAATTTTCCTCCCGTTGTGAGCATCCTGCAAAGGGCACTCCTGCTGGAACTGGATTTTCCTCCTCTCCCCGGCTGCAAGGAGGTAGGCACTCACTCCGCTTCCACGTAGTCCCAAGGAACAGCAAGAGGAATTAATTTCATTCACTTTGTCGAGCTCTAATTTCTATCCCATTAATGAGATCACAGAAAAGTCACACTTTACTGTGGCAGCTCACCGATTTTAACAGTAATGAAAATCCCCACTTTTGAAATGGTGCAGAACAGCACTAAATTAATACCTGAACTGACCAAGATTCAAAGAGAACTTTTTTTTTTTTTAATAAAGGAACTTATCCTTGTGATATTCAACATCTGAATCATTTAAATTGGAAACAAAAGTAAGGGAATGTGAAATAAAGGAAAACCAGCATTCATTCCTAATAAAAACATCTCCCCAGATGGAAGTGTTTCACATCATTTACATTCATATGCTGACTAATTACATCCAAACTAGAACAAATCTTACCTTTAGGTGATTTTTGTTCATTTGTTTTGTTCTTTTGTTGGTTTTGTGTTGCCTTTTTTTTTTTTTAATCGTAAACAATCCCCGCTTTTAATTTTGTTTACTTACTTTTCTAGTGGTTAGGCATTCAACACAACATAGGCCACAAGGCTAACCGAGGCATACCCAGTGCCGACTGAGCTTTGTCATTTCCTTACCATGAGGAACTAATGAACACAATAACCTTTATAATAATAGATATTCAGGCGTATTTGGTGGGCCTGACAAATGCCACAGAAAAGAGTAGCTAAGAACAATTTTTCACTTTGACTATATTGGAACCCGTAACCATACTGTGTTCAAAAGCAAAAATGCAGTTTTTAGTCACACGGGTTTAGCTTACAACATGTGGACCAAATGGTTGCTACATAAACATTTGTAATTCCATGTAAGTCAAGCTAATCACATGCTGACAGGAGTATCTGTTAATTTCCCATTTGTGTTTGTTACTTTTTTTTCCCCCAAGTGTTTAAAATTGCTATCTTAAGAAGCCTGACATTTACTTACAGGAAATAAATGCAACGTAATTGGAAAAAATGAATTATACATAAAAAAATACTACACCCTCAACCCCAAAAGGCTGAAAACTGGCAAGCATTTCTAATACGAATTACAAGGCACAAGAAAAAAAAAAAGACTTTGATTTCTGCCAATATATTTCATCCTGGTAGCTGCAACTGTTATTAAAACCCAAATGTGCAATAACAGGTGTTCTTGTAGATGCACATTTCACCTGCAGACATTTGTTTGTCTCTCAGTAATTAGTACAGATGCACTGGATGGGTAAATGCATGTTTTGTGACCTGCCCCAACTCACTTGCTCTTAGTTCTGCAAAGGCACTGAAGAGCCAGGGCAGATCACCTGCCAAACAAATCAAAACCCTCAACAGACTTTTCTACAATAAGAAGGAAAGTGGCTTATGAAAGGTCATTCTTTTACCCAATACGGAAAAGCAAGGTATGTTATAATTTCTCTTCACCAAGTTATGCAGTTAGTAGTGGAGACTCTCAAGCAATGATGTAAATAAAGGAGGGACCATCAAAATTATCCAGTAAATACTGAAATTCCCCAAAGGCAAATATTGCTGTAGAATAGGCAGATGCTCGTGTTAAGTGTGAATTTAGGCCCAAAGGACAACCACAAGTTCTTTAAAATTCAAATGTTTACAAAAAATAAAAAACCTTTTCAGAATGAACTTGCCTTGAACAGAGTGACCTTCATCTTATACTAATAACATACAAACACTTGTAGGTATTTCCAGAGCACAGTGATATGCTTGGAAATTTAACTTCAATAATCTTTTGAATGGATAAATAATCTTTTACTGTCCCTTAACTCTCCTGTCATAGGCTAAAATAAATAATGAAGATAATCCGTTTAGCACTTTCTAAAGGCAATGCTGTATTCTCAACTACAGTATATAGCCATTGTATCATCATGTACTTTGGGGGAAAAAAAGAGGGTCTCAGATCGAGCCTTCAGTATTTTCTACTCTTTCAACAGTAGAAATACTGACTAGAACTCAGATTTACATATTATGACGGTTTTGAGGAACCTGTGGTCCTAGTTTGAAATGGGGGGGTGGAGGGGTTTGGCAGCAAGTGTTTACTTTTGTTTTAAATAAAACCAGAAGACCAAGGAGAAAGCCAAACAAATTTTAAATCCCTGAAAGTGTGAACTGCATGTACATTTAATAATTTAATTTAAAGAAGGTTCCCACTTATTTAAAGATAAGACATAGTTCAATACACCACTCTATAAAGATAATAACCAGTGGCTGCTGAATCCATTTTTTTTTTTCATTTAGCTTCAAACTTTGATATACTAGATTACTATTCATTTAATTAAAATATTTGGGATGTGTCTGTGATAAGTAATCCTTTTTGTAGGATTTCAGTGGTGAGCATCTGTGCTGTAAGTGATAGATCTATGTACATTACATCTTTTACAACATTAAATAAAGGGAATATTTTAAAATATAGTAAGTCTGTATTAATGTTTGAATTGAAAACTCAAGCAACAAAATTACATGGGTGAATTGTTTTTTTACCACAGTCACTTGGGCTACTTCCACTGTGCAAGACACAGAAGTACACTGTATTGTAATTCTCCGTTAAGATCTCACACAGATTTTGAATATTTTGCAATCAAGTGTGCAGCAGAAATATCTAGCATTTGAAAGACACTGATCACAAAACATATTCTTTTCATTAAAGAAAATTTTCTGCTTAATTGATATTCTATAGTTTACATGAAACCTAAGAAATGGAATCTTGTGTCCCTGAAACATCTGTATTGCTTTAAAATTTGAAGTCGGTATGCAGTCCAGTGAGTCATTAAGTCACAAATGAAGCTGAACCTTATTCACTATATGTAACTGCATCCAGATCATATTTGTTCTGCCCATTCACATTTCTTTCCAATTACCTTTAATTCTGAAAACAGACATTTTTTCAAGGTTGAGGAACTCGCCTTTACCCCACATTAGACATCACAATTTTTCCTGACAGAGGTAAAGAAAATAGGTAATGTTATTTGTTGCTGATCACAGTCAATAGATTATTGAATGCCTCAGGAATGTTTCTGAAGTTTTTGCAATCCTTTGTAACTACATGATAGTGAAAGTAAGAATGATGCCACAGCCAAAAAAACATAACAATGCCAAGAGGAAAAACAAGCCTGAATATACTGTTCAACAACTGAAGTCCATGGCAGCTTCTAAACAGATTATGCAAGAAATCTTGTGCAGTGAAGAGGGGAAATACCCAGTCGTACCTCTTGCTGAGCTCCATATCACACTCCCATTCTGGAGTGGAGATGAGCAAAGGCAGCATCACCCTGAAGGGTCTCATCTCCAGCCCAGGGGAGCGGAGAAGCTTCCATAAGCGAAAGGTATATCATTAACAACTATTCAAAGAAACTTGTTTGTGGATAATTCCTCTAACATAAATTCCACTGACTACAGAGTTTTGGAAAAGAAAAAGATTAGTCCAAAGTGCATGCGAGTATGGAAATTTTACAGTTCTGCTGACCAAACCAGCATTAGCTGTTCCTAATCAGCTCCTTGGCAAACACTTTAAGTTTCACATCTTGTTTTGATAAAGACAAAACTTGTCCACCTCCTCATTGCAAGTAACCCTTAATACATCTTGCACCTTTCTGACAATAGCGTGAAAAGCACTCCTGTGATAATAATGTACTTATTTCTGAATGAGCGTGCCCAACAAGACTGTTAAAGACCTATTATGCCATATTCAGGAAGTAGAAATAAAGAAGCCCAAAGTGAGTAAGTGACCCTTCGGGGCGGGGAGAGAAAAGAACCACTTTTTAAAAATGCAGATTTACATGATAAAGTAAGGAGACTGATTACAAGTGTGATACATCAAGAATCCTGAAGAGTTATTTCAAATACTTTTTCAGTCTAGCAGTCAGACTTAAAATGTCAAAGCTGGACTTAATTTTCCACACCAAGCAGCTTTTCCTTCCCTGGCTCATTATTTAGTGCATTTGTGCAGGATATGGGGAGGCGCTGAAAGGTGACTTACAGGCATTTATTAAATCACAATGTTTTGACAAAATTTCCAGATAAGGCAATGAGCTTGTAAGAAGTAGTATCTTGGGAAATAAAAACTACAGCAGGTATCCTTTTCCTTGGGCATCTTCAATGCTTTGTTGTTTTTTATCAGATGGCAACAAGCAAAGTCTCAATTGCAGCAGAAGGTTACAAGAAAAACACTATGAACATTTATAAGTATTACAAGTATTCAGCTTTTTCTCTGCCTTCATGTGAAAGAGACCTACAATGTGAAGTGGCAGAGTATCCCAAGATCTGATGCTAGTACAGGGGCTTTTTACTATGTCACAGCAAAAAATTATAACTGTGAGCAATTACAGTTAGATCCCTCTAATGAATATAAACCAATTGTTAAGACATGAAGGCCACCTTCTACTGAGTAATACTTATAATTTGAAACTAATAGCCTATCCTTTGCCCTTGTTTCACATTGGACAGATAGTATTAACCAAGATTCATATAATTAAAGGTTGGAAAAGGTCAGATCAGGTCCCCTAGTACTTACTGTATTATGGCCGTTACATAGTGTGGGCCACCAGAGTTGATCTGTGACTAAAACCAAGATATTGTAACAGACTAGCACAGACCTTTGAAAAATGTATCCAACCTCGATCTAACCAAAGTACACAGACACAGATGTTCATTTCAGTTCCATGGTTTACTTCATTGACCAGGGCAAAATTTAAATAAAATGTAGAAGTCATAAGAATTCAGTCCTCAGGCAGTGAAAAGAAATCTAAGAAACTGTTCAGGAAACTATTGTCCTGAAACAAATGCATTTTTCATGAAGCAAAATGAGAAGACGGTATTTGCTATGCGAAACCTTGGGCTGTCTTGCCCTTTTCCTCAGAATACACAAAGAAGCAGATGCATTCAACCAACAGCATCGTCAACTTTGGACACTGTAGTAAAAAATGCTATAGGACATTTCTGAAGGCACTTCATGGTTTCTGTCTTTTGGAAGAGCTCAGCTTTGCAGCATAAGCAGACATTTTCATTTCAGATTACTATATCTGACTTACTCCTTTTCATATCATAAGTATTGTAGGAAGCAATAATCATCATGAACAATGCCTGCCCATACTCAAATTATTAATTGCAGTCATGTATTAATTTTCCTGTATTTCTTCAAATAAAGTGTGAATATATTTTGCATTAATCTGTCTGAAAAATAGCTCATGAATAATTCATTCAATGATAACTCTTTCAATCAGAGAATGATTTAAATACATTTCACTAGTGTTGAACTAACTTTGTTCATTATTGCTTCACTGAATTTGATGTAAATAAATGCCAAAATTGCTCCAAACTCTGCTATTATTAGCAACTAAAATTATTCTTGCACCAGAATTTCCTACTCAAGGAGAGAAAAAAAAACAGACCCAAAAACCACACTGGCTACATACAAATTCCCTACCGCTATCCACATATACATAAAAATAAAGAAATTCGTATCTCTGGGGAAGAATGGGAGGTCTCTTGACAGATTTAGGGATGCAAACTCAGTGGGAGAGAGATGCATCCCAAATCCGTTTTCATCCAAACAAACCCCAAGCTTTTGAACACACATCTTCCGATTGTGGTTTTGAAAGTTTACCCCTTGGAGCATACCTGGCAGCAGCTGAAAATGGTAAGTGCTCCAAATCCATTTCATGTAATCACAACCATGACCTCCCTGCCTCTGTCCTCCAGGAAAGATTCTGAGGCACACGCCATGTGAGGAAAACGGAACCCAAATTGATTATTCATTTGTGTTATCATCATCCCCTCCTGGATTAAATGAGAGGCTTCTATTACATGGCAGACTTTTGCCTCGCTAAATCCTGTTTTTTCACTTTGCTTTTTCAGATTCATTTTTATCCTTCTTTTCTCCTCTTGTGCAAGCCTTATTGTCTTCCTTTTCAACTGCAATTATCACTTCTCAATACTAATCCTTTCCCAAGCAGCCTAGATTTTCAACCCTTTGTACTGAACCAGATTCCTCAACATCTGATGCAGTAACTGGCTTATTTTACCCTCTAATCCCTCATTTGCCACGTCTACATACAACCTGGATCTTTCCCTACCTAAGCAAGCCATTTTCCACACTCTCATTACCTCATCCTTTGTACTTCTCACTTCCATCCTCTCCAGTGCATAGGATTACCAATTCCTTTTCTGTCCAATAAACCTTGTTCTTTTCTTGTTTTACCTCTAATCTTATTTTCTCAAAATATATTTCAAGGCACTTTTTTTTTTTTCCTATTTAATTCATGTTTAATGCTCAGACTTTAGCTGAGTACTTTGAGCTGTTGCTTTGTATGGTGTAACAAAGAAAAATCAATGATAATCACAAAGCATACCAAAATACACAAACCAGAAACATAAAAGATTTGTTCCAATGGGTTGTATGCAGACATATAGTGTAGTTAAGCTATACTATCTCCCCACTGAGCTCTGATGAACCTCTGTCTGTAGGGGTACACAAAATAGAAAAAGGTTTCCTTCCTACTGGGGCTGTATAAGCATAGAGAGAAGGAGGGGAGATTTTAATGACTCACGTCAAATTAAAATTACCAGCTATTTGTAAGGGTAGAACCATTTTTATTTCTCAAACAACCACATTTGGATGAGACAGCCAGCGCCACCAGACGCAGACAGTCTGAGTCCTACCACAGCCAAGTTTATTAAACTCCAAAGACAACTTGATGCGTTCCTTTGGACTTCACTAATATTTCTCCCTAAATATAGCTTCTGTTTGAATGAAAAACAGAAAAAAGATGCAAAGAGAGACCACAGAGAACAGTTAAATCAGACAAAGAAGCATTTCTTTATTTAATTGTAATAAAGATTTTATACATAGATAGCCTTTATAAAGACAGAAGAGCTTTGTCCACTTCCCTGGCACCAATGGCTTGAATCAGACAGCAAAGACTCTCCACCTTTAGGCAGAAAGCCATGGGCAGGTGACGTCAGGGCCTTCATGTGCCCTGGGCAAACAGTTCCCAGGGTATCATTTTTGCCTTCCTGAGCTGGAGGCTGCTGAGGGCCACGGCAAGATGTGCGTTCCCGACATGACCCTTGCTGAGACAGAGCTGGCGCACAGATCCGTCTTCCTGCGCCCTGAAAGCTGGTGAGAGAACCGGCTTTTCCACTCCAGCTTCTTCACAGACGGTCCCTTTGTGAGTGACAGAGCTGATACATCCTCATTTCCCTCAAGAATACTGTCAGCGTTTCCCTGTATGTTTATACCCAAAACATTTCCAGTTTATACAAGATATAAATAGGCATGGCTGTAGAAGGACTCCGGTTCATTTTCACGTTTGTGACATCTGGCTCAACCAGAAGTTTATACCACCGAACAGATATTTCTTTTAAAGATGAGTCTTTAAAAGTGAACAATCCAATATACACTGTACTTGGATTACATTCTTTCAGAACATCTGCAGTGAGACAAATATCCCGAAAGCAGAACAGATTGCAAGGATTTAAACCTGCTTTAATGTTAGTTTTATGCTTTTACAGTTTCATACAAAAAGCTATGAATAACCAAAACCATCGACGTAAGAGAGGTTAATGGGATTGATTGGCCAGACTATGTGCATTTCCATAATGGTGAAATGATAGCATTTTTTTTTCCTCAGAAAATTAAGGATTACTAGCAGATGTCTAGAGGGCAAGCACCAAGAAATAGAAGCATGTGAACTCTTATCAGACTATCTTTATGTGCAGTATTGTTAGAAATAATGTAATTAAGAATAGTAATATGGATTTCTCAAATTATGCTAATTATATTATAATTTTAAAATTATAATTAATATTCAATTATAAGAAACACAAAGGAGATTCAACAATTACATGGCATGTCTTTGTCATGGTGAATATGTTTTAAATTAACACAGCAGCTCATTAAAACCAGCTGATTTTATGGAACTACATATGACAGTTTTACTACGTACTTCCACTGACATTAAAGTCAAAATCAATGTACAGTAATACGAAGGGAGACAATTCCATCCCCCTTACTTAAGCAGATGTGCTTTGTTAAACCAATGTAATTGTGTTCAAATGTATGAAAATGGGGAAATCCTTTTCTTTTTGTGCCACTTTTTACCCAGATTTTTTCCCCACGGAGCTTATTTAGAGTGCAGCTCCACAAATACTCCTACCACGCCAATGAACAAATGGCAAATTCCTGTGCAGGAGTGGCCCAGGGCAAGCAGACACTTCTTAAAATGGCTGCATCATCAAAACCAGAGACTCCTGTGGTACCTAACCTGCCTACCTCAGTGTTCAGACTAAAATCTGCTGTTCCCTAAAATCTCCTCTGAAACATGTCTATCCAAATATTGCTTGACTATTAAGAACTACCTGGGACCTAAGCACATATGCTAAGTGGTTTCAGAATAAACAGGTATCATTCACAGAGTTCAATTTAGACTCAGAAAAAAACAAAACAAAAAAACCAAACAACTTTCCTTCCCTCTTTTAATTTAAAGGAGTCCAAGCAAGCTGCAAGTGGTTGAAAGTTTATCCTACTAGTTGCCTTTTCCCCATCCCCAATATTTTATAAATACGCATGTTACTACATGTTTTTGACAACACGCTAAGCAAAATGGAAGGAAAGTGAAGCTTATCTTAATTCTACAGAATACATTAAGGCATTATCACTTACTATATTTCTGTTTTATATGACAGGAGAAATTTGGTATAAAAAGTAGGAGTGAACATAAGCATTTAGTTTTTGGCTAGTTTCTCAACAGTTTAAGTAACTCTTTGAAATTCAAAGTATTGTATTTAAGAAACCCCTAAAGCCTCACTTTTAAAGAGAGGTTGAGGTGTAACTCAATTCTGAAACTAAAGAAAAACTGCAATTGGTAATGAAATCTTTGTTTACTTTGGGTAAGGTCATCTACAAGTGTTGTAGATTTCACTCACTTAAACATCTTTTCTTCCTGCAAATTCTGAATGTTTCTATTCAATGTTTTTAAGCAGAGGTTGCATTTCACTTAAATGCAGGCGACTTCTATATACACGATAAAACAAAAACATGAAAATTACTTAATTTATATGACCTAGTTTAATGAAACAACCTCTAAACCCCATCAATTTAGAGGCTTCCTGATAGGTAAAACATCAGTTATTTTAAATAGACTCCTGTATCACCACTATATGATCTTAAATAAAGATCAAGTCCTCCTCATACCCATTATAATTGTCAAGAAAACCACCAGTTATAATATTATAGTCAAATTAACATTACACTCTACGCAAAGATAAGTTCACAATCACATTGGGGAAGGAATAAAGCCACACATTTGTACCCCTTATGAGAACCACCTAAGCTCTTCAGGACTCTGAACTTACTGCACCTGCAGTTACATCTGCCTATGTTGTCCAACATCATTAGTCTCTTCCAGTACTCCTTTGAAAAAAGGAGCTTTCAACTTGAGAGACTACAAACAGCACTGACTATAACTTCTGCACAGTTCAAGCTGTTGCTCTTCTCACACTACCTTCTTTAATCGACTGCCAAATGTATTATTTCACCTCATCTTAAGTGACCTTGAAGCAAACTGCCACTAAGTTCTCCCCACAGGAGACAAATTTGAATATTGTGCAAAGACACGGCAAGCATTTTCATGCTGCAGACAATACTGACCTCTGCCTATTCAGCAGCTGGGGTATCATGCCCTCAGCTGACGTATCCCGTAGCTAAGCTACCCATATTCTCACATTTTGAATGTTGCTTTGTATACCTGAGGAGGTATCCTACAGCTTTTTTTCCCCAGAGACATCAGATTCCACCCCCGCCCCCAGTCAACTATAGCAGAACTTGTCAGATATTTTGAGGGTAACAGGAAATTAAGCATACTGGAAAACAAGCGATTTTATCTGTCCTAATACTATGAAGTGGGTGCTCGTGTGCTTTGAGCTAGGGTAAAATCCAGTATCTAATCAACAGCTCCAGGGGTAACTTGCTGAGCCTTGAAGAACTTCCAAACCTGCTGGGAAACTGCTTGGAGAAAGCCAGGGAAGACCTTGACAAAGCCCTTATAAGAGCCAGGCCATCAACCAGAAAAAGGGAAATCCAGTTGGTGGAGCTGCTGGGAAGTTTAAGACAAGAAGGTTCCCCCTTCCAGATTCACAAGAAATGTGTATTATTTATTTCTCCTACCCTGTCTTTTCTGTACAGTTTTTGCTGACCTTCCTTATATCTCATGTGAGTGACACACTTGAAGAGGAAGTTAGAAAAATTGTCCCTTTCCCAAGTTCACCACACTTGGAAACTAATCACAGAATCATAGAATCTGTCAGGTTGGAAAAGACCCTTGAGATTATCAAGTCCAACCATTAACCTAGCACTACCAAGTCCACCATTAAACCAAGTCCCTAAGCGCCACATCTACATGTCTTTTAAATA
>RSEF01000001.1:48039932-48051550 GCA_003993805.1 Himantopus leucocephalus
AGAGAGAGAATGACCCTATGGCACGTTGTGCTTTTGGGTGCTCGGGTCACCAAAGCAGGTGCTTGAGCTGAGTAAACACAAGAGCAGCAGTGACGTTCAGCAGAGCAGTTTTTTGTTAGTTTTTGTACAAAACCTAACAATTCCTGTGGCCAAGAGGGAAGTTCTTTATGTCTTAGAGAGCCTCTGCTTTTTCAGTCTTCTTGCGCTTTCAAGACTTCCCCAGTCAACAATCAACCCGGTAGAGTCAATCACTGTCTGTATGCTAAGCCCTGCAAAGGAGATCTAATAAATAGCTGTAGGGAGAGGGATGCTATGGTGATAGGAAGAAAATCGGGAAGTTTGCAAGATGAGGTATTATGTCTGTCTGCTTGTATCTCAAACCTTTCAGTGGCAATTGCATTCAAGCATTCCTGTTGTATTAGTCAGAAAATACGATTGAGGTTTATTCTAGCTTCATGGTTTTTATGCCAGATACAGTACCTGATAAAGTTACAGTATTACAGATAAGGCGATACCTTATCTAGTGTAAAGCAGCTGTACAAGTTGAACTGTCAGAATTGTTTGAGCTTAGATTGGAACAGTGATTTGTGTCATGTAGCTCCCTGCGGTTTGGGTCCAGACATTAAAGTTGGATTTTCTATCCTGCCAATTCAAAGTTTGGGAACAGTCATGACAGAAAATAGGCAACTTAAACTTGCAGGCTGAGCCAGCGTTCTTCATACTTTTGCAACTCAATTTTTTAGTGGGCTGAGAAGTTGGATAGTCTTCATCTAGTGTGCAGCGCATCTATCATGAAGATATTAAGTTTCATTAACTGTTGAAATTATCCTTTCATCCTAACAATCCACAATTTATATACTCTAATTTGTCAGGTTCACCTGTAAAAATATAATTCTATAAAGAAGTAGCAGTTAGACACACAGCCATGCAGCCAGCTTCAACCTTACCTTTTTATCCAGATCTGTGGCTCCTCAACGGAAATCAGAAAAAGCAATACTGAAGTTGTGGATGCTAAATAAGATCTAAGATGTCCATGATTCCTTTGAGTTATTACTGGAAATAGATACCTGATAAACACAGTTTGCTTATTTGACCGTGGTAAGTAGATTGCAACAGTCTGAGAAAGGTAACAAGCCTTGTCGCTGTGCTGGTGAGGTAGGAACTGGTTTGTTGTCAGTACATAAGCGAATTTGCTAAAGGATTCTTCATTCAAGTGACATAATCGCCTTAATGCTTCTAGAGTCAGCTTGGGATATCTTCTTCAGAGCTGCTCTTCATGCAAAGTGGATCACCCATTACTATCCACATTTAGAAAAATATTTGAATAACAGTTGTTTGCTGCCTTGTGACAGGTTTCCCTCCTCTTGATTTATTTTTGGGTACAGCCTCAATCTGTTTCTCCTTGAACAGTGCAGTAGAATTAATTCCATAAATAACTTAGCAATTTTGTGTAGCATACCTAACAGATAGATTTATTTTTTTTCTTCAGTGGATGTATTCTAGTGTAGGTCGACAATGATTTTTTTTTTTTTTTTTTTTTGTGGCTTTTGAGTNCCATAATCTGATGTTAATTTAAATGTCGAATTAAGAATGCATCTATGGGATTCAAGGATTCTGCCCCAGCTAATTATTCACTAGGGGGTCTACATTCTATGTTAATGAGGTAAAACATGCAAAAGACCAAATAGCTGAACATCAAAGCTGCTATAAGTGAACAAGCGAGAGATTTAAAAGTAAAAAAGCCCTGTACAGCACTTTCTCAACATATGTAGATAAAAAGGGAGGTACTTAGATGGCTTAAAGCAATAATAAAATATGAATTCAAAGCCCTAAATGTCAGTGCAGTGAGGAAAGACTTCAGCTAGCCACAAATCAGGACTCTATGTGCACAGCACAGTCATAAAACTGATGCAGCTATGCAAATGTGGAGGTGCAACGTAGTATTACCGGTTTTGAAAGAGGGATGGGTCAGTCTTCTGAACGGGTATGAAATTTAGACAACCTTGATGTACGTTGGGGAAACCTGCAACAAAACTGCTATTACTATCCTCATTTTCATTTTAGTATTTGGGTTGGCAGTTTTTTGGATAACCACCGTAACAACGACCGTGCATCTTTCAGCTGCCTAAACCGGTAAGTTAAACGCTGTTGTCTGTTCAGCAGGTTGACCTTACTGTGGTTCTGCACACATCTGTGCCACCTCGCAGTCACACTGATCTGATGTGTTTAGGTAAGGGGCAGCAGTTTCCCGGTGGTCTTGAGCAAAGTCTGCTGAAAGTGGGAGCTTGGGGAGCTGTGCTGGCAACCTGCGTGTTTGAGTGAGATCCTTGTTGTTTTTTTACGATTTGAAAGCTATTAGTGGTTTGGGACTTGGCTAAGAGGGACAGTGTCTAGCCTGTTTCTGATAGTGATAGCAAAGAGGAGAATACTTTTTGTAATGGTGAACAAGAGCAGGCAGTTATTGAGGTATTTTCCTGAAAGCCTCTCTAAAATCACTGGAACGGGTATGGGAGTGTTTATGTTCCTCTAGTGTTTTATTTGATCTGTAGACCATTATAGAATTAAGTGTTTAGTGAGCACTGAGCAATTCTCGGTTTACTGCAATGATACTGATAAGATTGTGAAATTGGCTGTTGCACAGGATTGCAGAGCATAGAAAAGGCCCCTCCAGAATGGCTGACATCTCCTATAAATCTAAAGAAATAATAAAAGTAGAAAATGTGTGTTGTGCCCAGAATACACAGACAATAACAATTCACCTGGGAAATACCTTCTGACTGATTCACTGATTGGGAAATGGCTGATGAGATCAGAGAATAGTCAGGAAACAGTGGTGTAGAAAAGGAGGAGTTTTCCTTCTTTGAACTTTTAAATATTTGCCCATTAGGGACAGCTAGTAGATTTCTCATGAATCGGGAGTAGATGCTTTGTGTTTGTTTTGTAAAAAATGAAATAGATAAAGAATGTTTAGTTTTGTTATGAAAACTCCCTTCCCTGTTATATCGATCAGTCTTTATAGTAAAGTGTATTAACTTTGTTTATATTATTTCACATTATACACTGTAATGTAATGAGGTAGCAGAATTTTACTGGAGACTACAGTATTGCTTGTCGTTGAGGAAAACAAATTAAAAGACAGCCCAGCCCTGGAAAATAAGAGCTTTGCTTCGTGGAAGCTTAGAGCTGTCTGGGAAGGATAAAGGATACCCCTGGACAACCAAGATAACGCCAGCATCCTAGCCCTGCTAACACATCTCTGAAACCCTCCCAGTGTTGTCTGGCATCACAGACAAGTAACTATAGCAAGACTGACCTCAGGGACATCTGGATCAACAGACAAGTAGCAAGAATGCTGCAGAAATATGACTGCTTTGCAAAGTTTTATTATGATCAGTAATCGGTAGCGTGGGTGCTAGTGATTGGTCAAATCGTGTTGTACCTGAACATTTAAAGGATATGAGGACCCTGTGTAAATCCACATCCAGGTTGCCCCAGTTTGGCTGGGACACCTCATGCACCTGAATAAACATTTACTCTTGTAATTCTATACCTTATGTCCTAACCTCTCTCCTCGATCGACATGGGCCAGTTGTGAATTTTCGTGACAGTTTCCACTTATCTCACCCTATACTTTTTATCACCTTGTACTTTCTTACATCTTTCAGGGATTGGTTTTCTCACATTCATTCTCTTTTCCCCTCCATTTCTTCTTTATTGCTACTTTTTTTTTTAAAAAGTATTTTGCATTGCATTCTCTTTTCATAGTCTCCAGTGACTTTTAATCCTTTTTTTCCCTTCAACTCCTTCTTAATCACTTCTCTCTTTGTTTTCTCGTGCCTTTTAAAATATTCTTGGTCTTCCTCCATCTTCCTGCCTTCTTTCTCCTTCTCAAGATGTTCACCTCTTCTTCATAGATGCAATATTCCCTGTCCCCCCTCCGTAAACTTTTTATTTTGCCTTTCTTCCCTGCAGTTACAACTTTCCAATATGCTTCCACATGCATCTAAGAGAGGGGGGGAAAAAAAAATTCAGTTCTCTTAGTGCTGATTATGAATCCTCAGGCACCAGTCATCTCCATCCCTCTCGTAGCAGGTACTTTGACCATGCACATAAAATTGCACTGAGCAACAAGGATGGCTAATAATATTCCTGTGCACATTCTGATTCAAACAGTAAATCAGATATGTATTGAGGATTGCAGGGTTGAGAGGGATAATATTAGGCTCTTTTTTCCACCTCCTGCCGTGAAATAACATCTAACCTTTCTGGCCTCCTCTGGTAATATGATCTTGAATAAATCAAAACAAAGGAAAAAGGGTTAGAAGAGGGAGTGAGGTTGGATATATATTACACAAAAGAATGAAAAAATCCTGTTGTTTGCTACTGAGACAATACTGGATCCATGATTAGTTTCAGTGTTTTTCGAGCCATGTGAGCTGCTGGGAATGAGCCAGACCTTCAGATGTTCCACGTGCGTATAATATATATTGCACGATTGTGACTTCAAGTTGTACTTAGCTATGTACACATCCTCTCAATGATTTATCAACCTTGAAATTCAGTGAATGTGGAAGGAGAGGTGCTGGTCTTTTTTTCTTTTTTTCCTTTTTATATGATTATATTTTAGTCTATGTATTTGCATGGTCTAAATCTCTGTCTGTTCATTTAGCATGATCTGTTACAAGAATCTGAAAATCATGAGAGCCTCAAAGCTAGGCTGTCGAACCAAAATCTGTGATTTTTATTCTGAACTTTTAGGCACCAATAGTTGTGTAATTAGTTGCCCCAGAATGGTGAGCGGACCAGAAGCATAAACAGCTTCAAATCGGTTTAGAAATACTAAGAGTTTACAGCAGATACTGACACACTGATTCAAATGTAACCCTAGTTTCGGAGGTGTCACTAAGCTGAAGGCTGCTTGAAGCTGGCAGGGGGTGTTGGATTGCCTTATACTTGCACTGATCTGCATTCTGCGGACATCTGCTATTGGACTTTGCTCCCCAGACAATGCAGACTGTGAATTTTGATGAACTCTTCTTCAACCATTGCATGTGGCATGTCTGGTAATCAATATGTATTGACAAACCTGTGTTTATAGGCTACCAGGTGATGTAGGAGCTTTCCCTTCCATGTCTGTAGTTTTCTGAGTGTCTATGAGACTGGCTACAACCCATCACAGATCCTGGGGTTTAGGAAAAACCATAGGGTTGGCAGCACTGGGTAATGTATGGCAAGACTGACTTTCAAGAAATAGGAACATTTATATGGTTGGTTTTCTAAAAATACAGTCTTTCCTGTTCCACGGTAGTACAGATAGCACAAGGTAGAGTTTGCACAGGAGGTTCTCACGTGCCTCAGCTGGCCCTTCAAGCTGACAGAAAACAGCATGTGCTTGTATTGATCACAATGTCCTTTCCCTTCTTCACAGAGGGAATTTTGTATTCAGAGCTTCTGTGAGGCGAGCTTTCTGTAATTTTGGGTGTAGCTACAGTTGAGATATTGACTAAGTTTTTATTTTTTTTTTCCCCAACATTGGTTTCTGTGTAAGCATGTTACCTGAGGTTGATCACGCTTGTTTCCTAGCGCCTCTGAAGAAAGGTGAGGGTCCTCAGACTTTCTGGAGTGGTACATCCCTTCTTATTGGCCCCAACATGCCAAACTGCAGCTCTTCAGCCTCACTTAGGAGCGAAGGAAGTAAGAGCTGGTCTGTAGGATGGGAACCATCAGCATTGCTGTCCTGGGGTCCTTAACAATCCCAGTTGGGTCCCATTACAGAGCTCTTATGCACAGACTTCAGCTAAGCTGGGCACACTGTCACCTCTAAGCACGTGTTTAAGTTGCCAGGACTGTGTGCTCTGGTGCTGACCTGGAGCGAGAGTAACATCTCCCACAATATACCAGTCCAGGGATGTGATGCAGCACCTGAGAGGATCTGTCACAGCCCCTGCTACGATTAGTTGATGCTGTGAAGCATGAAATAGCATTTGCTTTCTGTGCTACAGGTATCAGATAGTGTGCCCTTCTTATTGCTCCAGTGGTATGATAAATAACTGTGTTTCATAAACTGGCATTTCCAAAGAGGTCCTGCTTGTTGAACGGAAGCCAATTAACATGAAGTTTAACCAGCAACAGCATATGAAACTCTAAAGCTAATTAATTCTAATGGTGAAAGCCCAGCTTAAGAATGATTTGGTGTCTGAAGCATTAATATAGCACATGTTTTAGTTTCATTTTCTGCGGCCCTCCTTACCCTGGAGAATATCAAATTTTGACCTTTATTTAAAATGAGGTTACTTAAAGGTGATCATTAGTTGAACACAGGCTATCTAAGGGATGTAGTTGGAAAACCATCTGTCCAGTAAGATGGGAAGAACCAAGGGTCTGTAATAGTTGGAAGGTGGACCCATAAGCAAGTAAGAAGGAAAAGTAATGAAATCTGGTTTTCAGTTGGCTGATTTTAACAGAAGCATATTTTAATAGGCTAAGAAGAATAGGAGATTGTCTCAAATTCTGAGAAACAAATCATTGCAATGAGCTTGCTTTTCACGACACAAAATCTTGGACCAAATCCTTAGCACTGACCAAACTTTCAAAAACTAATTTGTGGGATTCCATCACTATGGTTTAGTGAAACTCAGTACTCGGTTCCAAGCCTTTTGGAAAATGTTATTTTGAATTGAAAATTACTTCCTTAGTTTTGCTTAGGCAATGAGTCCGTTAAGGGCATTTCATCAGCAACCAACCCAATCTTTTTCTGGAACAAGTAATTACCTGTTGTCAAATACAGGTAACATATGACAACTCGAGTATCTAAGATACGCACTGTATGGGCTTGGCTTTGGAGGACTACTATGTTTCAGCATAGAAATCCCGTAACAATAAAATCAGATGACCTAGTCACATAGAATAATTTATTTACATAGATTGTATTGGGTTCAGATTTTGTCAGTTGCTTTCTTTGCTAATATTCTGTCAGCTTTACTCACATTTCTCCTAGAGTGAGTCAATTACATAAGTTACAGTGAATATCCACCAAATAATTTACCTTTTAATATTAAAGTAATGTGCAGTACAATAACTTCTTAGCTTATTAAATTTCTATAGCTTCAATCCTTCCAAGTTTTCCTCTTCATATGGTATAAGGCTTGTTGAGATGATTACATTAATAATACATTACTATAAAAATTAAAGTGCATCACAGAGAACATGCTAATAGGTTTCATTGATTTAAACTTGTAAATGGGTGCTAGCAATCAGAAGCCAGGTGCAAATCTGACTTCAAATGAACTGATAGTGATAACAGTGCCAAAATCATTGGCAAGGTTCATAGCTCTGGTGTTGAGGGGAAAAAATTGTTAAGTATAATGAAGTTATTTAGAATTAAGCTTGAAGAAAAATGTGAAGTGCATGCACTGGACTTTTGCAGAGATGCTTGTCTTTGCTGTTATTAATTAAAACCTCAGCTTAGTAGTTTCACAGTTTGCTATTTAATTTCTCTTTGAATTTGGTTTCATATTTTAAGATTTAAAAATAATTGTGGGGTAAGGTTAGTTTTATCCTATGCAGATGGTGGAAATAGTTCTCTTAAGAATTAATTTAGATTTCAAGGCATCAGAAAAACAGTGAATATTTAGCACTGCTTAAACGCAGTACTCTGCTGTTATGCATTGTTAGCCTTACCGCTTCTAGTTGCAGGCAATGGTACTGTTCTCCAAAAACAGGGTGGAAATGGTAATATCTTTCACCTTCTCAAAGAAAACAGAGCAATCAACAGAAAGCCTGGCTGTCATTGATATGCAAGGATTATTTTGTTTTATTAACGAATAGGAATGTATTGTGCTTTGTAGAGATCTGGAGTCATGTCCTTCTCTGGGTCTCTCTAAATTTTGATTTAGAGGTGCACTTTAAGGTGACTTTGCACTTGAAAGTGACTTTGAACTTTCTAACGTGCGTATGTGCTGCTGTTAAAATTTGGTCTCGGAGACAAGTTTTAAATCAATTAATGTTGAATCTTTGTATGTTAAGTTTGCTGCTGCATATCAGCTTTATTTCTTTAAGAGTTTGCTCCTGTCCAGAGTGGACCACATTCAATTTTGTGTATGAAGAGTAGAAGCTTGTGATCTGAAAATGAGGATATCGTCAAGTGTTTTCTGGTCACTTCAGATACTATGATTCGGATACTTTGTCGTCGTTGTTGTTGTTGTCTTGCAGAACTTGCCTTCAGCTCTAGTATCATATCAACAACTTTAAGAAACCTACTCTTTGTTTATGGTAACCCTTGTTTTGGATTTTTTTTTCTAATAGATTTTTTAAAAAATATTTTTATGTTGTTCCTGTCTCTGTCTTAGCATAGCCCTTCAGAAAGCTTATCTGGAATCTCTGCAGGATGCAGGGGAATATTGGTATCTTAAGTGTACAGACCTGAAGATAGAAATGGAGGCTTGTGGAAAATCACAGAGGAAACTGGTATCAGATCTGGAAATTGAATCCAGATTTTAGCACATAACTGTAACAATATACATCAACTGGCTACTATCCATGTCCTTATTTCCTGCAAATTTAAATTTTAAGCAGGATGCTTTGGAGATACTGGGCAAGATCAGACTATTGGGATTCTTGTGGCTTTTTTGTAGAGAATTTTAAGTCTATAATATACCACTCTTCCTTTTTACAAGGAGTAGTTTGAATCTGTATGAAGGTCTACCCTGTGAACTTGCCAAGTAGCTGAACCAGATGTGCCTTGCTACGCAGAGATAAAGCAAGAGCCTCTTTGAAGCAAAAGAGAGGAGGGGAGGGAAATGAAAATAGAGAAGAGAATCCAGCAAAAGCAAATAGGGGAATGGGCATGTTAAATATATCTTGAAATATGGCGGTTCATGAATTACTTGTTTGTTTTTTAGCTAGGGTGTGGAAAAGGACAGGAAAAAAAGACAGGCCTCACATATGGGACTGAGTCAGCGCGGGACTTCATTGTTTATTTTGTGTGTCAGGATATGGATATTCCCAGGGTCGAATCCAGGTACGCTGCTGTTTAGGTCATGCATGAACAGTGCAGAATTACCGGGCACTGTCCCTCGCTGGTGGGAGAGGGCTGCTGCTCAGCCATCCACCCCTCCCTCACACCTGATACACGCTCCTGCAGATTCCCAGCACGAATGTAGGCTTAAAAATTGTAAGAATAGCCGGTGCCTGTTTTTCTGCTGCCAGAGGATTGTTTGTCTCTGTATTATTTTTATGTCACTTGGGTTCTACCATTTTAAAATCTTTTTTTTTTTTTTTTTCTGTGCGTGTGTGCTTTGGAAACATCCAATAGACATCTAGCACAGTGTCTATTGTAAGCGTAGCAATCTTTTATAGATTTAACTGCCCTGTAAAATTTGACAAAAGAATAAATGCAAATGACTTGGCTTGGCCGTCTGCTTAACTCAGGCTTTGTGAGCTGTCTGGGAGGCTGTGTGCATGTGGGGGGAATCGCAGATTGGCAGTAAAGAGGATGGGTCTTTAAAAACTGGCAATGAATGTCAGGACAATATATTAACTCTAAAGTCCTCACGTCTTAGTTAAATCATTCACTGGTAAAGCAATAAGTCTCTAGTAAAGTGTCACGGGCTATATAGCTATTTAATTCCTTTGTTTGCTTTCTCGCCTATGGTGGGGCTGCAGGGAAGGAGGCAGCTCCCTGTTTGTCTTGTCCTGCCTGCTGTGTGCCGGCTTCGATGAAGACTGTGGAAGGAGGGTGACGGCTTGTTCCCGGGGGGGAAAGTGAACGTGCAGGAGGATGGTAGGTAATTCCTGGGAACAGCAAGGAGAAAACACATAGGAGGACTTTCTATGTGGTCCCTTTGGGTCTAAAGAGAGGTGCGTCAGAGAAGGTGAAGGTATGAACAAAAGGATCCTTCAGGAAAAGGCAGGCAGGGCAGAGGGGAGATGGGTTTGCAAGTCTCACTGTTATCCTGCCTTACCCGCCACAGAGGAGTTGCCTCAGTTTTAAAGATCCTAGTTTATATTCTAATATAACCCAGCATGGGAGACTCAAAGCCCTTTTTGTTTTCTTTGGGGTGCTGAGTGTAAGAAAAGATGTAGTCCGGGTTGTCTGAAACGTCATGCTCAGTCAGGGAGCTATTGGGCAAAGATTCCTTATTTTTGAGACCTGAGTGAGTAGAACCAACATATTCCATGTAGTTCAAGTCAGTCCCAAAACGCTGGAAATGGTAGTGACATAAGTACTTACAGGCACCATACGTTATTAGTGTAAAGTTGATTCAAATCGTGTTTTGTTGCTGCATCATTTATTTGTCTAGAAACGCGCTTAAAATTCAGATCAGGAAGAAACATTTTCTTTTTATTAATCTTGCCCTGGAATGGATTTCCTGATTTTCTTCTTACATAAGGGGTTTGGCTAAACAGTAAAAAATAAAAGGTGTTTGAGAGTTCGTATTAGAAAGCTGTGTGTGTATGGGNATAAAAGGTGTTTGAGAGTTCATATTAGAAAGCTGTGTGTGTATGGGGAGATAAGCTGAGGTTTGAAAAAATGCAGCAGTTAATTACACTTGAGGAGGTGGTGGTGGTGGTGGTAGACTATAGAGGGCTGATGTGTTTACCTGCAGTCTCTTGTTCCCTTGTCTACAATACACAAGGGAAATAAAACAGGGAAAATGTTCCATGAGCATCTTTTTTTTTTTTTTTTTTTNGGAAAACCGAGCCAACACCTGCTGCTGTTCTAATTTTTTTTTTTTTTTTTTTTTTTTTCTCCTCAGAAGCGTGTCTGATTAATTTCTAATACAGTAGTGGCAGTTGCATTATATATGCTTCGCATGTCTCACTTGTCCTTTTTGCCTGCTGATGTTCAAATAAGAATTGATAACTCAGTCTTTTTTTTTTTTACACAAAATGTTCATTGAAAGGAAGTTCAAAAACATGAATGCTAGTCATGAATTCATTATTATCAGATTATTCTCTTGTGCATTCTGTTTATGGCACTGACAGCACTGCATAACATTACTAGCTTTCTTAAGTAGCACCATATTATTATTATTATTGCCTGGTGTATTTAATTGTAATGTTCATTACAGGTTTTATGAGGTGTGGATTAAAGGTAAAAATCTCTGGAGTTGAGCTGCCAATAATCATGCTGTGGGTTTCAATTATAGAATAATTCCTCCAATTATTCTGCTTAATTTTAGGAAGCAAAGGTCACAGGAATAAATTTTCTTTGTGTGAATAAACACTGGGGAAATTATTGAGGACCTAACTATTATCATATGAGATGACGGCCCTTTCTGTCAATCTAGATACTTGCAGGTCACAGTGATGGCAAATCTCTGTGCAGTTTTATTAGCAATGATGTTAGTAGTCAGACTTTTTAAGGGAGCCTTTGAAAATGCTCCCTGTGAGGTTGGCTGCTCCGGTAAAGCCACTGCAGGATCCATAGGCTTTGCTGTGAACACAGGTAGGTCAACACTGAGTGTTTTGGTGAATTTCATCCTTTTTTTTTTAATAGGATGGGAAGGACTAAAGTGAATGTTACAGCTGTGTGGAAGCTCCTACAGCTTCTTTGCTGTCTCCTGTGTAAGACTGCATCATAGAATCATAGAATCGTTAAGGTTGGAAGGGACCTT
>RSEF01000001.1:48068045-48079413 GCA_003993805.1 Himantopus leucocephalus
TCCTCTTCTCTTTGAAGGAGTTAAAAGTTGATGGTTTTTCTGTCCTGCAAGCACTCTTATGCCGATTCGGAATTTAAATTTTCACCTCTTCTAATGACAACACTAGGTCAAGCATGTTTCTACCCTATAATTACATCTGTAAAACAATTCTTGGAAGGATTTGGAGTATAGCTGAGAGTCTGTTTGAGTCGAAAGTTCCTTTTGCCAAAAGCAGACTTCACTGAATATGGGTATTCCGTTATCTAAGTGAAATTAAGGCAGAGGTGAAGATTGTTTAAGCTTTAGTCTAAATCACATAGAAGTATTTTTGACAGGCGAACAGAGTATTTATAAATGACAAAAGAGTTAGGTTTGTTCTCTTGAAAGATTTTTACCCACCACTTTCAAGAAGCTGAGCAATTGCTCAGCTTGTATGTAAAGTCTTGCTGATTACTCCCCATATTTTCTCTAAAATAGGTGCTTTAAATATGTCCTTAATTGTACCTCATCTGTAAGGGTGACCTTTTCTTCCAGATCAGCCTTTAAAATGTTTATCTCTATCTTTGTCACAGCCAGACTGGATTATGATGTTCTGGCCTGAGTTTAACAACGTCTAAAGGCCATTCAGAAATTCTGTTAATAAAGAATAAGTCATCTTTCTTGCTTAACCATGTCTTGTACAGATCTGTGCTCTGTAGGTAATGTAGCTGATAATTCATTTACAGCCTTTTGAATCTCCTAGTAAAAGAGGGAGAAATCAGGTCTGCTAAGTTTCTTTAAAACAGCAACTAAAACCACTGAAAAGAAAATAAAATGAGAAGTACACTTGGCATGTATTTATTTACAATTGAGTCTGCTATTCTGGGTAACAAATGAGGTGGGATAAGGAAGATAAAGCAAACTCACAAATTTAAAACATATGTAAAATAGCTGCAAGAGCATTCTGTACATAATTTATATTTAAACATGAAATGAAGGTATGGAGTGAGGTCAAAAATGAAAAGGAAAAAGTTTAGGGTCTTTTCTGCATGTATTATGGTTAGTCTGAAACCTGGATAGCTTTTCCATGACTAATTGAAAATTGACTATATTTCACATCTGTTTTGGCTTAACTAAAATATGTCGACTACTACTTGCACTCAGTGCACGAGTTATTTGTANCTACTACTTGCACTCAGTGCACGAGTTATTTGTATCTTATTCTTTACCTGTGCCATATTTGTTGCATTCTGCAGATCGGAGTCCAAGCCCACGTTCTTTCTCCTTTTCTTCAGCTATAATGTGTAACCAAAATGACTGTTTTAACTTCCATCTTTGATACGTATTCCTATTTTTGGCTACTATAGTTCTAATATCTGTTATAAGGTACTAAAGCAATTCTGTTTTGCCTATTGAGGCTACCTTTACAGTACAAACAGACTGTTATGAACACAGGTGAGGAAATCTGATCATCTTTAATTTGCATTACCAGGCAGATCATGCAAGTTGGTTTTGTTAATTTACTTCTGTCTGTTTAAAATCACTCATTGTCTACTTGTTCTTTATATACTCAAATAATGGAAGACTGAAAGGTTAAAGATCTTAAAGAGTTAGAATAGGATGTTTTGTATTATATTGTTGATGTGATCTAATCCGATTTGTGCTTTTCAGATGCTTCAATCATAGTCACAATAAATTGTGTTGTTATTTGCTGTTCAGACAAGATGTACTCAATTTGTAATACAAAATTCAAGCTGTTCTGTAGTTACTCTAAAGAATATAGAAAGTACACATGAGATTTAAAAAAAAATAGTTTTGGAGTTATTTTAGGGTGAATTTCAGTTCTGTTTTAGAAAGAGCCTTATGCTTTATGTGAAGCTTCAGAATCTGTAGAAAAGGAGTGATGCACAAGTCCAATTCTGCTGCCTGTGCTAGGGGAAGAGATGCAGAGCCACATTTTGCAGTGCGGGTGCTGTCCTCAGGAAGGGTTGTGGAGGAGGTGGAGGAATTGTTGACTCTTTAGGCAATGATACGATGGGTTTCCAACTGCTGAGTCCCATTAAAACTGTAATTGCTCTACCTAAATATTTCTTGCTGAGACAGTTGTTCTTTCATGTGCGTTAATCAACTTCAATATTTAACTGTATTCATTACTTTTCTGAGCTTTGATATAGTTATCCGGTATACTGTCAAGTTGTGGTAGCTTCTTTGCTTACTGAACATCATGTGCTAGAAACAGTGCTAAGTGCTATCTGTGCTTGCTAGGGAACATGTCCATGAATGCATGTACATGTCTGTGACTTCAAGCTAACTCTGTGGGGAAATGTGAAGGAGCTGTCTAAATTAATCATCTCTCAGCAACTGTTGTATCTCAGACAAAATGATTGCAGATAAAATGTTTCTGAAAAGGTCTGAAGGAAGGAGGCGGGGGGAGATTCAGACACTAATTGCCTTTGCTATGTCTTTAAGTAAGGTGCAAAATCAGCATCTGTACTCCAAATCCTCTTCAAAGGATAGAGGACTACTGCAGTTCACTGCTTTTTTACAGTTAGAAAAGAAAAAAAGGAATCTTAGTTTAGAAGCAAAAATTAGGAGAAGGTGGGGGTGGTCTCTTGTTTTGCTCGTCAGTTCTCCTGTGCTCTCTGACTAAGCATAACCAGACCCATCATTCCCAGAACATGTACTTTTCTCTCCAGAACCTCACCATCCTGAGCAGGGCTCAGGAGCACTTAAGCCTGGGATGGGGCAGGCACTTTTCCAATGAACAGCACCTGAACAGTCTGGCTGGATCACAGCCTGGAATCAGCAATAGGGCAAGGAAAGGAAAGGGAGAGGTAGCGACGTTGTTCTTGCCCACGATCTTTGCAACATGGTCTGACTCTGTGGGTGAATTAAATGTGCAGTCCCATACTGCCAGAAGTACACCAGTGCCCCTCTCATTTTGGGTGCAAAGAGCCTTGTGCATGTTTGCCTCTCCTCCCGTAAGGTCTTGGCTCAGACCAATCCCCTTCTTGTTCTAACTGTGCCGTCCCTCATCACCGCTGGGATCTCTGAAGTGGTCTGTGTACGCTTCCCTGTATAATCAAGACCTTTGGTCAAAATACAAAGTGAAGAAAAGATGAGGATGTAGGCAGGTTTCAGCAACTCTGTGTGTGTAAAATATTAGGAACTCTCAGACGTAAAGAGCTGTTCTGTAGTTTGAGTTTCTACAAAACACAGAAATCATCAATCCTTCATCAGACGTGAAAACTATATGGCTAAAGGTCTTCATAGATCAAAACAATGGCAATAAAAAAATACCTCTCAAAACTTTAGCTCTTCATTTTTACTCTTGATGCCAGGCTGTGGCTTTGATTTCATTCTGACTTCACTGGAATTATTAATGTGCCTCTGGTATGTTGCATGTAGAGCGTATGTGATACCTTATATGAGGGCAGCCCTGCATTTTTAACACTGATTTTTGCAGTATGTTTTAATTCTGTCCCATATAGAATCATAGACTCATAGAATAGTTTAGGTTGGAAGGGACCTTAAGGATCATCTTGTTCCAACCCCCCTGCCATGGGCAGGGACATCTCCCACTAGACCAGGTTGCTCAAAGCCCCATTCAACCTGGCCTTGAACACTTCCAGAGATGGGGCATCCACAGCTTCTCTGGGCAACCTGTTCCAGTGCCTTACCACACCCTCAGAGAGAAAAATTTCTTCCTGATATCTAATGTAAATCTACCCTCTTCCAGTTTGAAGCCATTACCCCATCATCCTATCACTACATGCCCTTGAAAAAAGTCCCTCTCCAACTCTCTCAGCCTGTCTTCATAGGAGAGGTGTTCCATCCCTCTGACCATCTTTGTGGACCTTCTCTGGAACCGCTCCAACAGGTCAATGTCCTTATGTGGGGGGCTCCAGAGCTGGACGCAGTATAGGCAATAAGCAATGCTATAGAAAACTACTAATTTCGTTAACTGGTTATCAGCAAACCGCAGCACTGACATTTGACCTTAACACTTACAGACATAAAATCTCTTTTAATATAAGCTTGAAATTCATAGAAATTAATGTTCTGCACATTGCGTAATCCATATGATCTCGGCAAAGACTGCAGAGCTGCTATTTTCAGACTCTAGAAATAAATTTAGACAGCTTAACAGCTTTGAATTTGGGAAGTGGTACCTAAATAATTGCCTAGTTTTAGATTGGAAAGATGGCGTGTTTCAAGAAAAAAAGATTTTTTTTATTGGGTAATCTCTAAATTTATTAGTTATTGTTCTACATTATTGCAGCCACCATCCTCCCCACATCTCTCTTCTGAAAGGTTCACTCACAAGGCCAGAAGGGAGCGAGCTGACAATGTTATTCATCTTTAGAAATGTAAAACATGTTTTCCACTTTTATTTAAAAATAACTCTTTCTGTTTACATAACAAATCTGTGCATATGGTCAGTGGTTATTTCTAAATGAAGCTTTTGTAAAGTTTATGTTGGGGGGGGCCTTTCTGATGTTGCCTCAGTGTAGAGAAGCAGAAATCAATCTGTGTGGGTGGGTGTCCAACTCTGTACCCTACATAAGTAGAAAAAAACTGTCTTTGTAAGGAAACATGTCTTCACCCACGGGGCTTTCTCCCATCCAACAGTAAATTTAGACATCCAGAGATAGAGCTGAAGCTGACTACTCCACTGTTTGGGAAGTTCAGATCATTTGGAAACTTGGACAACATCACACCAGTGCAAAAATCAATGCAAATACATTTTGATTCAGCCAACTCCATATGCAGTACTGACACTAGCACTACAAATACGGTTTCTCTCTAGCTAAAATTGCTCTGACTTTTGAGAATGGAACAATTTATTTATTTTATTTTCTTCAGGGATCCTTCCTCACTGAGATTAGATGCTCAGGGAAATTGATTTTTAGTTCTCTTAATAATGCAGGGAACAGTTTTGATGAAAACCAAGGTTATTCACAGTCCTGGAACTTGCCAGGAGGAATTCCAGCATGGAAACTGGACCACAACGCCAGCTGAGATAGCACAAGAGAAAATGCCATTTTGCAAGTGACAGCTGGAAGAAATCCAGGAGGCAGAGTCAACAGCTGTCTTCAGTTGTCCCAGTACTATATTTCATCCCTGTTTCAGAGTGAGACTTGTTATTTTTGCCAGACTCTCTTAGTCTGGGAGAAAATGGCTATTTGCAGGAATGCTATAGCTGGATGTTTTTTGGTCCTAGGAAAAAACATAGAGTGAGAGTAGATTTCTGGCAAGGCTTTTGATGCTGTCTCACACAACATTCTTGAGTGAGGGTGTTTGTGGTCTGGTGGACAAAAAAGTGGTTTGGATCATTGCGTCCAGAGAGCAAGGTTAATGGGTCGTACTTGGCCTAGAGGCCAGTAGCAAGTGGAGTACTACAGGGGTCTATTCTTGTTGTGTTCAATATCTTCATCAATGACTTGGAGGAGGAAATGAAGTGCATGCTCTTAAGGTTTGCACCAAATTGGTGAGGGGACCAGTCAATACCGTCAAGGGCAGAGCTGCAATCCAGGGGGACCTAAGCAGGATGGAGGGATGGGCCAACAAGAGCTTTATGAAATTCAGCAAAGACAAATACAAAGCCTTGCTCCTGGAAAGGAACAACTCCCAGCAAAGACACAGGCAGAGGACTGCCTGTCTGGGGAGCAGCTCTGTGGAAAAACCACTGGGGCTGTGGTAGGTAACAAGGTGAGCGTGGGCCGGCAGTATTTGCTGGCAGCAAAGGCAACCAATGGTCTCCTCAGCTGTGTGAATAGGCACATAACCTAGAGCAAGTGAGTGATTATCCCCTTTACTCAACACTCCTTATATCCCATGTACATTACTGCGTTTGGTTTTGGGCCTCTCTGTACAGGAAAGGTATAAATAAACTGTAGTGAGTTCAGCAGAGGGCTACCATAATTGTTGATGCTGAACCACTTACCCTGTGATGAGAAGCCAATGGGCTGGGGCTCGTTCAGTCTGGAGAAGGGATGGCTTTGGGAAGACTTGACAGCAGTCCTTCAGCATCAGTAGGAGGTCATCAAGGAGATGGAACCTTTGCCTCTCGTTTTCCCACCGTGTTCAACAGGAGTAAGTTGAGAAAAGACAAGTTGCCCTGATGCAAGGAAAAGCTTTTTCACCATGAGGACAGTACAAGTACTGGAAGAGATGGCAAGCTGTGCAAGCAGACCTTGGAGATTTTCCAGACCCATTTGGGAACAGCCCTGAGCAACCTGATCTGAGCAGTCCCTGCTTGGAGAAGGAGATTGGACTAGAGCTCTCTTGAAGTCTCTTCCAGCTTGAATCATTCTTTGATTATCCAGAGGGGACACTTTATGGAACAAATGGAACAGCTGTGTCCTGTTCTCACCATTAAAAAAAAAAAAAGAAAACAAAAGCCCCAACTAAAATACCCCCACAAAAATCCCCTATGGAAAGGCAGGGGCATGAATAGACTTATACATCTGCAAAACAGAATGAAGAGCCCATTCCCCCTCAAGGATAGCTCTCCATCCTGTGGCCAGCCATGCAAAATTTGAAACAAACATAGAAGAGCTTTATTTTCAGCATCTGAAAAAACTCTTAACAGAGGCTTCTCCCTCACCCACTAACTATTCCACAGGCATATCCCTTGCTCTGCACAGAGGGTTTTTTCCCTTTGGTTTGGACTCTTGGTTGGGTTTTTTTGTTGTTTTTTTTGTTTTTTTTAATAACTTTGATCCCCACCATTTGATCTGACAAGGGTTCCCCCAGGGTCTTTTCCAGGACCATGATAATGTATTAATGTCAGCCCTAAGGAAGAAGGAAATTAATGTGTGTGTGTCTGTGTATATATGTATATATTTCCTGACTGGGGCTCTGCAAAGGGGGGAACAAGGAACAGGATGTAGTTACTGCAGAGTCCTGCATTTGTGAATAAAACATACACAGAGTGCTAGGGATGTCAGTGACAGGCGCTAAGGATGCATGTTCAGTCTCATCTCATCGCAAAAGAATGTTAAATGAAGATGACCATAAGAAAAGACAAGCAATGCCACATAAACCAAGATCCAGCTCTTTTTGAAGCATATTGGGAATGCTGATCTCATATGCAATCATGTGTTATTGAACCAGAGTTCCCATGCAGCCCTCCCTGATCTTCCTGCTACCCCTTGTGCAGCTTAAAGCATTTCGTTTGTTGGCAAGCTCAGGGTCCCATCATCTGTACTTGTGGACTGGTAAATGCAAACCTGGGAGTTCCGTTTATTAGTGAATGAGGAAAAGTACTTTGTCTGTCAGAAGCTAGCTGCGCATAGTGGAGCTGGGGTGAAAAAGGTGATAGTGAACTTTCATTGCAGAGGCAGAGTACCAGTTAAAGAGAGAGCATGTGCGATGAATTCTGCAATGGGGACCATTCATTTTTAAGAGCTGCATCTTTGTCCTGGTGATGAGAGTTAAGACACATATGCATTAGTAATGTGGAAGGCGTATGAGCAGACTTCTCAAATTAGAAACCAGAAAACCCCCAAGCGCTTCTTGCTTGGATAGAATGAAATTCCTCATCATGGTGCTTCGTTTATCAGCTATTTGATGAACATAAGTACCTACATGTTGGACTGCAATGGAATCTGCACCTGGAATTTTCGTCATTTCATCATAAGTCATTTTTATAGTTTCTTGCCATATGGCAATAACAATAGAGTACCTTGTGGCCTTCTCCAGCTATCAGCACTGAGAATACAAATTGATGGATGATCTCTTGTGATGGTGCTTTCAGGCTCTTCCTATTGCCATGTACATTGTCTGCCGGTGTACATTTTCCACTGATCTGCAGCAGCATACAGAAGATAGAATGCAAATCACGCTTTCAGGCCTTTTCACATTGTTGCGGAGAGCTGCTATTGCCAAATCCATTCAAAACAAAGTGACTACCACTTCACAAACCCTAAAAAGGAATTAACCAGTGAGATACCTTTTTTTCTTGACTTGAAACAGTGTCTGACTTCCCCCAGGAAAGCTCTCAGTATGAAAGCCAAAATCGTCATGTTTTTACAGTACAGTATTAAAATTATCAAGGAAGAAGTACAGTGCTATCTGCTACATTTTTCTGTAGTATCTACCCCAATTCCAGCTTTCCAGTCTCACAGAGAACAACCTTTCACCTGCATTATTTTTCCCTCTGCCTTATTCCAATGACAGATGTGGTGACAGTATTCATGTATTGCAACTGCTCTCTGATAGCACCAACTCCAGTCAGATGAGATTGTCCAACTGGGAATTTTTCCGAGGTTAGGTCCAATCTTATGCCATCAGTTCAAAAAAGTAGATCCTGCCATAGGTGAAGGTCACTTCCCAAGATAAATCTAATGCATATTTTTCTTTTTGTTAGGCACAAATCCTCTATCTAGAAGTACTGTCGATATCAAAGTGTTATGTGTCCTGAACAAGATCCTACTAACTGGTTCTTAGTTGCTTACATAAATCCATCAAAATCTCATATAGGTCCCCTGGTACTGACCCATATGCATTTTTTGTGGCAGACACCCTTTCTTTTCCCTATTACTAGTGTTTTGGGTATCTCATTTGGACTCTAATTTTGTCCTCCAACTGGGAAATGCACAGCTATTCAAATCCCATTGTGACAGTTCTCTAGACCGTAGCCTGGTGAATGATGCATTGTATCTGAATTTATTTCTTGGAGTAGTAAAGCCCACTGATACAACCAACTCCTGTATTAAGAACTGATACCCCAGTAATTAGTTTGTTTGGTTAAGCAAATTAGTTTTGTATACTGCAGCAGGAGAGAATTCTCTGAAATTAATTACTATGAACTAGAAATGCCACAGTATTTTCCAAACAGTGAAAAAAGTCTTTCAGCTGAAAGAAATTTTATATACATCAAGTCATTCCTATTTACCATTGGCAGATTGATTGCTGTCCCCAAGGCTCAAGGAGACCAATGGGTCCTCTGTAATTTATATCTGGAGTTTGTAACTTGAGAAAAGAATTTTCAGGTATTCACATATAAATATTGCCATACTGACTGTATGTAAACCTCAAAAAACTCTGCTTTATTAAAAAAACCCTACCTCAAAACAAATGAAAGATTTGTTTTTACTGCTTTCACATTTTTTTTTTAAATTATGAATATTTTTTTTGTTTATCTGGATTGCGGTGCTATTTGCCTTACAAATACATCATTATCCACAATCCCTTAATCAGAACACGAAAGGATAATTTTATCTCTGTACTACTTTTTGTGCTGTATTTCCCAGGGCTTCTATTGATTTTATTTTTTTTTAAAATGCAAATCACTTAAAAGGATTTCATTTTACTTGTGTCAAAGCTATTACCTTCAGTTTAAAGGGGTTTAATTATTTTTCTTGAATGCTATATTGGAATTTCTTCTAGTAGTTCATGATGTTTCTATGTTTTAAATGAATTAATTATGTGTGCTTAAAAATATTAAAATGTCTTTATGAGATATTCCTTTCTTATTATTTTTTAAATATTATTAGGGTTATACTAGGACTGTATGAAGATTCCCAAGCTGTCAACTACTTTTTGATGAAATTTTTAACACATATGTTTCAGATGAACTGATTTTTCAGGATAGACTCCCACAAACTCTCGTGAGCAAATTTGTTGATAATAATAGTAATTACCATTAAGTAGTCTGAGGATAAAAGCTATGAACGTACATTTAATGATATGAGGAGGTGTGTTTTAATTTTTTTTTTTAAATATATCAATTTTCATAAACCTCTGAGACAACTGGCCATGTCCTGCAGCCATATGGAGAAGCATATAGTGCCTGAATTGCCGGGTGATGTTTTATAACTACTGGTGTAACTGGTTTTAATGGTATAAGTGCATTTCAAAGTTGTATGGAAAGCTTTCATCACTCCTGCATAAGGATCACATTTCTTAACCAATTTATGCTTCAGTAACTGTGGGATGTTTTCACATGAGTGCTCCCTTTTGCCTTTTCAACTAGATCTAATTCTCTCAAATTACACTATTGTTCTCCAGAATCCTTGTTTCTACAAGGTAAGAAAGCAAGGTCCTTCATGTAGGACACCAGAGAGTTTTAAAATTGTTCACTTATGTTTGCATAGTCTGAATATTATCAAATACAACTCTACCGTGGTTTTTGGTATTTCATATTTTTCTGGGTGATTCACCTCTGAAATAAGATATTCCCTTATAGTAAGCAATGTCATTGAAATGTGTTCTGCTATATCGAGAAAATGCTTATAGAGCTTGTTTCTTCTCATGTACCCAAATTATCAGTCAACACCCCTATGTAGTGTTGAGGGGCTCTGAATATTGTAGAGGCTAAGGAAACATGGTGATTACTGGAAGTGGCAGGCTGAAGCCATGTGGTATGCGAGCAGGAGGGCTATCCTGTGCAAACAACTAAAGAAGCAATTACGGCTGCACTGGTAAATGGGCAGCACGAGCAGAACACATATGATGGCCCAGCATCAGCTGCTGCCGTTTGCAGTTAGCGTGTCAGCTCTCCACAGAGTCTGTGCGACTGACCGCTGTGGCGGGGGCTGGGGCAGCCCGCATGCGAACACATGGTGTATGCTCTGCTGCCCAGGTAGACGGATGGTTATCTGTAGGACAGGAGGAATAGTACCGATTGCTGAAAGCTCTCAAATCTGAGATTGCCTCAATTGTACATGCTTCTTTTGATAACCACTCAGTCCATACCAATATCCCTGCCACATATTTAGCCTTTTTGGATGAGGCACCAGGGACAGGCAAACTCCAGTCTTAGAGCTACAGATACTTGGGGCTGTGTCCAAAGCCAATGAAACCTGCTTCATGGGACTGGCCATCTCTAGTAGGTGATTGGGGTGGGAGAAGAGTACCTAAAGTGGGACTAATGTGGGAGAGAAGCAAACAACCCAATCCTCTCCCCCCTCCCCCCAATACTAAGGTTTTACCTGTGCAGAAGAACAAAGAGCTTTGCACCAACTCTCTTTGTGTCCCTTATCCGTAAGCAATTGTGGATTAAAAAGAAATAACAGGAAAATATCTAAGATAATACAATAAATGTCCTTCCTCTTTAAAAATACTGTTGTTTAATGATCACAAGAAACCCAAGGCCTTATTTTATGGCTGACTGTGAAAACAACACACATGTAACAGTGTTCTGTAATAATATTCTTGGGGTACTGGCTCGTTCTGGATTTGCAGTCAAGAGTATGACCTGCAAAATTGCCAATGGCAGTTCTGGGGCACTCCAGATTTTGCCAAAGTGTCTTGAAGCCCATTAGTGCCTAATTTCTGTCTTGTTTTCTCACACAACATCTCTGACTGTCTGGCCCTTTCAAAAATGCTGGAAGCAGCAGTAAGGTAGAGGACACCTTTAGATACTGGAAGGCCACTATAAGGTCTCCCCGGAGTCTTCTCT
>RSEF01000001.1:48079423-48104496 GCA_003993805.1 Himantopus leucocephalus
TCCACTTGGACATTGAGCCATTGACCGCAACTCTTTGAGTGCGATCACCCAGACCTGGACAAGTGCAATAATGCAGCTTTTCCAGCATTATCAATCAGGCAATCCTGTGTAAGAGACGGGAAATTCCCAGTGCAAAGATCCCATTGCAGGCAGAGGTGGTGGTGCTGCTCCCCCAGTCTGCTCCAGCAGCAAGGCAACCATTCAGGTGCTGAGTCAGAGCTCTGGGGCAGATGCTCTCTATCCTAGTTGAAGGATGGAAATCTAAGGTACACTTTCTTTCTGTCTCTCCTGTTACAGTGTTTGTTTTGGGAGGAAGATGTTGCTCTTGTACTACAGGTTTGGAGTCAAGGCTCCAGGAATCCCCGTCTTTGTGCATCGTCCTGTTTGTTCTCCCCTTTGCTGTCCCCTACTTCACTTTTGCTCCTAAACTTCCTGCCTTGAAACGGGGCTTAACAGGTCCAGCCCTAAACCACACAGCCCTTTCAGGTAGCTATGTCCTGTGCTCTGTATATATTCAGGGACAACTTTCTCAGAACATTTGGGGAGAAAAAATATAGGGGACATTTCTTTTATTCTTTAATCTGAGCATTGACATCCTTGGTGAATCATCTGTCCCTCCTAAAATCCACTTTTCCTTCAAGACTATGACTTTTATTTTTGTAGGAGCATTTTGTCTCCCTTTGCCAGGCATTTCCTTTCTCCTGTGTTTAGAGGCTTTGACAATCTCGGTGGGCTCACTGTTGTTTCAAAGGCAGCATCTTAAGGTAAACGGCATCTTACTGTTTCTGCACTGTGCTATCTGTAACTACTGTTTACTTTCCTGCTTAAATGCAGTTAGTCTCATTGTTGTATGGAAACATGGGGTCATTTCAAAATCTCCTTTACAAGAACCAAATGCATGGCACATACGGGATTTATGGATTCCTACAGAGCAGGACCACATCCCTCGAATAAACAGCCCCCGCCCTCACTGAATACAAGCAAGGAGAGGCTGAAAATTCAACTGTTTCTTCTTGTTACTGCATTCATCTTTTGCTAAGTATACTGGACCACTGAGAAACTGTAAGAGCCTAAATAGGTTTGCAACTGACCTCTTGATCCTAAAGAGGCAATTTTTTTTTTTCATACTTCTTATCCTTGATTATGAAAGTGACGAGTAGATACAGTAAGACAATCTCAAAACTTTTAGGAAACATCTGGGATGTAGAGCATTAGTGCAGATATTCGCTCCTGCATTAGAAAAGCTATTGTTTCTCTTTTGTTTATGTTCATCATATTGTTTGTGCTCCATGAAATATGGTATTTAGTGGAATTTTTTTTTTTTAAGTTGTGTGCATGTGTCAGTATCAGTAACTCAAATGCCTGTTGTGTCTTGTGTTGCGTGCAACGATAACGATATCGAGAGAGATGATGACAAGTTTTTTCCTTCTTTTCTGTAGAATCTAACACAGAGGTAGAAATTGCTTTTTGCATCTTTCACTCTTCAGTCTCTCCGCTGGTAGTGTTTAACTTTTTCTTAGTAGTTAAAGAGATTGAATTCTCAGGGTAAGTATTTGCTGGAGTATAAGTACACTGTGGGCATATGCTTGCTCTATGCACATTTGTCTGCCTGTAGCACTGATGAATACCCTTACTTAAAGTCACTGGGGTTTTAGTTGTTACGTAAATAAAAGCACATATAGGTGTGTAAAGGACCGTGACCGCTGTGTGCATCCAATGTTGTGGCAAGATAGTATGTGTATTTTGGCACAAAACTGTCCATGATGTTTAAGTAAAGCATGAGAATAAGTGTGTTTAGTGTTGCTCACCTAGTGATTCCATTTGTTTTCCTCAAGATTTAAATCTATAAAATATAAAAAAATACATAAAATATACAAAAATATTTAAATATCATCTGAACATAGGATTTTCAGAAGTGCTTGCATTGGTGTAAACTTTGTTACTGAGAAAATATTACCTATGAATTAAAAAACTGTCTATGGTGCTCAATATTGTTTAATGTTTTAAATTTCAGGAAAAAGAAAAACAAAAACAAACAACAGAGGGTTAAATTCAACAAGGCTTGCGTTAGGAAAAAATAGAGATGTTTGTTCCTTGCACCAATTCTAGCCAATTTCTGCCAAGGGAGAGACAGTTCTGTAGAAAGTAGGGTATGTTTCTGCTGACTTTTAAGCCCATTTGAATCCGACAAAAAACTTATTATTGCAAATGCGTTTCCCACTACACTACCCCAAAGATCAACAGCCAGTTGTCACTGAATGGTGGTTCTTCCTCTACTGCTTTTGGCTTTTGAATAGACACTTAGAGCATCTTTGGAGGTGTATGCTTCCATAATCTTAGAATAAATTTTGGGGGATCTGGATGTTTGTCAATGTGTCCTAGTTTTAGGAACTGTTGAGAAAGTGAGGACTAAATATTCTTTGCTCTCAAATGAGGAATGCCTTGTTTTCAACCAGCTGGTTTGAAGTCAGCCCTGATTCAAGCCTTGTTGATGTAAAATGCAAAAAAAAATAAGTTGGGTTTTTTCTTGTTTTTGTTTTTGTTGGTTTTTTTTTTTTAGGACATCAAAACAGATAATCAGATTAAAATATCTGATATAGATTTGGAGAAGTGAAATAAAAAGCCCTTTATGTGTCCATCGTATTCTGAGATCATTTAAAGTTGGCACTTTAAGCATTGCCTTTGTTTCAAATGAGCATGAGAAGACAAGGCAAAGTCCATCTTATCTATGCTAGCTATGGGAGGATAGACAGTACCTGATTTGATGTAAATCCTGCTAGTATGAAGCTGAAAGTCCAGACTGAGTTCTTATGAGTGTCAGTGGCTGTACCAAAAAGGGAATTTTGAGATTACACAGGCACAAATCTGTTTACAGGGATGCTCTTCCTCTCCCCTCCTCCTGTAAACGAAGTCCTGACACTGTGTGTCATCCTTTTTTCTTTGACAGTTCAATTTTTGTTCAAACAAACACAATTATTCATGAAAATTTAGCTGAGACAAATTGACAGTAAATTTGGCCAGAATACTCTCAAATGGCATTTGATTAGTAAATTTTATTCATATCTATACCATCATTTTCTAGCCAACTGTGCTCTTTAAATGGAGGTTTTTTAAAAATAAAATCTTTAATGAAGATTTATGAAGACAGTCAGTTCCTAAATTGTTTGCTAAAAATTTATGAGCAGCAGAAAATGCAGTATAAAAACCTTTCCCTGTGTAAATAAATACACTTCTCTGTGTTTAGCGAGAAGATTGCTATCAGTGATTTTTCTCTTAAAGTAAGTGTTTAGATAATTTATTTTATGCAGGCTGTCTGGATTTGATAGATAGCAGCTGTATGACAATTTCTCAAAAGTGTAATAGAAGGTCTGTCCTAGATGGGATGTTTGCTTTGGGAATGAGTTTTGGGAGGTCACTATGAAAAGGGATTTTATAAATCATGTGTGAGTAACTGTGTTTTTGGTGAAACTCTGGTAAATATTTGGACGTGCTCTTTGATTTAGTAAAATCATTTATGTGAGAAAAACATTTTTGTGCAATTACACAAACCCAGTATACTTTACCACTGGTCATATGCTGGGGGAGAAAAGCATAATAACTATACAAGCTGGTAGCGAATTCAAGACCATTGATTTCCGAGCAGTAAATCTGAATTCTGCCTCTCTAAAAGATCAGAATATAATAATTTTTGCCATTTTTCATGTAAGTACTGAGATAAAGGTATCTTCAATTTTACGAAGGGAATGAAGTATCGAATATAGTTCTACGCTAAGAAATTATTACATTGAGGTAGAAATGGGACTCTACATCATTATTTTAACTTATTTCTTGCTTGTTTACAGACTGTTGCTTATGTTCTGCATTAGGATTCAACTCATATCATCTGCCTTTCTGAGTGGCTGTGTTTAATCATTAAATACACAGAAGAACAGCAACCAACTATTATAATTTGCCTGAGGAAGGAGTCTGCAATGAAGTGTTTAGAGCCAAAATCTGTGTCTCCACTGACATCATGGGAATTGCAGTCTAGGCTAGAAAATGCCACTGATCACAAGGTCACGTAATAGAGATTACTTATCTGAAATGTAGTCCTTAAATCTCCTTAACTCCCCAGCCAGCTTTAGAGCTGCAAATTACATTATTTTGCTTTAAAATCTGAAGAAAAAGATTTCCTGCAAGCCTGCAGATAAAAATTTTGGGTGAGGAAAAAAGAGCAGCTGCAGCTAAGCTCTGCTTAATAAACCCAACAAGTCCTGATTAGATGGAAAAGCATCTTTGGATATACAGATGTATATATACAGAACTGAACTTGATAGGAATGTTTAGTAAACTGGATATTGGGGAAAGTTGCGAAATGTGTTCAACTTAGACTACCTGATTGTGTTTCTGGTGGTTTGTTTCCCCCCCACCCCCCAGTCTCTCAAGATACAGCCCACAAAAGTAGTTTCTCCTCCCACACCTCACACTTACTGACATCTACTCCTTATACTATCTAGAAGCTTATTATTTAATGACGATATATAAAGAGTGTAATAGTGCACTAAAATCAGGCTGTTCTTTTTCAACTAACTTATTGTTTTACAGTGCTGGACATAGCAGGTGACGGTTGCATCCATTGAGTCTTATTCATTATGTGGTAGCTCCTTGCTATCTTATTTCTTTTAATATCACTTATCACTCAAGCGTTTTCCTTGTTTCTTCAGACTCTCCTGAGCTTTACCTATATTTTCTAGAACGCTGATACTACTATGGGATAGGAATTCTCAATTCGGTCTCTTGAGGCTGTTTTAAGAGTGGGAGCAAAACAATTCCATGCACACTTTATGGTCTACCACACCTGTGAGAGGCAGATCTGCTTGTTGGTATAGCAGTGGCTGTAAAGTTAGGCCAGGACTGCACTAAGTCTCAACTTTAAATGTCTTGTCTTTGGATTTTTGCCTCTACTATGATCCCTAAGCTCCTGAAAAGGAAATTTAGGATATAATTGTGCAGGCTCATAATTTTAAAGATGTGCTATATGTTCAGGTTTTGAGTACTTTGATGATAGGCCCTTCAAAAATTCTTTAAATAATCATGCCTTAATTTTCTATTGAGACAGAATGCAGGTTACACTACTATGCTTATTTAAGCTATAAGACATGCCATATATTGGTCACTGGCAATTTCAACGGATGGGAGTCTGTTCTTTCAGGCTCTTTTAGATAAAAATGGGAGCTGCTGTACTCGGCATCCATGAAAATAGGGACAGGTTCAAATTATCTGCTGACATGTTGAAAGCCGGTCTCCAGGCTCCAGGAGGTTAAAGGGGAGTCAAATCAATGGTGGAAGGTAGGAAGTTTAAGTGTGAACAGATTATTTTTTTTTTTTCCTAACAGATTAACTTAAAACAAATATGGAAGATTCTAAATTATGCATGGAACAAATAAGATGTAAATAACAGAGATCATAAGATACGACTTTCTCAATACTTAATTTTTGAGTATTGAGCGGTATTCTGTTGTATTGTTCAGCTGTATTCTGATTGTGTCTGTCCCTTTAAATGCAGGAGATGTTATTAGGGCAGTCTGACCTTCTGAGAAGGGAAAGCAAGTGCACAATGGGGTTTGGCAGTAACACTGACAGTGTATTTTGCTGCAATACAGAATATTATCTGTTGCAGCCCTAATGAAAAAGGTAGATGTTGTATGTTCTTTTTGACTATTTGGGCTTCATGATGTGAAGGTAATCTTAATTTCAGATTGGAAGCAAATTGAGATGTGTTTTTTTCACCCTATAAATTGCATCTGATACAGTCCTGAGTTCAACAGTAGAGTGTAGTTTCCTAACATCATTATAATCTTGTCAATGTTTGCAAATACGTAAGTCCTGTGGGCTTTGCTCAGTGACGTATTCTGACTTACTTTTAATATGAGATCAGGTAATAGTCATTTTAGTTGGTTTTTATTCCACCTTTGTAGAAAGTCGCAAATCCATTCATTAGCTAAACTAAACACTGAAAAGATACCATATACAAAAGGCGAAAATACCATTTGCTTGGTGATAATTACTAGTGTTCATTTTCTCACTTAAGTGATAGGACACATCACCCTGTTGCCATAGCAACCCTGATTCTGTCCCATTAACTGCCTAATGTGAATTTATGAATGCAAGTTTCAACGTGTAGAAAGCCGCTCAAAATAGGGAGTGATTCATCATGTGTAACACAGACAGCTGAGTTGCAGGCTAAGTCAGGGCTGTCTGATTTGGTTTTCAGCGTTAAAGTCATATGCTGTGATGTAGATAACCAATTGAAATGAACTATGTTGATATCTAGTGCAATTTAAAATGATAGTTGAATAGCTGTTTTAATTTTTTAAATGTTCTGCACTGCATTACAACGTTAAAAATGTCTTTTTTTTTAATGAATACTGGGGAAGGTACTGGCTCTTTCACAATGATTTGATTGAGATTTGAGACATTTCAAAGGTGAAACCCATTTCAAGTTATGTTGCTAATGCTGAATATGCTCCTGGATCAAGTGCTGTAATGGGTTTACTCCCATACTTTAATTAGTATTTCTCCTCATTTACACCTCAAGATAACAAGCTTGTGAGTTTAGAACTTGAAAGAGGTCTGGGTTCAAAGCTTGGCTGTCCCATAGACTTCCTGTGGAATTTTGGGGTAAATGTTTAAGTCTATTTCTGTGCATTCTTTTCTCCTGTAAAATAAGGAAAAAAACCCCCACACCAGAATAAAACTCCTTCCTATTCTTTCTCCTGTGTGTCATAGCTATTTAGGCTCGATTCCTGTGCCTACTTGCAATTGTCACACTTGTGATGAGTCTTACTAAATGTATCAGCAGCTGTAGGAGTAGTCTATCTAAAATAGAAAATGTGTCTCTACTTACAATCTGTCTGCTCAGTGCCCAACATCCTGTGGCCGTACCATTCATTAGCTGGGTTGAGTTCTGAGGGCTGTTATGAAATGGATAGTATCGAATGCAGAAAAATTGCATTAAAGAAATGGTATCATGACTACAACGCCAATCATTTAGAGATGGAATGAAGGTAGCTCATGCAATTTTATTTTGCATCTGTGCATCTGCATAATGGTACAGTCCTTTATTACATGATTATATACTATTTTTAGCAAGTTGTTTGGAGTTAAAGATGTGCTTGAAGTCTGTCTTTAATAAGCATGTTAGCCTAGGCAACTGTAAAGGGATAAGAATAAGTGTTTACGCTTACTGGGAATAAAAGAAATACACTTCCTTTTATGTTGTCTACCTTTCAGAATTAAATTCCTACTACTGGAATATATGCTCAATCTTTTTTGAATAGCACAGAAGTGGAGTCAGACTCCAAACTTCATTGTCACGCCTTGCTTTTCCGTGTATTATTACATTACACTCAATCATTCAGTTCCACAGGAAGATTTCTGCTTTATTCTAGTTGAGAAGTTTGCCTTTCAGGGTTGTTCTGTAGGGAAGTGAAAGATACATTATCTCTGCTGTCATGTCACTAATACATTTGACCAAATACAACTTGCTCCTTTCCTCTTGCCATTTTTCATGACCAACTTCGATAGTCACTGCGCTGCTCTTGTGCTCAGCTCTTCCAAACACCCCCGGTTACTGGTAACATCATTTAGTGAAGATGATCCCTGCCCCCCCAGCACTACTAGTCTTCCAGCCAGAAAGACCAATTTTGCTTCTAAATCCTTAAACGCAAACCTTATTTTGAAGTTAGCAGTGCCTGCATCAGGAATGAAAGATTAAAGACACTTTGGGAGCTTATAATGACATGTGGTTTCATAAATATGCGGTGTCCCCATTAAAAAAAAAAAAACAACAAAACAAAACCAAAAACCAAACTGACCCTTTTAGATCAATCATCTCAAGTGTTTACATGGAGATTAAACGCACAAACAATATAATAATTAAAATTCTGATATGAAACATGCTTGTAAATTTGTAAGATCCCAGCACTAGTGGATTTTTATCAGAACAAATGTCCAGCTTGTAAATCTTTCTTAACAAATACAAGAGAGGTAATTGCAACCACAAAACTTAATCTGCTTACGTAAAAATAAACCGGGGTAAAGTAGACTGGGGACAACTGTTGGCTGATGTCCAGCTCTATGCAGAAAGGAACCTAGAGGAGATGAAAAGCCATCTTTCTAGTGTTAAATCCATCTTTCTAGTTTTCAAGTTCTACTGAAACTTGAGTATGTGTAGTTCATGTATTTAAAAAAAATACCAAGTCAGATCTCCAGCTGATCTGGTAGCCATTTTTCTGTCTTGAAAGATAACGGTCTGTGTGTTCTTTGTTCATTCAAGTGGGAACCTGTAAATTGAAAAACAACGTTTCTCGTTAAGGAATCATTTGACAATGAAAGAGAAGAAAGCAAAAGTACTTGAAAACAATAGTAGCAATAAACTATTAGGAAAACCACCAAGTTTGTTCTCTTTGCGAGTTGACTCATGGCAGATGCTTTGGGCTGACAAATTACTTTCCAAGTGTGGAATAGTGCATTCTGGGGTGGTTTGATAACTTTTACACCCTTACAGTGCTTATAGATGGAACAGGTTGACATTTCAGTGAGTCGTAAGCTAAGCAAAAACTGAAATTTGTAGATGCTGTGGCTGTGTATGGATCTGGTTTGGATTTTGGTCAAAAGTTTAAAGTCAATAAAGAGGATTTATTTTTAATTTTCTCATTCTGAAAAAGTCAAAATGAAGTATTTCATTTCAGAAATGCCAGAACAGTTCATACTAGTTTACTTTTAACAAGGGTTTTAAAGTTGGTTTTGGAAGTAGAGTTCTGCTAACACAATTAAGAGAATTAATTAGTTCCAAGTAATCCTAGATGTAGACCCCCCCAGGTTTTGGGGTTTCCATTTTGCAGCAAAATAAGGACAGATACATACCCAATTTGAAGAAAGCCCAGCTAAAATCTGTTCGACAGATCCATTTTTAGTCTCTTATTTACTGGTTCAACCACTGACTGAAAACAGGATCTGTATTTTGCTTTGCTCTTCATGTCAATGTCCTGAATCATCCAGCGATTTGATGTAGATGTTCCTAGACCTTCTACAGTGAATGCCTAAAGGATGGGAAAAAAAGGCAAGTTTTAATAGAATATAAATTAATAGAAAGAGAAAAATAAAAGTAGCTTTTAGAATAAAGTTCAAAGTGAGTATGCCCTTTTTTCAGTGGTGCCCAATGATCGAACAAGAGTAATGGGCACAAACTTGAACATAGGAAGTTCCATCTTAACATGAGGAGGAACTTCTTTATTTTGAGGGTGGCAGAGCACTGGAACAGGCTGCCCAGAGAGGTTGTGGAGTCTCCCACACTGGAGACATTCAAAACCCGCCTGGACACCGTCCTGTGCAACCTGCTGTAGGTGACCCTGCTCTGGCAGGGGGGGTTGGACTAGATGATCTCCAGAGGTCCCTTCCAACCCTGACCATTCTGTGATTCTGTGATGCCATAAAATTGAAATGAAAAAAAAAAACCCACCAAAAAACCCAAACCAAAAGTCTTGGTCATTTTGTTGTTCTAGGCTTCAGCTTCCATTCTTGTTTTCAGTTTACTTTGTGCCTTTTTGAGATTCAGAAATCTCAGTCCAGTTTTCTGTGGGTGCAGGGACTTTCTTTCCCATCTCTGAAACCCCGCCTGACTGTTAGTGGCAGCTCTGACTCTTGCAACTTCTCACTTCAGCTGTGATGTTTTTCTGTGTTTACACCTACTTCTTCAAGAAATAGATACCTTGGGGTATATTACAAGTAAACATTTTTCACCAATCACAAAAAAACCTCAAAATCTCAAATATATAACTTACAAATGTACATATATAAAATTTTCATCTGTCGTGTCACCTTATTCCTCCTGATCAGCTTTGGGGCAGCAGTGACAAAAAGGATTTCTGAAGTATTTGTTCCTTGGTGATACAAGGGGTGGGAGGATTGATTGAGAAGAGAAGCAATTACAGCAAGTTCAGCTCATTTCAATAGTGGTGTCTTGGGAAGCTTTGTTCAGTTATGAAGAAAAGGTCTCATTTTCTTTAACTCGTGAACTAGGAATTGCAGCAAGTGCTTTGAAACTACTTGGTGCTGTCAAGATATGCAGTGAAAATGTGTCACTACTTAAAGGATTAGAAAGTCACATAGTCTTAGGTGGCTGTTTGGATTTCCAGATGATAATTAGGAAGAAATATTTATCTCTTTGGAAAGTTGTTGCACAAAAGTCATGACGTTACTGGAAGACAAACATGTATGGCATGTGTACTCATATCCATTTACAGGTGTAGTCATATATGTGTATGATTTCTGATACAGGGAATCTATGCTCATCTCTTTTTAACAAAGAAAAAGCAATGAATTCATGTAAATTTACTGACTTCTTTGGAGTGTGAAATGTTGACGTTTAATCCCAGAACACAGATGGAAGTTCAAAAATATTTCAAAGGTTAACGAAGATATTAAAGGGAAATCCCCTATTTATTATACAAAGAAAACGTAGCCTGTTACTGCTAACTGGGTGGCCTTCTGCAAAGTGTTGACCTCATACCTAACATCTTGACTGCAGACAGTTTATAATGCAGCAACACAAGGAGCTCTTGAAAGTATATTGGAGTTGAAAAGGTGAGAGGGGAAGGAAATAGGGCATGTTGTAAGAAATGCCAGAGAATTTCCTGCATTTCAGTTACTGGAAATTTTGTAGAGTTGGTTAACAAGAATGTCTGCTAAGGATATAGGCTTGATGTGGCTTTTATTTATTTTTAATTACTGGAATTGACATCAGGAAAAAAAAAGTTGTAAAGTTTAAAGACCGGCAATGAAATGATAAGTTGTAAAGAGTGCATTTTCTGCTAAATGCTGCTGTGTATGTATATGCAATGTGAAAGCTCATGAAAGGTATTCCAGTTGACTAACAAACATTTAGAGAATGATTTATGGCATACAGAGAACTTGACAGGAGGTTTTCTACATGACTTGCAAAATTAAGAATTTGAAGCTTGATGTTTGGGGCCTAGAGTTATTAATAACTTAAGTATGCTTAAGTCTCAATTACTTGATACAACCTTAACGATTTTAAAATTTAAAGATATATTAAATACTATCTGAGTACCTAAGTACTCTACTTTTCAAGATTATAATAATTTGCCACTAATTGTTATCAAGTTTATATTAGAGACACACCACTTAAAAGAAAAAACAAATGTTTTTTTTTTACGAGGAAAAACAAACCTGTGTTTACTACTGATTGTGCTTTAAAAGTAGTATGAATACCACCTCATAACAGAGCCACCAGTGACAAATTCATAGGTTGAACTGAGTTTTACACTTGATTCGTATCTTGTTCAGCATATCTTTTACAGACAAATAATGTTTCACCTGCTGCACATTCTTGCTCTTTGACAAAATATGAGAATTTTTAAGTGTTTCTATTTAATGCTGTGATTTAAAATTAATATTTAGTCCTGTATCTTTTAAAAAAAAAAAAAAAAGAGAAAGTAAATGTTTTGTTCCAAATACACTTAATGGTAGAATGACACGTACCACTCTTATTCCCATTAAATTCTCTTACTGAAATCAAACAAATCCCTTACACTTATAGAACTTTTATGAGGATTATTTTCATACCCGTTCTTCTTCATAACAGAGACTTTTTTTTTTCAGTAGGAGCTAAATAAGATTCTTCCACAAACAAGCACAATAAAAACCGTGACCACTTTTGAGGACTGTTCTCATTGGTCAGTGTGTTCAGTGGATTTAGGTCATCTTCAGGAAACAGTAACAGTGCAGTTATTTTTTCATGAGAATTTGTCCAAATTACCTTAACGTCCATCAAGAACATTTGCAACTTTCAGCTATTTTAAGTGGAGTGTTTCTCTGTAATTTTTTCGATAGCAAATTATTTTTCTCCTGCTCTTGAGCAAGGTACTTTCTATTATCCATAAAAATGACTGAAGATAGCCTACAATTAATTCTAAGCATTTCAAAATTCTGTTGTAAATGGTCCACTTGCTGGTACGCAGGGGAATGAGGAGAGCAGGTGAGTGGAAGCAAGACCAAAAAGTACAGAGACCGAGATGGGGAGGTCGGATAAGACAGCAAGGAACTAGATGTTTGGTCCAAGTGAAAGGTTCAAAAAGCACTTTTCACTTAATCCAGCAAATCACATACTGAAAATTATATTTAAGGATTAATCCTGAAGGTTTTTCTATGAGGTAGCAATAATGACAGCCCAACCAATACCTGCTCTGAGGAATGTTAAATCTGAAGCCTAAGACTTGCTGAACATGAGGCTGCAAAGGAGGAAAGCGCCAAGTGATTAGCACTGCAACTGTGGAATCACATTAACATCTCCTCCATCAACCAGCTCTCACAGTTCTTCCCTGGCCACTTTTCCCACTTGCACCTGGGTTTAGAGCTGCCTAGTTACAGGCAATACTTGATTTTAAAACTAACTTCTTTCTGAGCCCACTTGACACTAAAAATAATTAAAAGTCATAGGATTGCTTGGGAGGTTGCACTAAAATACTTGGATGGATCTCAGTATTTTCAGAGACCAGGAACATTTCTCAGCATTAGACTTGCTCTCCAAGGAAGATGAGTTGAAGTTAGGCTCAGTGAAGATGTGTTGGAAAGGGAGTGTACATATGGGTCATCTCCATATTCAGTGTTTGCTGTAGGGCTGTACAGAGCAAGTTCACAGCTGTTCACTTGTGTTCATTTCTTCTGAAACAACTTTTGTAAGCCTGTGATGCTAATATGATGCTGTTATGAGGGATTTGTGTGGCAACAGAGCTCCCTTATTTTCAGGTTCAAACTGAAGCTTGAGAGGAGCCCATACTTTTTAAAAAATCAATGTGCTAGGAAGTAGCCATGTGTTCTACAGATAATTATCTTTATTGAAAAGATTGTACAGCAATTTTAAATTACAATTAGTAAATAAAAGGTTTTCACAGATAATGGGTTTTCTTTGATAAACCAAGGAGAACCTTTGTTTCACTGCTTTTTCAGCTTTTGCCACATTTATTTGTGTAGTATAGTGTAACATAGGCTGAGATTTCCTTAGGGGTTTATTCAGCTAGTGACCGTTAATTGAAAAACTCATTTCAGATAATCCCTGTGAGTGAAATTAATCTCTTGGTTTCGATGAAGTCATACATGACTGATTTCATTAAGAGAATATATTTTACATTTATTTTTAAATGTCAGGTTTGGATGCTTATTTTTTCATTAGCTATTATGACTTTACATTCTTGATATTTTTAGAAAGAATACTATTATTGCTTCTTTAAAATAAAAGCAGAATATAATTCTTTATGTGCTTACTGCATCACAAGCTTTGCAAAGACTAACTGCCTTTGTTTATTTTCTATCCCAGCAAAACCGTTCCTAAAACGGATTGACATAGTTATCAATGTTTTAATCAGTGTAAATTATGGTTTTTTCCAGGAATAAATATTTAGAATTAAATCTAGAAAGGCATCTTGTACAACTCCAGCATAGGAAGAGGGTAGGGCACCTAGGAGGCTCCCTCTAAAATCTGTCGGGAGAGCTGGTATCCTGAAGCAGTTCACAGGCATGCGTTATTTTGTCAAAATGAGCAGCAGTGCTTTTGTCTTCTCCTGCCATGTTTTTAAAGGTTTTAAATGTTGTACTTGTATGCTTACTCCAATACTATATACATGGATTTAATCTTCAGTGTGGTGTTAGATGACTGCTCTTTTGTACCTTGCAGGGGAGAGACTAACAGAATTTGCTCTTTTGGGACTACATGTTGTGTATAAACCAGTAGCATTCTAGTTGTCATACAATTTTCATATAAAATTGTATGTTTACACATATATTGTCATATTAAAAGACCAATGTCAAAATAGCATTATCAAATAATCAGATGTTATCAAAGATAACAGTTAAAGCTGCTGATTCTTCTGAAATTCATTGCCTAGGCTTCCATGCACTAGGCTGTACTCTCTGAGAACCTGGTTGCACACTCTTACCCCCAGTGTCCCATATCACCCAAGGTACAGAACAAAATTACTACTTTTCTTGTGACTTATTCTCTGATATTAATCTTTACAGCATCTGAGTATTTGTCCTTGCAACCTACCTTCATAATAGTCTAGTGAGGGGATGGAGTTTTTTGTTTCTTTGTTTTTAATGTTTTATGGATTAGGTCAGTGTTTGCTAATTTTAGAAGTCCAATTGGAGATGCTATGGCCCTGGTTTTTCTTAATATTTTGTGTTATACAAGACTTGTTACATTCAGAGCATAGACATCATTGTATTCCACTTCAGCTGTGCCAGCTCAGGGCTTCTGCAGACCTGACCTCAGGGTATGCATCCAGAAAAAGAGGAAGATGCAATTTCTGAACACTTGCAAAGGGTTTGGTTTACCTTACATGACTACCAACATACAGGAACTTTGTGGCACAAAGAGGAATAAAAGCTGGTTCTCCAGACAAACCTGAACTCCTGTAACCATGACACTGTTCCTGCGACTCCTTGCTTTATTCTCTACCAGCTTTCAATTTAGTCATCAGATGACACCAAGGAATGTGAAAACCAGGTTATCTCAGAGCACATGTATGCTGTGCACTTCATACTTGATTGTACATTCAGCAATTTCTATCCTGTCTTGGTACTTGCTTTTCTTGGAGCTGCCACACACAGCAGTCACCATTAATTAGTTTGTACGTAGCAGCTTATTAAGATAGGAAAGTACAACCCTTTGTCCCTCACGTTCTTCACCACGTACCTAAGTGCTGATTTCAATAGAGAGTCAATTTTAAGCCCTAGAGTCCTCATACAAAGCATCCTCTTTTTTAGAAAGTGGTGTACCGTTTTCTCCTGTGCTGGTGTTATAAGGAAGTAGATCGTGGTAGGACTGATATGGTCCAAAAAGGCTGAGAGCTCAGGAGAATATTTGTATAATATTTGGATATGTCAAAGCATGAGGCTGCTCAAGAAGAATGGGATCTTGGAGAGCATTACCAGCAATCTCAAATTTTTTTCTAGTGTGCAAAATCTTATTTACCTCATAGACTTTAAATAACAAATTTGGGGAAATTTTCACACAGAAAACACAAAAAATTTGCCAGCTTTTATATTCATGCTCAAAATTGTAATACTATGGACATCTTTCCCTACATGAGATCCTTTTCTAAAGGAGACCTCAAATTATTCTAATTGAGGAAAACAATACCATCACTTAATGCAGAAACTAGTGAGGAAATTTTCAAGACAAACAGGTGAATTTTGGAAAAACAAACTACTCAAATACAGTTTTTCTAACAAAACTTGGGCACCATTAGTACTCTGTGCTGCCATCCGCATGGTTTGTATCAAGTTCAATTTCAACCACAAACTCCCGTCAGAAAGATTATATAAGAATAAAGAATTTATGAAGCCAGTTTGGGTCATTTTAACCAGATGTTATATTGGCATAAATGTTGTGGTGTGCCCTTTGAATCAGAGACAGAAGGATCGATGTACAATCAGGTCCTTAGTGGCAGATGCTGCTGCCTGCACAGAAGCATCTGGATATCAGAATTTCCACCTGAGTTCAAGTATTAGTATGTATCAATGTGCTCACAGGATATAGGGATGATATGGTTTGACACTGTACACTGTCAGCATGATTGGTAGATAAAATTGTATAAAAACTGTCCTTTTAATTTTATTATGGTCTTGGAGAGAAGAGGCTGAAATAGGAATGGACACTATGGTCTCTCTGGAAATATTTTATCTCTATGTATGTTGCAATAGGAGGCAGTTTTGCTTGTGTATAAACACATTATGAGCCCTTAGGAAGGAAGATTTGGACCAGAGGCAAGAGCAAAATTTAATAAAATATTATCAAGTAGATTACTGTTGTCAGTGATATACATCTGACTTACCTAAGGCTTACCTTCAATAACTTTAGGGCTTGTTAAAATGTTGAACTGAAGTAACTACCCTTCTTCCATGGATGAACAGATGAAGTGACCGAGATGCTCCTGACACATAATTGTTTTGGTTATGTGAGGAGTAAGGAAGACATCTTATTTCCTTTCACTGCAGAAGGTTGTTGCGTTCCCCACTTGCTAGTGCTGAGAAGACAATATAGGCCCCTAGTCAGTAAACCTAATTAGAGAGCTATTCTGCTCCCCTATCAACTGCAACTGCAAGAGGCAATCTCATTAGTCAGTGGCCTGCTGAATGCAGGCAATGTTTGTGCCTTTTCAAGCAGTAATGCATTTTTGCTGATAACATACTCCTAGCAATTATCCTTTTCTCCATCAGTTTTGTGGGTGTCTAGGGCTTTGGAATATTAGCATTTCTTTATGTCTGTCACTGTTAAAAACATTTTAAAGAAATATAGCATGCCAGCCTTTGGCTCATATGCAGCTGATGGCAAATTCACTGTTACTATCTAGTCTGTCTGTGCTGGCACTATAAATGCTCCTACGTTGACAAATACAGCGTAGGTGTGTGTAAAAGTTTTTCCAGTGTTGAGGATCTAATTCAAATGTTGTGAACTCCCTCCTACAGTTTGTTTTTGGACACCTGAGGTAGAAGTGCAGTCTTAGAATCACAGCGCACCTCTGACTGCTATTGAAAATTGTGATATTTATTTATAATTTTGACTTCAGAAATAACAGGTAGCATTCATTAAAAGCACTTGATTTTTTAAAAAATAAAAACACACACAAAAAAAACCCCAAACGAAAAACCAAACACCAAAACACCCAGAAGCCTGGAAAAGTCTTTGGTTTATACACTTTTTAACTTTCCTTTAGTACTAACAAAGCTAATTTTTAAAATTGTACAACCTTGTTGACACAGCAAAAATATATTCTTGCAAAATGAAAAAAAGGAGAAAATACAATTTCCTCTCATACTATTAGCTCTTCTAAGCTCTTCTCAATGTGAATATTATAAAGAAGTTTTTTTGCAAGTGAGACAATAAATTCTTTTTTTTCTATTATTCAATTTATTGTGTTCTTTACTGAAGTGGCAGAAACTGGTATTTACAGAGCTAATTCAATTAAATAATAAGTCCTTCTTAGTGCATTAGAGAAATGCAGAAATTTGAGGATTTCAGAGGAGAGAAAAAAAGAAAATAAAATGTTATTAGTGTCATAAGCAATGCATAAACCAAGTCAATTTTAAAACAAAATTTGTTATAACAAAAATAGTCATATGTAATTTCACTACAAGCAGCAAAAATCAGTTTTTTCTTCTGAGGACTTGTTTTCATAGTAGCAATAGTCCATTTCCCTGAGATATTGGAGGACCAACTTTAGTAATAAGGTGCCTCCAGAGATTCTTCCCTTGTAGCATACAAGCAGACTGCAGGTGTGCTAAATTTGCCTCGGGTTTTTCTCCTATGGTAGAATCTTATTAGTAGTTTCAAAGAGACAGGCACTAAAAAGTGAAATTAAAAATGTGAAATTTCAGGATTGATATTTACCTGCTAATGCTTCCCTCTGATAATTTATTTTTAAATAAACACTTTTGAGAAAAATACCTGTTACATTTACAATCAAAATATAAATTATAGTTTAGAATCTTGTTAATCTGACAATATTGCTATTGATTGTCAGTTACAATGAAAGAAATATCACTAACAGTTCTGTTCTCCTTAGTTAAACCTTGTTCTTGTATATAATTGATTGTTACAGATGCATCATGTACATCAGTGGACTTATTTCATGGTGATGAACAGTCCTCTTAAACCTTGAGTTACTTCAGGTTTATTATATTATTTTTGTAATTAGGTGAAGCCATAGCTAACCTAAGCTTAGCTTTGTAAAAGTTAGGTTTCTAGTCTGTATTTGTTGTGTAGCGTCTGCATGGCGAACACAGAAAAATGGGAACCCTCAGGGGGTGAGTCACTCCACCTCCCTCTTTGCATTAATTATACGGAAAGCTTGAGTAAGGATGCTAAATTTTCAGGTGGCTGAAATTTGATAAAATGATGCTGTCATTAGCACTGGGCTCTCCATATTGGTATTTTCTGCTTTTCTTACTCAGCCTGAATAAACACTGAGTAGAAGTAACACGGTTTGCTTTATCTTTCCAGAACAGGCTGCTTCCCATGATGATTTCAGGGCAGTCAAACAGAGCAGCTCTCAAGTTCAGTTTTCAAGCTTTCTTGTGATGCTGAGTCTTCTTTCTAATTTTGCTTGGTCTGTTTTAGCTTGTGTAGTGGAGCTGATGAGATATGCCATGATGGTTTACAGGCTGCACTTTTCCTCTTTCTGTATTTAGAATCAAAGTGAACACCATTAAAAAAAAAAAAAAAAANAAAAGATGCTGCAGGTTATTAAAATAATTTTAAACAACTCTGTTGACTCAAGAAGAGCAAGAAGATATAGTGCCTAAGGATTCTGACTTTTTCACTAAATTTTTGATGGAAAAATAATACTGAGGTTCAGGCAGATTTGCTTGAGAGTGCTGTTGATAAAAAGTAAGCTTACTCTTACTGCTTTGCTGTTGTATCTCACAGTGGATCATAAGGCTGTTTTTATACTCCTTTACCCATTGCAAACTTGTTAACAAGATAACCACACAATTTTAAGGACCTAAGTGATGACTGTATTAAAATACAGGACCAAGCTTATTTTTAAGAAAGTGGGCTTTACCTTTCTTTTCCCCCCATGCTTGGTTTAAAACGCTACCCAACAGCATATGGCTTTTGCTGAATAAAGAACACATTGCACACTAGGGTCACTCAGGCTCCAAAAGGGAGAAGCTTTAGGGTGGCCTAATAATTAGTTTGAGATGTTTTCTAATGAGCATGTCTTCTGAAAAATCATCAATGAGACCGAAGTTCTTTCAGAGGAAATATTCCTCTCGCTCTGAAGGAGGGACAAGTCGACTCCCTGAAAAGGCATCTTGTCTCAAGTAGTTGGTGGGAGTTTTCCGAGTACTGTCTGGTGGTACTTCTGCCTCCTATCTGGGATGCAGAAAGCAATCCCTGAAGGTAACGCTGCCACCTTGGGCTCCAGCACTGTAAAAGCACAAGTAGGAAGTTCTGCCTAGAAAATTGTTTTTTAACACTGGAGAGCGGCTTGTTACCTTAGGGCAGGGAGACACAAACCCTGATGTTTCTTCTCAAGCGCAGAGATTTAGCCCTTCTCATAGACCGTTAAACTATGACTCATTACAATGAGATTTTATTGCTCGCTCTTTAATGTTTTCCTCTGTATGCTTTATTGTGCCTTTAAGAAATCTTCAGTGGATGCCTACAAAGAAGTTCTAATAGCTGTTTTATTTCCAGTCTTTCTGTAATTTAAGTGAGTCTTTTTTCCCCTGGACCTTCTATAATCTCATGCTTTACTGGTTAAAAACTGTTTTTTTCTTCTTGTAATATGAAGATACCTTGTTTGCTTTCAATTGCATGAATTGATGTTACTCACAGCATATGGTATGTGTATCAGCAGAGGTTTGTAACTGCAAGCACAACCTAATGCCTTCTAAAAGTTTCACCATAGAAAAAAAAATATCTTTTTGAGATGAATACACTTTGGGTGATATATTTCTATGTTCATCCCATAAAGAAAGAAAAATCAAGCTAGCACATCAGGATTCCAGGACTATGTGTTTATATTTTTCAATAGAGACTGAATTATGTCTCATGAAACTACTTCTGTATCTAAGGGGACATCTGCTATATCTCTAAGTATTAACAAGCTATAGGGAAAAGTAAGGATAAGCACCTCCCTCTTACCCTGCCAAAACCTCCCCACATATATGACTAGGGTAGAAAAGGGTGCATCACCTCAACTCCAGGTTGAAGATGTTGAAGCATCAAATCAACTTCAGTAGCATAATTCTTCTAAATTTTGTACGCATATTATCTTACCACTTGCTGCTTGCACTGTTCTGGTTGTGATTTGTATCTGTGAATGGTCAAGAACAAAAGATGAGCTGTCTGCAGGGGAAGATAATTGGGGGGGGGGCACCTGATGCAGTTGGGGAAAAGAAAGAAAATTGTAAAGGTCAGATATCTAATTAAAGATACTAATTACCTCTAAAAAAGGGGGAAGAACCACATTTCCTCTGCATAGTAAAGCATTCTCTTCAACTGCTCTGGGAAAAAAGAATGTAAGTTCATTCCTTTCATAAAATAAGTACGGTTTTCATACTCTGTGTATAACTGATCTTTGGAAATTGCCTCATCTTATTTAAAAGGGGATATGCATAGCTTCTGTATTTAGTTAAATCATACTCATAATCTATATTCATGTTCTACAGAAATAAATAATACAATAGGAATAGTATTAAAAACCTCCTGCACAAATCTTATGAAATCTATTTGATGAGTTGATTATGCCTAATTGCATGCTTGTAAAGAAAGTGAGCTTCACTATTGTAGCTAGTGTGATATAATAAGAATATGTATCAGAAATGAGAGATCTTAAATCTTTTGTGAAGAAATAGTAAGTGCTAACAATGGAAAAAGAGATGATAAGCATTTGTTGTTGTTCTGTGTTTTGGGACAATTAAGAGAAAAATTCTGAATTAGTAATGGAGACTTTTGACTGATGGCTTGTAAAGCACTCATGAGGGAGTTAATAAACCATTAACGTGCCGTTCATTTTTCTTATGCTGGTCATCTTTTCACTTGAGTGCCCGAGACAGTCTGTCCCTATGTCACTTAAATAAGCTGTATGTTTTATTCATTCTTTTTAAGAACATACATTATGGTTACTCTAATATGTACAAAGCGTGGTGGAGTAGTGACATTAAGTTTTTTTATGATGATGGAGGTGTTTAGTCGCATTTATGTGATTAAGCAGATACTGCAAGACATCCATCCCATACCTTGAGAGAAATTATATTCTTGTGTGGAATAGCAAGTTGCAGCTATCATATCAATTGGCTTCGCTTACTTTATTTATGGGAAATCACTGCAGAATTCTTATTTATTTTTACTATTTCAGAGGAGATTGATCTATAGTTATGGTTGTTGATTTTGTTTATCAAATGGAAGAATTAACTTCCTGCCCAAACATCTCAGTATAATCTAGCTCCTGCATGTTACCTCAAATTTAATCTTGTGCCCACTGCTTCAAAAAATGGTTAACTATATTACAGATACAAGAACTAATCCTCTCTCCTTTGAAAAGCTGCTGTAAACTGGCTTTAAGCATGGCTTTGCTTTGCGGATAAAGGGAAAAGAGTGCTCCCCAATGCTGTCTGCAGCAAGGAAATCTGTTTTGTAGTTGCTATTACACTCCAGGAGCTTCTGCACCCCTTGCTGTGGCCTCAGGTCAGCCAGAAATGCTTACACCGAGTTTCAGCAAGGCATTTAATTGTGTGCTTAACATTAAATTCAGCAAGACTTATACATGTACTTAACTTCAACACTTGCTTGTCATTATTGAGAAGAGTGGTTTGCTCAATTGGGATTACAGGAAGGAAAGACAGATTATCCTGGTGAGGTAGATATCCATGGATGCCTGCCTCTATAGCAACATCAAAGGGATCTTTTTTTCAGCTCATAAGCACTCAGATCAAAACCACAATGATTCCTTTGCAATGGTGTGGTTAGTGGAGGAAAGAAAGCAAGCTCTTGCCTCTTTCTAGAAAAAGCCCTTATCATTCCACATCCTGGCTGTTCTCTCAGGACAAGGGACGGCACTTTGGATTTGCCTTTCTCCTCCCACTCGTGTCCCTCCATAGAGTGGCTAGCATTGAGAAATGATCTTTCCCATATTGCCACATGTCTCTTTCCCCTTGATGTTGCCAAAGACAAGTGGGGAGGGAAAGGTTACAGCTATGGTAGGAAGGGTGTGGTGACCCACCGGTCCTGCTGTACGAATTGCTGTATTTCTGTCCTTCTCTCAGAAAATGTCAGGTCCCAACACTGTGTCTGGGCTCTTATCCTCACTGTCACAACTTCCCAGACGCTCAGCCAGTGCCTGTCCATTTCTGTGCTTGACATTTGTAGCATACAGCCTACTGCTTCATTTATTAACACAAAATTCAAATTAACAACAGCCAACCTTCATTGACTTACAGTCTAATGCTGCTCCAGCTCAGCTGCCACATTTTCCCTTGGCATCCAGCTGAGATACTGCTTCTGTCAGCTCCCTGCAGAGCATGAGAGACCATACTCACGTAGATTTCTGACAAGGTTTTTCATTAAAGGCTCCAAAAGAAGATGAGGTATAAGGTACGCAGGACAGATCTGCTGGTGGATTAACAGTTGGGATGGAAGCATATGGTCATTTTTTATGATAGACACAGGCCTCCAGCTGATTCCTTTAGGGATCTGTACTGATCATGTGTAAGTTAGGTCTGTAAAAGGGAATTAATGTTCAGTTGACAGAAGTCTATATGTGATACAGCATTATACACTGTGAGTCATTGCTGTTAACTTATTTTCTTCATTTTATTTACCATTGGTGTAAGTGGAACATTTGAATGCATCAGATGTATTCTTACTAGACAATAATGTTAGTCTTTCTGGCCTCTAAACGTCCTTTATCAGTATTAATTTGATAGAAGCCTGGAAAAGTCTCATATTCTTTAATTAGAGAGTTTAGAATTCAAATGTAAGTTAGAGTCTTGTAAGTTAAGTTAAAAAGTTTTAAGTTTTGATGGCTAGTTCTTCAGAAATGATACCCAGTCTAACATCTTTCCTGCTGGATCACACTGTATTGCTACATACAAATCTCAGGAGCAAATTATCCTTTCATTTTGCAGTGCTGCAAGGAGTAGGTTTGAATCCTGGACAAGCTGGCACCAGGAAGTTGGAAGGAATTCAGAGAAATCCATCAATGATGATTAAAGATTTAGATTTCATGAAGACATATTAAAAACTAATTATATAGAATTTGTCTAAATGATGAAATAACAATATGCCAATGCAGAATTATCCTCACAGGAGAAAGCTGAGAATAATGAAGAAAAGAGGAACAATTTCTAATGCTAAAAAAAACCCAACCCAAACCCCTGTGTACTAGACCATTTCTTTGCTAGTCTACAGAAATTGTGTGCTAGAGGGAAGCATGATTTGTAGCAGACAGTGTCCTTGTCTACATTACGTTGTATAATCAACTTAATGTTACTTAATTTATAGCTGTACTCTCATGCCAATTGCTGTTTCACACTCCTCTCCTCTCACAAATTCCAAAAGTGAGGTTCATGGTAGATTAGCCAGTCAGTGTGTACTGTGATTGCCCACTGCATGCTTTAGAACCATCAAATGGCTAGACACTCAATTTAGTAGAGTTTTAAGCAATCAATTGGAAAGCAGAAGCTGGAGTCCCTCAAACCTTGCAACTCTCAATCAGGGAAAAAAAAAGTCCAACAAAAAAACCCAACAAAAACCCCAAACCAACTACTTTGTGCAGTTGTTAAACACCTCCAGCGTAATAGGGCTTGATTTTGATTAGGTGTCTGAGCCCTCAGATAGAGGTATTGAATGCTTGTGCTGGTTTTTTTTTGAGGGATTAGCCCAAGTATATAGGATCTTGAATAGGGTAATCATAAGCTCAGTAAATAACAGAAAGATTTTTGGTTTTGACAGAAAGAGCCTACAGAGAACAGATGGAAGGTCTTATAGGTTTTGCTTTTACAGACCAAGCCCTCCCCCTCCATCCCTGTCCCCGCCAGTGACATCCTGTGCTCACAATCTAGGACTCTTCCTACCTGCAAATGAAGTGTATGATGGAGTGGTTCTCCATCGGTATGTCAAGATATACCTGTGGCCCCAATCAGCACATAAGTAGTTTTTTCTATCCTGCTTAATCAAAACTGAAGTCCTTGAGTTTGTTTTAATTTCTAAGAAGCGTTTTGTTTTATTTTCAGCATGGATAGGTTGCACTGTAATATCTCAGAACCGTGGAAAATCTTGTATGGTTCTGCCTGTGTGAAAGATTCCATTTTCATGCATATGCAGATCCACTTCCCAAGGGTTAGCTCTATTTAATGTTTATATTACGGTGTTGATCACAAGCTCTAATCAGGATCAGGGACCTGGTTTTTTTTTTGTTGGTTGGTTGGTTTTTTTCTTTTTAAGAAGATGGTCTTAGGGAATGTAGCAAATGAAAGATGAGTGAAGAAAATGTTTAACTAGCCTAGGTCTCTGCTGATGTGAGATTTGGCAAAAATAAAAAATCTTCGGTTTGCAAAGGTAGTGTCTTACACTGTTGATAACAGTTGCCATTGAAAATGAAGAGAGTACATCTTTGTGTGTAGTAAGAAAGATTTACAAGTTTAGTCTCTGGGTTGCATTACATCCAGCCATCCTCCTCCAATGGTCATATTAGGAATGCGTATCTTTATTTCTTGTGTTTAACCTTGTTAAATATGAAGCACGTTCTGCAAGAAACTGATAATCAATCAGCATGGGGAAGTAAAAAATCTAAACATTGAGCTTGATGATAAAACAAAAAAATATTTAAAAAGGGAAAAATGCAATGAGGAAAGAACACAGTAATAAGCTTCCTGGCTGTTTTACAGGCATTCTTAGAAGCATATTAAGAGTATCCTAACTCCTGTGTACACATACGAAATTCCCTCTTGAGCACTGCATAGATGCCCATGAAAACGAGCATGACTGAAAAACAAAAGACAATGAAGAGCTATAAAGGGAACACGGAACAATCCAGTTTTTACTAGTTAAGTGAGTTAAAGCATGAAAGAGGGAGCTGAAACTATAATAAGGTGAAAGACGTGCATGAAATAGCAAAGAATATTTTAGAATGCTGACAGTGATGAGTGGGCTAAATGTTTGAATAGTTCAAACAACAAAAGAAATAACCTTTAAAAATCCTCCTGTTTAACATGGTTTGCTGTGATTTTTTTTAATCTGACCGAGATAATCCACTCAGCAAGTGCTCACCAAATTGCAGTTAAAATAATGTCAAAGACCATTTAAATAAAAAGCTTGAGTCATGATGTTTTTGACACTTTTTCCTATGGAAATGCTGTGAGATACTTTGAATTTTGGATTTTCTGGCTGTCATGATAGTCACTCGTGGCACCAGTAGCTTTGGAAATTCATTAATTATTTACTCAAATTGTATAGTGCTTAAGAAAGAGAGTTTGTTGCAAGCTCTGGAAGCTATTTTGGC
>RSEF01000001.1:48104506-48155395 GCA_003993805.1 Himantopus leucocephalus
AACACAGCGTTCTGTTCATTACTAGTTAACTAAGGCTAACATTCACAACACTAACATAAGCTAACTTCTTAGGTCAGGATGCCCTGCATCGCTATCACTTCCCAGTCCACTGAGAAAACATGTCCCTAAGCATCACGTCTACACATCTTTTAAATACCTCCAGGGATGGCGACTTCACCACTTCCCTGGACAGCTTGTTCCAATGGTTTATAAACCTTTCAGTGAATACATTTTTGCTAATATCCAGTCTAAACCTCCCCTGGTGCAACTTGAGACCATTTCCTCTTGTCCTCTCACTTGCTACCTGGGAAAAGAGACTGACACGCACCTCACTAGAACCTCCTTTTAGGTAGTTGTAGGGAGCAATAAGGTCTTCCCTTAGCCTCCTTTTCTCCAGACTAAACAACCCCAGTTCCTTCAGTGTCCTCATAGGACGTTTTCTCTAGACCCTTCACCACCTTTGTTGCCCTTACTGGACATGCTCCAGAATCTCAATGTCCCTGCTGTAGAGTGGGGCCCAAAACTGAACATAGTATTTCAGGAGCACCATCACCAGTGCTGAGTACAAAGGTACAGTCACTTCTCTAGTCCTGCTGGCTACACTATTCCTGATACAAGCCAGGATGCTATTGGTTGTCTTGTCCACCTGGGCACACTACTGGCTCATATTCAGCCAGCTATCAACCAAGGCCCCCCAGGGCGTTTTCTACTGGACAGCTTTCCAGCCGCTCTTCCCCAAGCCTGTAGCACTTCATGGGGTTGTTGTGACCCAAGTGCAGGACCCAGCACTTGGCTTTGTTGAACCTCATCCCACTGGCCTCAGCCCATCAATCCAACCTGTCCAGATCCCTCTGTAGAGCCTTCCTACACTCAAGCAGATCAACACTCCCACCTAACTTGGTGTCATCTGCAAACTTACTGAGAGTGGATTTGATCCCCTCATCCAGATCATTGAGAAAGGTATTAGACAGAACTTGCTCCAATACTGAGCCCTTGGGAACACCACCTGTGACCGGCCGCCAACTGCATTTAACTCCCCTACAACTCTTTGGACCTAGCCACACAGCTACTCAGCCAGTTTTTTACCCAGCAAAGAGTACTCCCATCCAGGCCATGAGCAGCCAGTAGAATTCTGTGTGAAATGGTATTAAAGGCTTCACAGACAGGTCCAGGTAAACAACATCCACAGCCTTTTCCTCATCCACTAAGCAGGTCATCTTGTCAGAAAAGGAGATCAGGTTGGTCTAGCAGGACCTGCCTTTCATAAACCCGCGCTGACTGGGCCTGATCACCTGCTTGTCCTGTACATGCCATGTGATGGCACTCAAGATTATCTCCTCCATAATCTTCCCCTGCACAGAGGTCAGGCTGACAGGCCTGTAGTTTCCTCGATCCTCATTCTGACCCTTCTTGTACATGAGCGTCACATTTGCTAACTTCCAGTCAACTGAGACCTCCCGGTTAGCCAGGACTGCTGACAAATGATGGCAAGTGTCTTGATGACCATGTCTGCCACATCCGTTGGTACCCTTGGGTGGATCCCATCCGGCCCTATAGATTTCTGTGGCAGGTGGTGTAGCAGGTCAGTAGCCATTTCACCCATTTCACCTTAGATTATGGGGGCTTCATTCTGTTCCCCATCTTCCAGCTCAGGGAGCTGGGTTCCCTGTGAACAACTGGCCTTACCATTAAAGACTGAGGCAAAGAAGGCATTAAGTACCTCAGACTTTTCCTCATCTTTTGTTGCTATGTTTCCCCCCACATCCAACAGAGGATGGAAATTCACTTTAGCCCTTGTTCTTTTGTTGTTAATCAACATTTTTTATAATTTTTTTTATTTTATATATCTTATAGAAACTTATTTTTTACTGTGTCTTACAGCAGTAACCAGATTCAATTCTAGTTTGGCTTTGGCCCTTCGAATTTTCTCCCTGCTTAACCTCATGACACTTTTGTAGTCCTCTTAGTGTCCTGCACCTTCTTCCAAAGGTCATAAACTTTCTTTTTTTTCCTGAGTTCCAGCCAAACCTTTCTGTTCAGCCAGGTCAGTCTTCTTCCCAGCTGGTTCATCTTTCAGCACACGGGGACAGCCTGCTCCTGCAACTTTAAAATTCCCTTCTTGAAGAATATCCAGCCTTCCTGGACCCCTTTGCGCTTCAGGACTGCCTCCCAGGGAACTCTGTCGACCAGGTCCATAAATAGGCCAAAGTCTGCCCTCTGGAAGTCCAAGGTAGCAGTTCTGCTAACCCCATTCCTTACTTCTCTGAGAATCAAAAACTTTATCATTTCATGATTCCTACACCCAAGCAGCCTCCAACCTTTGCATCACCCACAAGTATGCTGTTTGTAAACAACAGGTTCAGCGGAGCATCTTCGCTAGTTGGCTCACTCACCAGCTGTGTCAGGAAGTTATCCTCAACACAATTCAGGAACCTCTTAGGCTGTTTCCTTTCTCCAGTATTTTATTTCCAGCAGACATCTGGTAAGCTGAAGTCCCCCATGAGAACACGGGCTATCAGTTGTGACACTTCTCACAGCTGCTTATGGAAAATTTCATCTGCCTCTTCATCCTGCTTGGGTGGTCTATAACAGACTCCCACCATGACAGCTGTCTTGTTGGCCTTACCCCTGATTCTTACCCATAAACCTTCAATGCTACCGTCACCATCATCAAGCTCTAGATAATCAAAACACTGTCTTTACAGGGTTACCCCACCACCTACCCTTCCTTGTCTATCCCTTCTGAAGAGTTTATAGCCATCCATTGCAGCACTGCAGTTCTGTGAGTCATCCCACTATGTTTCCATGATTGCAACTATATCAGTTTTCCAGCTGCACAATTGCTTTCAACTCCTCCTGTTTGTTGCCCGTGCTGTGTGCATTGGTGTAGATGCACTTCAGTTGGGCTATTGATCCTGACACCTTTTTTTGGGTAGAAGCCCTAATTCCCATGTGATTTTTCTCAGGCACTTTTGTGGTTTCTAACACACCAATAACCTTTGCATTTTTGCTGCCACATGAATCTCCATCCCCTACCTCCACTGAGACAGGAGACTGAAGAAGCTTGCTAGTACACTGTCCCTCAAAAACTGGTATGTTGTCCACAAGCTTACGTCTAGTAAGCCTGGTTTTATCCCTTTCCCCCTTCATGTCTACTTTAAAGCTTTTTCAATGACCCCAGCTAACTCCTACGTAAAGATACTTTGAGTACCTTAACATCCTTCTTAAACTGTGGGACTCAGAATTGCACACAGTACTCAAGGTGAGGCTGCACCAATGCTAAATACATTAGAATAATCACCTCTTTTGACCAGCTAGTTATTCTGTGTTTGCTGCAATCCAGGATACAGTTTGTTCTCTTGGCTGCCAGGGCACACTGCTGGCTCATACTGAGCCTGCTGGCAACCTGCACACCCAAGTCCCTTTCTGCAGGGCTGCTGAATAAATGTCTATCTGCTTACCCACTATGGGAATGGCAGTGCCTCACTAGAAACTGAAGACAACTGCTATTTGCAGATCTGTAAAAAAAATCCATGAAATGTAGGTGGTTATGGGTTTTTTTATGTCATATACAATGGTTGATGGACCATTCCTGAAACACACATGCACACATGAGCAAATTCTGCTCTGTATTTTTCTAGGTTTACTTACCGATGTCACAGGATAATTCATGTTAGTAAACATTTACAGTCTTTGTATGGGTTTATTATATCTAGATGATCATCTCTGTTTATCACAGTGAGCCTTAATACTATATTGGATAGTGCAATAGTATAAAATGTACCAGTCTTTAAATAGTGTAAGACTTGTTTGGGTAGAAGTTAGTTATAAGACTAACTCACAGTTGTAAATGAAAGGTATAACTGGAGTATAACTTGTTCTTAATAAATTTATTGATGACTTATTGAGTCCCAAAACCATAAAATCATAGAATAATAGAACAATTTGGGTTGGAAGGGACCTTAAAGATCACCTCGTTCCAACCCCCCTGCCATGAGCAGGGACATCTTTCACTAGATCAGGTTATTCACAGCCACATCCAACCTGGCCTTGAATCCTAAAACATCTTTAACAGTTATTAATACTTGTACTGGTTTGGGCTGGGATGGAGTTAATTTTCTTTATGGTCATTTAAATGTGACTATGTTTTGGATTTGTGGTGAAAACAGTGTTGATAACACACTGATGTTTAGTTACTCCTGAATGGTGCTTATACAATGTCAAGACCTACTCCATTTCCAACTCTTCCAACAAGTAGGCTGGGGGTGCACAAGAATATGGGAGGTGACACAGCTGGGACAGCTGATCCCCACTGATGAAAAGCATATTCTTTATGGCATTGTGCTCTGTATATAAAGCTGGCAAAAAGAAGGAAGACGACATTTAAAACTATGGTTTTTGTATTCCCAAGTCACCATTATACATCATAGAGCCCTGCTTTCCTGGAGATGGCTGAACCCCTGCCTACCTATAGGAAATAGTGAATGAACTTCTTATTTTACTTTGTTTGCGTACACGTTTTTTGCTTTACCTATTAAACTGTCTTTAGCCCAGCCCATGAGTTTTTTCACTTTTACCCTTTTGACTGTCTTCTCCATCCCACTGTGGGTGAGTGAGCGAGCGGCTGTGTGGGGCTTAGCTGCCTACCAGGGTTAAACTATGACATAATTTTATTGGCAGAGGGTTTGTATTCATATTTTGGACATAGTCTCACTTATCTGATTGTATTATTCTCGGTGGAAAACCTAAAAGAATGTTTTTATTCTATTTTGGCTGTAAGGTAGCAATTACTACTGTTGGAAAATGATATAAAACAGTGTGAGAGTGATCACTTGCAACATTCAGTAGGGCAACTGGCTAAGTCAATTCACAATTCTTATTCAAAAAACTGAACTTTCAATGGAGAGTAGCTGCTTAATTGAGACATACATAGCTGAAAATGTTGACACTTGACTGGCTAGAAACATCTACTTTAATAGTTCTGTCACTGATGTAATTTTCCATGCATGACTGCAATACAGAAGAATTTTCTGGACTGTTAAGCAATATTTTTTTTTTTTCTTAGAATGGCTTTTCCACCTAGAAGGATAACTGGACATCAGTAATGGGCATTATTCTGTAATACATCATATAGAAGCTTGTCATCAGTTAGAAAGTTGCACTTCAAGAGTGCTGAAATATCCATTTTGGTCTGATTTTTCCGCCTACCAAACTTTAGCTGTTTAACTTCATTCCTTTTGAGAGCTTTAAAAAGGGGAAGAAGGTTGGAAGAAAGAAAAGGCAAGAGTATTTAGCTGTATCAGTTTAAGAATATATGATGATCTCCTTTTAGAACAGCATATTTTTTAAATTACTTAAATGGCACTGATTATATACATATTGACTGTGGAAAAATGCTCATACCTTTTCGTTTTATATGGTAACGGGTAAAGCAGGTAATCTATAGATAATCTCTAATTTTTCACAGTAGTGAACACATGCAAATAACATTACTCAATTCATTATGAGTAAACACAATATAATCCAAGACCTTTCTGGGGTTTTTTTTGTGTGTTTTGTTTTGTTTTGTTTTTATTCTAGTATCTGAAGAAGGTGACAAAATGGAAAAAAAAACAGTAAGGCTATCTGGAGTTTTATGCAATTATCCAGTTGGACTTGCCTATTTCTACACTATTTCTGCAGAGAACTGTGTTTACAGGTTACACAAAGAATGAAGACATGATTTCTTTGATCACCTAATTCTTTCCATAGCAGAAAAAAATCCATAAACTTCATTTTAGTGTATAATGTGTTTAGCTACTTCTGCATTTTATGTTTTGAGATTTAAGATTATAAAGAAATAGTTGTGTGACACATACTGTGTTCATGTGAATTTAACTCTAGTATAAGTGTCCTTAGGGAGCTCAGTGTATTTGTTTATAAAAGTCGGAGCTTGTATCAGGTCTGAAGAGGGTGAAGGTGTTAACGCATCATGTGTTTGGCTGTCAAAAATAGCTGTGCAGGCTGTAAGGGGGAATAATGCCACATTTTCATCTATTTCTTTTCATCTCAACTGAAAACACAGAGTGATCATGGGACTGCAGGGACCTTACTGTTCTTGGAAATAACTGAAGAGGCATGCAAGTGTGTCAGATTGCCATTTTAGCTGTGTATAAAGCTGCTTTTATAGGTTTCCATTGGCTAGAGGACACAAGATCAGAGGGACAGCTGAGCTAGTGGTGATGAACATCCTCTATTGCACATGGTAAACTAATTTATGAATTCAGCATGTTCTAATTACACATGATTAAATGGGAGATGTTAACAAATGAGAGAACACTGGATCCTTTACATACCTATCTTCAAATTTGAATCACCTACATCTAAGTAACAGTTAATGGATTGTGTACAGTCTGGTGCAGAGAGCTCTTAATACTCAGTGCATTCAATAAATTTTAATGAACGTATATTCCCGTAACAAAAAAGAATGCATAAGTACAGCCTAACCTTTCCTAAACCATTTTGATATAAAGATATTTTCATAAAACCCGTTTGTTCTTTACTTTGCTTGTGTTTTTTCAAAAAGCTGGATTTCGTCCCCCTCCACCCAACTGTTTAAGAACCATATTTCTAGGAGTTTCACACAAGGGAAAAAGAAAAAAGATAGGTTGAGACGTTTGTCATGTTTTTTCCTCTTATGTATGTGATGTTGTTCAGAAATGACTTGTAAGCACTTAGTCCTTAAGATGAGATTTTGCCTTCAGTTATGAAAAATGTTAAAACAGGAGAAATAGCTGAATGTGAAAGTTGTCACAGACACAGTATCTGCTTCCAGAGAAAACCGACTGTAAGTGTGGAAGTGTGAGTTCTTTATGTGAGTCCTTTAACTTTCTGCACTTGAACCTCCACGAACAAAAAAGTAATGACTGCAGTTTCTGAGGTTTGAGTATGGACTTTAACCATAGTTTGCATTATATAAGTTCACCTTTATAAAATGCAAAATATGCCTAAATATGTGAAATAAATTATATGGGAAAAAATAATAAAGAAAGCAAAATTTAAGCTATTATATATGCATTCAGAATATTCCCAGGTTGGATTCCTGGAGGTCATGGTGGATGAAGAATTTCAGATACTCATTTTTTAAAATATCTTGATTGTTGAAGAGTGGTTTTCTCAAAACAAATGTGGGGCTCTAATTTTCATTTTTTTAAAAAAATATGCATATACGTGTACTCCTTTTCTATGTATGAAGTCGATCTCTTAGAAAAACTCAAAGTTAAAAGAAGCCTTGTAGAAGAAGGTTTTCCTCCAGCTTCCTGGAATCTTGCATTTGTTCACTTTGGTTTTGGTTAATCAGCCAATTAGATCTGCACAAAACAGGTAGCCAAACTGGTTGTTTAATCCACACAATGGTGTAAAGAAAGGGAAAGCACCTACCTTGATCAAGCTAATCTAATAACCATTAGATAAAACGAAATGTGTGATGTCCATAGCTGAACATCGTCCCCTATATCACTTTGATCCCATGGGTGTTAGCCGTTTGTCTGCAGGCAGACAGAAAATACATATATACTGCTCACATCCATTAAAAATTGGATGACCTTGAAGACCTCTGTTCCGACCTTCAGTGTTTTGTTTGGATGAGTCCTTCTTTGCTCTAACTTCAGAAACAAATGAGTAGGGAACTAACAGGAAAGAGACATCTCCCCTTAGTTCTTCCCTCCACTCCCGATCCACTGAAATATTCTCGATTTCACCCATCTGTACACACACTTATTAAACTGGCATCAAGTGTATGTTTGTGGCCAGCTCAGCAAAAAAAAATTTCTTGGTACATATGGATCCCATAAAGTATCTGTTAAATTTTCCAAATAAAAACATGAAATTTATGCTCCAGATGTCTGAGATGCTGCCTCTTATGAATTGTATTTTTGCCTTGCAAACACTTTCGTGAAGATTTTTTTCAGTTTATACCTCTCTTCACTATTGTGTATGTCTGAAACAGATGAGCTGTGTTTATCATTAGCACATGTGCAAAACTGCCATTTTTTAAATGGGTCTGAATTCTCATCCGATATAGATGGTGGTAGCTTCTTCCTCTTGCCAACACCTCAAGTTTTTTTCCCCTGAAACTTTATTAGGGATACTTAAGACATGTATGTTAATTGAGCTAGGAACTTTCATAAATTAGTTTTGCTTATTAAAAGGCTATTTTCTGAATGTCAGGAACTTGAAGCTTCTGCCAACATATCGAAGCATTGTTTGATGTATCTGCATTACAAATTTTAGACTCTGACTTGTACTTTGCATCTATAAAGACGGTACAGTTCATATCTTTTTGTACTGTGAAGAAGCATTATGTGTTCTTGGAGGAAGATCTTGCATACATTTTATTGCATAAAAAGTGTTTTAAACTTACTTATAAGCAGTAAAATACTTATTAACGGAAATGCTGTTGGTCACAGTGTCTTAAGAAATGAGAAGACATTAAAAAACATTGAAAACAATGAATAGTTATTTTATTGTACTATAATCTTCCCAGCAAGGTCTTTTCAGAAATTTTAACCATGTTCTGTTTTGTCAAATTCAAAGAATACTCATACATGAATAATAATGAACATTGAAATTACAGCACAATATTGATTTGCTGTGATACTAAAAATAGAACGAACCTTCATTTGTTAATTGCTAATGCACATTTATGTCATGCTGTTTGTTCTTCATATGAACACAGTGTAAAGATAAATTTAAGTATTAGATAGGTGGAAATGGGCTAGTTCTCTAACAAGTTAGATCCTATGATATTTAACAGACACCTCAGACTAAATTGCTCTGGCTTCTTATTTGTCACTGTATCATCTGAAAGAATTGGAAATCAATCATACACCATGCATTTTTCCGTTTCAAGAAAAATGTGCCAGAAGTCACTAGTGATATATGAGATGACTGTGATGGGGTGAGAAGAGCAACCATTCCTGTGTATTAACTATAACCTTTGACTCCCTTCAGCAAAAAAAATCACTTTTTTATAATATACCTCTTTTTGTATAAGTGGAATGTATAGCAGACATTTGAAGAAATATGAGGAATGTCTGAGGTAATGCATTAAAAATGAGCACTATTTTTATAGAATACTGGATGGAAGACAGAGGTAGGCAGAGTAGTTATGAACCATAACTGTAGAATTTCATAACAAAATGATCTTCTAGTTAAAATATTTGCCACTATGGAAACACGGTCCAGTGCCACACCCATGGCTCTCTGTTCTGCTGCCACAGTGCGTTTTCGTAATTGTGTTTGGGTGTTTATCTATTTATGGCTTTATTTGTTTCATGTGATATAAGCACTGGATCACAGGGAACAATGGGAGTAGCTGGTTAACCTCTAAGCAAAACTCTCTCACAATGTGAAAAAGATCCCAGTGAAACAGGTACATGAGGAAAATACTGAAAACTCACATTTTGGGCTCTACTTCCTAAGCCATATTAAGGGGGAGGAGAGGGAGGGACTGTGATACTTTTTGGGTGAGATCCTTCCTACACATAATTTTTATTTGAAAAGCACAGTCTCCTAATTCCTAATCATAATTTTACATTCATAAAGTACCTACCAACTGTATTTGACATCCTTTTCAGGAGTCATGCTACCTCTCTGGGACTGAGCATGGAACACTTGTGAAAACAGAGAGGACAATTAGGAAGGAGAGTGTGAGACAGAATGAAGCGGAGTGATGAAAGTCAGATACAGACTTCCAGGAAAAAAGTGAGGGAGAGGGGAGCAGCAGAGCGGGTGCAGCTCTTTGATTCATCTTTCCTTTGTTCTGACAGTTGTTTGGGTCTGTGGTTGCCTCGCACCTTATAATCTTGCCTGTTTGTGTGTTTTGCAGACAAAATGTGAACAGAGAGAGTTACAGAAACCTTTGAGAGAGAAATCATTGTTTAATGTTGTGCTGATATTTATATTACTGTTCTGTATCTGAAACGCACCAAAAAAGGGGAGTTCTTTGTTCTACATTCTGAAGATATATTAAAAGTATTATATTTCCATGTATATAGTGCTCAAAAATTATTTTAAAAAAAGGCCAGGATATGTGTGAAGTAGCTAATTCTTCATGATCCTAGTAGAAGTGCTTAGATACCGTATCTTTCATGCCTGATAATGATTCTACATATACCTACAGTTTTAATTGCTGAGTTATAATTGCTGATTTATATTTATGTGACTCTGATACCAGACAGGTTTAAATTCACTGGTAGTAATTTCCTTGGAAATCTGTTCATCTTTTTTGAGGTTCATTTCAGAGTTGTTAGGTCTTAACACTAACCTTCCAGCAGTTTGCCTGAAATACTCAAGAAAGACTGGTTCACAACACATAAAGTGGGAGGGGGAATTAAGTATTGGCTGGAACATCACTGGGAAGGGGAATACAGAAGACCTGAAAAAAACTGAAAATGTAGTATTTTGACTTCTTTTTTAGGCACCTTGTACTAGTTAGCCTATATCAATTTTCAGAATTATATTAGAAATAAAGGGCCTTTGTAAAAAAAAAATACAAACAAAAAACCAAAACAAACAAATTGAAAAGCCAGAAAAGTTACTCTGGAAACTGGGAAAGTAACAGATAGAGATACAGTCAGGTTGTACAAGCTCAAATGAGGACGCACTACAACAGCTCCACAATAATGAGAAGAAATTAATAAAAAGCATACAAAAAGCATGTGAAAGACCATATAAGAAATCCAAACATTAGATATGCAAACTACGTATTTAAATGATAGCACCCACAAATTATGTCATCAAAATCCCCTCATTTAATGAGCCCCTTAAATCCAACTGTTTTCAATTTGGAACTGGTAATTGCCAAACTGATTAATTTAAGATTTTGAGAAAGGAACAGCTGAAATCTTCCATGGTAAGAGAATATTTGATAGAGCATTTGAAAGGAGGTGGCTATCTGTAACATTGCACATTGTGGCAATTCCTGAGGAAATTATAGTAGAACTAATAAATCAGAATAACTCCATGAAACCTCTGTCAGTGGTGCAAAACATGCTGAAAGAACTGTGGTGTTTGAAGATCAGATCTATTAATTTGACATTTAAAATGAACATAGGCTAGCCTGCGGGTATATAACTAAAATGTCCAAAACCAGGTTGCATGAAGGAATCATTGAAGAGTGAACTCTGGAGAAATGCCAGATTGATGTAAAAATGAGGAATGCTTTTGACAAGAAATTTTGAGGTAGTAACTTTTTAAACTCAAGTAGAGGAAAACAGAACAAGAAAGCTGTTTTTGTTTTTATTTACACAAGTGCAGTTTGCGTGGAGGCAAATGTGCATGTTTGCACACATGTATTGCAGGAACTTGTTGACCTGGATGATGATATAGTAGTAATATTTGCATTTTTTTGTCTTTTTTTTTTCCTGTACTTGGATCACTTAAGCTTTTTATTATTTTTATTAATGTTTGTGGCTTGAGATTGGGCTGAGTCATCTCCATGTAATAGTCTGCTCATTATTCAGTCATTTTACATTATGCTTACACCTGTCTCTAATTAAGAAGACACAAAGTAGCCTAAATTTGTGTGACTGAGTTTGTTTTCATTCAGTAACACGAAAATACTACAGTAGATTAATAAGGAACTGTACAAAAAAGCAGTGACCCTCTACATCTTCCTCTTATGGTTACCTCTAAGAAGGTTTCCCCTTTGTTCTTAGAGCTGTGATACTTCTCATCTCAAATTTGTCATCTGTGTCAGACTTCATGGTCTCCTTTTCCCCTGTAAAAATGCTACTGAGTCTTTCATAGAGATGAATGTCATTGCCTGTTCATTAACTGCTTTCTCTGGAAACCCCACTGCAACAGAAATATTTAAAAGTATTCTTTAAACTGCCTCTGTTTCATGAGATTTCTCTGCTAATGAAGAGAACTTGGAAGGAAAAATTTCCCTCTGCTTTGAAAAAATGTAACTGCAATACTTAGAGACTTTTTTGTGTTTATAAACGGAAAACATTTCACAACTATTGATCTTTGAAGTCATTGAACAGCTGTTATTCCCAGTTTAACAATGAGGAAACTTAGAGACAAAAACATTATTTTTCTAATACTGAACAATAAATCAGTGGCAAACTAAGGAATCCAGCTCTCCGGTATTATAATTTCAGGACTATATTCCTCTCTTATCACAATAGCACTTAGTAAATGAATTGGAGCTTTGTTCTTCATCAAGAAAATAACAGTATTTTTATAATTAAAAACAAATGTGTTCATTTCAAAATAGAACACACTGCTAACTCCAGGCATGGTCAGATTTTAGCCTCATCATCCCCCATTGATATTTAATTATGTGACTTCATAGGAGGTATTAATGAAAAAAAACCTTTATCCCAGTGAAAGCAAACCATTTATGATCATGTTGTAGGATACATACAAATTTTAAGTAATCTGGTCAGATCACACGTGAATCAGAATCAGATTTACAGCAGTGTGGTTCACACTAACAGCTTGTTTTCTTCAATGTGATCTCTACAGAAAATAACTAAAAAGTTGGCATAGAATGTGTGTAAGAGGGGTGTGGTTAAAACACCATGAACCATCTTCCCAGGCATTTTTGCTAAATGCATTTTACAAGTGTTTGAAGTTTTGGGGGAATTAAAAGGGTATATATGCAGTTTACAGAAAGAACTGCAAAGTATTATGCTCTTCCTCTTGCACCCAGGAGTTCTGAATTCTTTGTTTTGTGACCTGGGAATGATCTAACATTTCTTACTTGTAGGGATCTGATGGAAAATTTGCTGTCTTAGTTTCCAGGGAACAGTTATGTTATATTGTGTTGTAACTCTCCCTCTCTTTCCCTTTCACACCCCCATCTGTCCCCTCACCTCCCCCCCGAAAAAAAAAAAAAAAAGGCTTTCTTGCCATCTACTTCCTTGATAGGTACAATAGAACATGTGGATTGATAGTGGAAAATACTTTTCAAGCATCTATTGTTGGTTTCTAGTGCAGGTCAAGGTATTATTAAATCATGTAAGTGAAGCGTAGAGACATTTATTTCTCTAGTTTCTATGTGTGTTTTGTCATTAAGAACTAAAGCACAGCATTTACCACTGGTTCTGTCAATCTCTGTCTGTATGAATACATCTCAAAAAAGTACATATATGATACTTTTTTAATCTAAATCTATTTTCCACAGTTTGTTAATTTACACTGATGATATAATATTGCAGAATGCACTCTGTGACAACTACTATTTGCTTTCAGATTTACATTCTCTTGGAACATATTATCTGGAAAAAGGCTTGCATCTAAATTGGATATTTTGAGATCCAGGCTGCTTAAATTTCTACAGATATTAAAATTGGAGTGTCTACTCTCAGGAGCCACAGAGGAGTTCAAGTCCTGCATAATAACTTTATGTAGAAAAACAATTGTTTTTCTTTACCCGTTGCAAAAAATGTAACATTTTTTCCTCTTAGGAATAACTTAGGAAAGTTAGTAAATTATGTGAATGACATGAAATCAAGAGGCATCACATTGTTGGATAGTCGGTAAATTTTAATGAAAAGCTAACAATCCATAAACTACTCATTGTTATGTGGTGTAATGTACCTTATTTAAATGATAAGGCTTGTGATCAGATATAAGATATGCATATATACCTCAGGAAGAGAGTACCATTACAGTATTATTAACAAGAATATAATGATTATTAAATGACTATTAAAAAGAATATAAAGACAGGTGTACTCTTTGCTGGCTAAAACACTGTCTGGATGGCTGGGCCCAAAGAGTTGTGGTGAAGGGAGCTAAATCCAGTTGGTGGCTGGCCACAAGTAGTGTTCCTCAGGGCTCGGTATTGGGTATGGTTCTGTTTAATACCTCTTTAATATCTGGGACACCAAGTTGGCCATCAGGCAGCAGCATGCCCAGGCAACAAAGAAGCCACTGCCACATTCCAGGCTACACGAGCAAGGGTGCAGCCAGCAGATTTGGGGAAGGATCCTGCTGTGCTGTCCAGGACTCGTGTGCTGTCCCCAGCCTGAGGCTCCTACACACAGGACAGACACTGACCTACTGGAGAAACTCCCAGGGAGTCACCAAAGTGGTTAGAGGCTAGAGCATGGGGAGTCTGATAAGAGGCTGCAGACCTTGATCTCTTTCTTGTGGGAAGTAACAGCCTTGGGGGGGCCTTATTTGTGTTTACAGAAACACAAGACACACCATCTAGATAATAGATAAAACTTTTCATTGTAAAAGTGATTGAACTCCAGCACAAGTAGCCTAGAGAGGCTGTGGAACCTCCCTCCTTGTAGATATCAAAACACATGACTGAGCATATCTGAAAAACAGACTTTTTCTTCATTTTGCTCTAATACTGTCATGAAGGGTATCGGTGGTACAGCCGTGGGAGCAGAACGGCACTGCTCAGAGACATGTTCAGAGGTGAATTTCATAAGCAGGATGTATATACATCAATGGACTGCAGTTTCTTTTCTAACATCTCTATTCTATAGTCAGTTCACACACTTCACATGCTCATGAGCAGCAGCCCAGTGGTTGTGGCCCAGCCAGGCTTAGCACCAGGGTCCCAGCAATAGGACACTTGGCTAATGGCTGGTGCATTCAATCTGTCTGGGCAGCCAACCGCTGTACCCTATGGCTCTGCCTTGACACTGCATTGGACGCCTGTGGATGTATGTCCTTCACTAAAGGACTATTGGACTTACTATCTATTACTTTGTATGTTGGGTAGTCAGCATGCACTGATGATGTGGCTTTGGGCCAGTCTCTGTGAGTCTTTCCCCATCTAAGACCAGTTAGCATCTGACACCAGGGTTTCTGTTACCTACTGGTCTCCTGCCCCAGATGTCTTAAAGGAGTGTGAAGGTCACAGTGGTTATGTGAAAAAGTTTGCCTATTACTTCTTTGTTTTCCAGCTCAGATGTCATTTACCTAGTCAGTCAGTGCCAGGTGGATATACTCAATCTTTCCTTCCTCTAAACAATGTCTTCAAGTAGGCTTCATCACATGGTGACAAACAAATAGGAATCTGACCCTCGTAAAAGGACAAAAAAACTTTCCTGTCATAAGGTACCTGAAATATATAATTGATACAAATAGTATCATTTTTAATTTTTCACTGTGAAAAATAATGAACTTCAAATGAAAGAGACATCCACAAGACAGGAATTCTGCTGCATAACAATTTGTGGGGTTTTGAAGTGTATATTTGTTCAGAGAGAGTGTGAAAGACTTATTTGCTCATCAAAAGGCACAGGGGCAGGTCAGGGATGATGGAGATCCAAATTCCAGTCCTTCCCAGTGAGCTTTAGAGTCACATTTCATAGCAAGTAAACATGAACTGGGTACAGCGGAGATGTGAGCCTGCTCTTGTATCTGTTTCACAAACAAATGCAAAGGACCCATTCACTTCTCTGTTAAATACAATAACATCCTGAACTTGTATTTTGCACGCTTTTCCCACAAACCAATCACTCCACTAAAAGGTAAGTTTCTACATTCCTGAAACAGATCTTGAAATGTTGCAACTTGGACAACACCTAGTCATTTTTCTAACCTCCAAACTGCAGAACATTTGCTCTCAGGCAGAGCAACCTCTAAGTCCCTGTTGACAGCAACACCATAAAATACAATTTATAGTTTCCAGCTGTCCTAATGAATATGTGATAAAATAGCTTCAATCTTCTAGACTGTTCTGTGATCATCATAAATGAACAAAGGGATATGTTACATCATCTACAGCAATGCACAACATCATTCTTATTAATCATGCTTACAGGACATGGCCTTATTTTATGGTACAGTCCACAATTATATATGTTCCTCCATGATTTGAGACAAGAGAATGATAAGAAGTTGTCCTAATGTTATGAGCCACCAGTCCTGTAGACTAGCTTCTTAGCATTCACTAGTGCTTGAGGTGTTCACAATGGAAGAGTACACAGAATAGTACATAGTATTAAAAAATGCTTTTACTTTAAGAGAGTATTTTCTTTTCTCTGAGGGTGATTTGAGAGATGTATTTTGTAGTTATTCAGATGATGTAGTTCATTACAAGAGAAATACATACACAATAAAACTTCAGGTTTACAGCCCAAATATTTCTTAAAGAAGTTTTGGGGTTTTCAGTATTTGTAATTCTTCAGTAAAAATGATAGGCTGGGACGTATTTATAACTAATGTATTTTTAACTTGAGAATTTTCTCTGCTAATTGCAACAAAGCAAGCTATGAGATGAGAAGATACCTGTTTGCTTATAAACTTTGAGTTCTTCAAAAATGTTTTCTCACACGCTTGCATGCTTGAAGTGAACCAGGACCTTAGCATTTAACATACATGTTCTGTAACATAATATTGCATAGAAAAATCATTAACCTCTTTGTTTTAGAGGTGCATTTTTCCAGTTTTCCAGAAGGAGCTTGGAAGCATTTCTTTAACTGGGAGTTGAACCCAAAAAAAAAAAAACCAAGACGTTGGCAGCTGTGAAGCTGTCTTTTAAATACCTCCAGGGATGGCGATTCCACCACTTCCCTGAGCAACCAGTTCCAATGTTTGGTAACCCTTTCAGTGAAGAAATTTTTCCTAACATCCAATCTAAACCTCCCCTGATGTAATTTGAAGTCATTTCCTCTTGTCCTATTGCTTGTTACTTGGGAAAAGAGATTGACCATAAGGTCTTCTCTCAGCCTCGTTTTCTCCAGACTAAACAACCCCAGTTCCTTCAGCCGGTCCTCACAGGACTTGTTCTCTAGACCCCTCACCAGCTTTGTTGCCCTTCTTTGGATATGCTCCAGAATCTTAATATCTTTCTTGTAGTGAGGGGCCCAAAACTGAACACAGTATTTGAGGTGGGGCCTCACCAGTGCCAAGCACAGGGGAACAATCACTTCCCTAGTCCTGCTGGCTACACTATTCCTGATACAACCCAGGATGCTATTGGGCTTCTTGGCCACCTGCCCACACTACTGGCTCTTATTTAACTGGCTGTCAACCAACATCCTCAGGGCCTTTTCTGCTGGACAGCTTTCCAGCCATCCTTCCCCAAGCCTGTATCTCGGCATGGCGTTGTTGTGACCCAAGTGCAGAACCCGGCAATTAGCGTTGTTGAACCTCATACAGTTGGCCTCAGCCCATCAATCCAACCTGTCCAGATCCCTCTGTAGAGTCTTCCCACCCTGAAGCAGATCAACATTCCCACCCAACTTGGTGTCGTCTTCAAACTTACTGAGAGTGGATTTGATCCCCTCATCCAGATCATTGATAAAGATATTAAACTGAACCAGCCTAAATACCGAGCCCTGGGGAACAGCACATGTGACCAGCTGCCAACTGGATTTAATACCGTTCACCACCTCTCTTTGGGCCTGGCCTTCCAGCCAGCTATTTACCCAGGGAAGAGTACACCCGTCTAAGCCATGAGAAGCCAGTTTCTCCAGGATAATGCTGTGGGAAATGGTGTCGAAATCAGGTTTTATATCAGTTCTTCACATTTCCACCAAGAAGTTTATATTCAGCACTGGTTTGTTCCTTGGATATTAAAGTCAGACTCCTATTCTTTTGTTTGTCTTCCCAAGTCTTTGTGGTGTGTCTTCTGACAAAGATGTAATTTTTTTTTTAAACTGTTTAAAATTTGCAGAGGATATTTTGAAGGTGATGTTTGTCTGAGCCTTTGATGTTTTGTAGTTCTGAAATTGTGCATACCATAGGATATCTGAATAAGATAGGAACTCTGGACATCAGAGTGCACGTAATATTGCAGACATCAGTCACTTTGGCAGATGAACATAATCAATGCAAAACCTAGCTCCTTATGAAGATTGTGGGGTGCTTTTGTCAAGACAACTGTATGATTAAATGTCTCACGTTGCAAGCAATTTTTCTAGGGGCCTTGGAGGTTTGTTTTAGGAATAATATTTTTTGATTTTTACATTCTTTACAGACAATGACTTCCTAGTTTTTGCAACAACTTGTGAGACAGATTAGCCATGAATGCAAATTTCAGTGATATGACTGCACTCACAAGAAGAGCCCAAGGTTTGAAGAGTCAAGGATGTGAGAGTGGTCTTCTTATATGGTCATTTACTAGATTCACTAGATTATGCTGATGTTACTTTTTGTTCCTGTTTTGTGGACAAAATGATTCAATAGAAAACAGACCAATAGCTGCAAAAATACCAGATCAAAAATGGAACTCAAACTTTAAAAGAAAGGGATAAACAGTCCCAAAGGCAAAATAGTTTTAATTTTGCTTTAAAAACATTAAATACATTAAGGTTCTGACAGCTAAATTTTTTTACAAGATGGAAATTCTGCCACATGGTTAACTCTGAAAATTTATTGCAATTGGGTTGTAGAAACACCAAAGGACAGCTTCAAAATCTGATTAACATGTAAACTGAAGGCTTAAATCAAATATTCATACTTTTATTTTCAAGAATTTATTTGATTTTGTGACTCTGTGGATAGATAGATCTTGATTCATAAATAACTCTCTTACATGACTTAATGTCGGTAATAAAATTTGAATCTTTTATATGAAAATAGACATCTCTGTAGTTTCAGAGTGGCCTTTTCTCCAATAAGTGTTAGATGATAGCATATAAATAACCTTTAATAACTGTTGATGATATTATGTGGAATGCACCTCTAAGTACCGAAAGTTAGGGCTCTTCCAATTCATAATACTATTGTGTTCAGTTCTTTCATTAAGGAGGTGTCAGCAGTTCTTTCTCAACTACAGATTTTAAATTTATGAGTAGCTTATTAACCAACGAAATTATACCCAAAAGTTTTTGAACAGAGAAAATAAGTCCCCTCAGTTGTTTCATTTAATATCTTTATGAATGAGTTAATCAGAATTTATGTGCAGTCCCTGTAAAGGTAACTAATATTTTACACATTTATTAATAAATTAATAATTTCAATTTTATTTTCAAGTTACAAAGATGGTAACATAACAGTATTCAGCACTTCCCATTAACATTTACCAGTTTGAGGACCCATACAACAGCATGAGAAAAAAAAAAAGCAACAGATCTTTGTCTAAATACTGTTGGATTTCAGCCATTTTTTGTGAACACCTGTCTGGCTCCTCTGATTTCAAATTGTTAGTAAGCATTGAGTCAAGCATGAAGGACGTTAGACAAAATTGACATAAACTTTTCTTATTTTGAAAATGAAATAGAATATGTCCGGAAGAGTTTACATCATGTTTGCTTAGGTTTGTCCTCTATTTAAAATCAATTCCATGAACATAGACATATAAGGAATCTATCATTATTAAGCAGTGTATATTTACAGTACAATGTGTGCTCTGATACCTGTATATACATTCTTAACCCGTGGTAGAGGTTTTATAGATAACCATTTATGAAGGGGTGTATAACTAAAGTGACAAGCCACTTGCAACTTTGACTTTAAAATTACCGGTATTGTGCTGAAAGCAAACGTTAATGTCACTGCAGCTTCAGGAAAATTCAAACTGTTTATAAATGGTGTTAATTATGAGCAAAGAATTACTTTTCTGAAGTGTTTTTTATGCCTTTGTCTCCATAAGGCAAATTTATTTGTGAGTTGATAAAACATGAATTTTTCCATGAGGGGAAAAAAAGTAAATCTTATATAATTATGTTTTTATTAAGAGGGATTTAGGGTGTGTGCTATTACAGTCTTTTAAGTAGGCCTGCAAAATATGAATCAGCTGTATCCACCAACCATTTGAAAAATTGCTTTCAGTTAACAAGGAATCATTGTTAATCATTTCACCTGGGGGGGTCCTGCAGAGGTCTGTTCTGGCCATGTTGCTTTTCAATGTTGGAAAAAAAAAAAAAAGATATTTGAATGATGGAAGAAACAATCAGCTTTAAAAATCTGTGGCTGACAGACAACTGGGCAGGGTAGTAAATGCCCGAGAGGATAAGATTAGAATTTACAAACATCTTTGCAAATTATGCAACAAAAATGCAAGAATACCACCACAAAATGCACGGAAGCAAAACAGAAATAACTGGATAGAGGGCGGAAACACAAAAATTTAACACAGCCTAATACTGCAAGTTTCATTACAGCATAGATAAATTCTTTAATAAGATCCCACGCTACTGCTTCTTGAACCATCCAAACTTCAGGCCTATTTGAGCATACTATAGTTACTTTCCTGCCTGGCCTATACACCTGAGATTACTTATAATGTCAAGTAGGTAAGGGGAAAGTGCATGGTGAGGTTTCACCCTGTTAAGAAATAAAAACATACTGTAGGGTGTGTATCTGGACTTCATGACCACCACAGTTAAGGTAGAGAGCATCTGTCCTGAAGTGCAGATGTAGCCCTTCCAGTTCACATAAACAAAAGGAATTACCAAAGGAATATAGCAAGAAAAAAATTAGCTTTTAATAGAAAACTTTTGATAGTATTGTCATGTAAAATATGGGTTCTATGCGGTGTTAGGGAAGCCCAAACTGTAATGTTTTGGTGACAAAGCTGGATTTTCTGTTAAGGTTAATACTGAGAAGACGGGGAAAGAGAGGTATTTTATGCAAGTATGGATTACCTGCCAAGAAATTTATGTAGGTTACTATGAAGATAATCTCCATAGAATAATTGAATTGGATACCTTTTTGAATCTTTAGGCTTTGAAATACGTAAAACTTTGTTTTGCCATAAACCAGAATATTCCCTTAAGAGAATATGAAAATGGGATTATAAAATCTAATGGAATTTATTGATTTCTTCAGCAGGTATTTTCATGTCTTTTCAAGACATTTTATAAGATTGAAAAATATTTTGATTCAGCAAGAACAGAAAAAGGTTGTGAATTAGCTATTGTTGGGAAAACTAGTATGAGATTTAAAGCCCGTGGATCAAACATCCATTTTGGAATAAGTGGGGACTGTTTGGGTTTTTTTAAGTGAAGGGAGGGGACACTTATCAGGTAAAATGACAGAGCAGTCCTAAAAAAATTGCATTTTTACTGCTTTTACTGTAGGTTGTATTTCAATCTGCTTCCAGTTGTGGAGGAACTAAGTAACAGAATAATCTATGAAGCTATCACCTGTCTCTTTTACATTATGTTCTTTCTCTGTAAATCCAAGAAATTTCTTAAAGATAAGTAGGGAGAGAAGGACCTTATATTCTCCAAAAGTAGCAAAATATTTTAGACGTACAAAAACTAGAAATTGCTGCCAAAAAATAAATTACACTTGAACGAAACATTAAAAATTCCTAACTCTTTCACAGCCTACTTGGAAAACTTTTGATTTTGAATTATATCCTCATTTTGGTATGGATATTTCAGGATACTATCTAATGGGACTGAAATAAGATTTTGGATAATGTTTTACCTGGAACTAAATTCAAGTATCAGTAAGTAAACAAACATTTCTTTGTTGATAATTAGTGCAACCTTTGCACAAGGAAATAAAAATTAACGATAACCATCATCATAAATGTATTGGGGCTTGTTATCTGTGATGATTTATTACCAGTATTTTAAAGTCAAAGTGCAAAAAGACCATTGAAAGGAGAGTTTTAATCCCTTCTTTTTTTTCTGACCCATTAAAAGAAAGGTAAACTAACATTGTCCAGTACTGAGTCATCATATAGTAGTTACTGCCTGGTAGTTCCCATGCTGTCTTTAAATAAAGGGTGTTATAAAAGGACCTTGAAAATACAGACAACAGAGGTCTTATGAAATTTAAAGAAGTTCAGGAAAAAGAAGCCTTAAAAAATTGACAATTGTTGAAGAAACATCCTACAAAAATGGGAACTGTTTAAGCATTTAAATGTTGCTGAATAATGGCCTGAGTTGTGTGAGTTTGCAAACTTGGATAATAAATCACTTTTTACTTAAAATAAAACCAAATTACTTTCAGGAGGTAGAGTTCCTATTGTCTCCAAAGTATGATTAATTTGCTGGCAATGTAAAATAATGAACTATCTTATCGATATTTTATTTTTATATATATAGAAATAATCCCTANAAAAAAAAAAAAACAACAGCACTTTTCATCTAAACCTCTCAAAGTACATGAGAAAGTTTAATTGAAACTCCCAAGATGAATTTAAGGAGCAGGAAAGTTTGTGGACAGAAAGAATTTGTGACTTTTCTAGATCAATATTTTAGTTCACAACAGAACTAGGATTATGCTTGAGTTACATTAACCTACAATTTCCTGGTTTAAAGTACTTAGAGGTTTTCTGTGTAAGGATTAGAGTGTTGCTATAATGGATTGAATCTCTGAAGGGAAGGTAATAAGTTTTTGCACCCAATTTCAATCCAATGTAACTCTTTTTTTCGATGGGTTAAAACTATAGCAAAATATTCTAGCATAATTGTCTCCACCCAGATTCAAGACAATAAAATAGAAAAAAGGTGTTGTGAGCTACCGATTGACTTAGACTCTTTTAGATCAACTGTTTGCAGAGCATATTTGGCTTAAGAGGCATTTTTTCACTTGTGCTAGGATACTCCTGTTAGCGGTCATATACTGCTGTTTTCGTAAGAAAAGAAAAGTGAAGGGATGAAAATTACAAAATACAAGAGAATGTTCTAGGAAAATTTGCTTGGAGAGATAAGAGTAAGTTAAACTCTTAAGGCAGGAGCTTTATGGGGTTTGGTTTTTTTTTATTTCCCTTCCCCCCCTAGAAATATAATGGTGGTATTGCATAATGACTTCTGCAGTGGCAAAACAGATTGTTCAGCAGCTTAAGAGACCTAAGACTGAATGCATTGTTGTGGAAATTGAGGTCTTTAACTAGGATACATTGACAAGGTTCTGATGGAACCATATGATTTTCACTTTTAAATGTCCAGCTCAAAACTTCGTTAGAAACTTTAAAAATAAAGATAACCAGACTTTTTTTTTTTTTTTTTAAGGTAAAGAAAGGCTGAATATGTACATTTTTATCTTCAAATTCTTTTTTGATGATGTCTAAAATACTTTGGAAAAAAAATAATCTGCCATTCCTTGAGCCATAAGGAAACAGAAAAAACAACAAAGCAACAACAACAAAACCACCTAACCAAACATAAACACCCAACCAAACAAAAACCCATAAAGAAAACCAAAACACAAAACTAATTTATCTAATGCAAACACCATGGAACAATTGTTAGAACTTCACAACACTGCAAGCACTGAATGGATAATCTGTTAACAAGATGTCTTGAATAATCTTAAGATTACAGAGATGTACACACTTCCTCCAAATCACGTAGATTATCACTATAGCATTTATCTTCTTCTTTTATGTTAATGACTTTTAGCATAAAACTAAAACAAATATTATGTTTATGCATATTTTTTTCTATGCGTCCTTCTTTTCTATTATTCAAACAGATATGTTTTTACTTTGTGTGTTTTCTAATATTTATTTGCCAGATTTTAAATTTTGAGCATTAATCATCATTAATGTTGTACTGGAAAGAGAAAAATGCCCGTAGACAAAAAGTTGGAAACTAATTTGCTGCAGGAAAATCAATTTTAGATTGTTCTTATTAAGCTAATGGGTAACCTCAAGCCTTATTAATGAAATAACCATGGTTATAGTATTGATAAATTTAACAAATCTTAGCAATTACAAAGAAATGTATCCAGGTCCGTGAAATGAATGTTAATTCAATGATGAATCATTTGTATTTGATGCTCATAAAGGAGATTTGCTGTACTAATCTGTTTTCTTTCTCTGCTTTTATAAAAGAAATTCCATTTTTGCATCCCCAGATTTACAAACATCCACACCCAGTCAGATTCTCTATTGCTTTTACTCCGATGCACTTTCATCAGCTGCCACAGAGCATTCTGGTCCCTTTCAAACATGAAATGTACATCCTCTATTATTATTTTGATTGTTTTGACTTCCCACTTTTAGAACCAAAATCTTAAGATGTAGTCTGATTTTTTTTTTTTATTATCTTCTCAGCATTAAAGTAGTTTGTTTTCTAAACATGGAAATTCACAATTTCTCAGTACCAGGAGAGAGCTTAAAATTAATTTTTCCTCAGAACACTGTTTTGGGGTAGGGACAAGAAGACTGAACACACTTGAAAGCTTAGGCTTTTATTGGTCTGCTTTTCTGACATAAAATGTTCTTTTTTCAAAGTGTATTATTGAAGGTTTAAGCCAATTGATTTTCCTATAACATATATGTATGTTAATCATTTGAAGTATTGAACTATCATTTACTCATTTTGCTTTATATCTAATATCTAACTATTTATTGACACTGGTGATAGAAAGCTTTTGTTTTGTGTTTCTCAGATCTCAGGATAGAGAATTTTTGATTGAGTTCCAAACCTGCAAGCTCAGGGTGAGTAATTATTTTTGTTATTTCCTTAGCTTGAATTCGGATGGTTCTGTGAATAACTGTATTCCAGCATATGACTATGTTTCCTGGAGCACAAAAAAAAAATTCCTTCCCCGTCTGTGATAATGTCAGTTGGTGATATCAGTGATTAATTAATCTCTTTTTATTTCAAGAGATTGTGTGGAAAAAGAGGTTTTTTCCTTGCTGTGTAACCAGAAAATGAATTTGTTCATGCATGCTTGTTTGTTTGTTTAAGCATGATTTGACTGAAGAGACCTTGACATAACTGTACTTCACTGTTGCATGTGTAACTTGACCATGTCGCATTTTGGAACTAATGTTAACATAGTCATCAAACACAGGAGCTGACATAATTTCAAAGTGAGAGAGATAACATGAACCAGAGAGGCAATGATCTGTAAAAATGACAGAGGTTCTCCAGACATAAACTGCATTTTGCACATTAAATCCCTTGTGAGAAACCATCTTTTAGGAATGAATAAGGACCAAGCAGCAGTAGACAGTAAAACTACTATGTTACAGGTTTTATCAAAATGATTTCCTACTAACAGAAGTTTAATATGACAATTTTTGGGAGTGTGGTACAAGACAGATAGCTGTTATAACGAGAACTAGAATTACAGGAAACCTGTGTTTACTGTAGTTCATTTTTTTGGGAAATGTTATGTTTAATGTGAAGTCATTTGAATGAAGTATGTTGATGTTTAACATGTTGCTGAAATGATTTAATAAGTAATGTAATAAAGCTATTGAGACAAACAAGCTTAAACTGGTTACCAAAGTATTCTCCTGTGCTTTAAGCTTGTTTCATAATATTAAATATAATAAAGTTGAGTGCTTGTTTTATAACAAGGGACAATATGATTAGCATGCAATTGAGATCAAACTCATGAGCAAACCTCATTTGTATAACACAAATAGCTGTCATACTCTGCATACATGGGCAGCAAACAACGCTCCTAGACAGTGAAAACCTAAGCCCAGGAGAACAGATCTGTCAGCTTTGTTTTATGATTCCACTCATAGTGTGAAGGTAGTTCAAAAGGCACCATGGCAGAAATAATGATATATTTTACCGCGTCACTTTTTTGTAATGAGTTACAACCTTCGAGCTTTAAAGTGTATTTTTGTTTCAGCAGCTTCTTGTAAAAGCCTGAAATTTAGAATTTCATAGAATAAATTTAAAAGACATGTAAAATATTTTATCTTAATATTTGGACAGGTCTGGTGGGCTTTGTTTCCATTTTGTTTCTTTTGCTTTTTGATGAGATTCTTTCTTGCTCTTTTGCTCATAGTCCTTGAAGAGTAGAGTTAATTACTGCTACCCTACATGCTGCACAGCACAGTTGTATAATCTTCCCTGCAGCAGGCGATTAAAGGTTTCTATTGTAAGTCTATAAAATGCTTTTAAATTCCAAATCCCTCAAATTTAGTTTTTTCTAGATATCGCAGTGTCTACAGGAACACAGGGCTTATTCAGATTCATGTGAAGGTCCTGTACTCTGTAGTAGTAAGCAATCTGATATTGTCAACACTTAACTGTATAGATATCTGCTTCATTAAGTTTGTTAATATCTGGTGTTTGAGGAAACACTACAACTGTTTATTAACAATGTGCTGAAGGGACTGTTAGAGAATTCTCATTATAATACTGGTATATTACTTAATATAAAATTCCTGGTGATCAACTTTTTTCTTATGTTTTGAACAACTGATGCTATATAAAATACAGGCAAGCATATATATGCATGTGTGTCTGTGTATCATGTGTAATAAAGCTTTATTTTTGAAGAAAGAAGTATATAAAACCCGTGGTATCTCATGTTTTGATGCACCAGGGTTTCAACCACATGTTAAAGCACTTTTTATGCTTATGAGTATAGGAGGCAACTGAGATAACTGCATTAAATAATTGGTAAACATAATGAAATTATGGTAAAATAAGGGGGATTTTTTTTGTGAATTAAGAAAAAAAACACATCAAAACAACAAACACCACCACTAAAACCAAATCAAATTATACACAACAAAAATCCACAACTTTCATGGGAAAATACNAAATACAGCAAAAAAAAAAAAAAGAAGCTCTAACCACTTGTTTAAATTGCATCACTTACATTTAACATACTTGGAGCAATTAAAAGATACAGCTAATAGGAGTTTGCTATGAAAGTGGGCTCATTTCCAACAGCATAATCTTTCCAATATATTCAAAGTAGAAAGATAAATAGTCTAATTAATTCCTTGCATAAACTGACAAAGTTTGAAAGATGTAAAATAGACATGGGATTCTCCCCAGTGGTGTTTGTAAACTGTAGGTATAGCTGATTTATCAGAGAACTTTCTTACACTGTTTTATTGGCCTGCAATTTCTTTACATAAAGTAATGCATGTGACTGAAGCAGAGTTTAGAATGATACAGGCAGCTGCTGAAGTATGAAGGAATCCTTGCAAAATTTGAATCAGGGATGAAAACTGGTCCTGTACTTAAAACAGTGTTTTGCTGAGACAGAAATTCGAACACAGGCTTGTGGTACACCTGGTTTCGTAATTTGTAATAAATACTTTAAAAAGGGGACACAGACAAATCTAAGTAGTATTGGCACTGCTAAAATAGTAATAGTGAAATACTGATCTTATGGATCTTACTTTTTTTTTAAAAGATGCCATTAAATTATGCATGTATTTTAAGAAAAAATACTTAATGAACTAATGCTTTAAAATTTCTCCTTCACTTAAGTGTCACTTGATCATTCTTATGAAGTTTTTATCAGAAAAAAACCCCACAAACTGACATAGAACCAATGGATGAAAATAAATCTTTCTTTGGAAAACTGATACCAGGAACATAACCTTACATCAAGGTCATGTTCATGCCATCCCCTAATACCAAGTATTTATGTTTATCTATAAAATAAAAAGGAATTAAAAAAAACACAACAAAACAACCAAAACCAAAACACCCCAACAAAACAAAAACAAAACTCCTTTCTTATTCTCTTAATCATTTCTTCTTACTATTTTTTCTAGTCCTTTCCTACTTCAGATCTTAATCCTTCCATACATATTCTTTCTTTACCTATTGCCTGATGTGATTAAGGAATGAATATAAAAGTTCAGGACCTTCACCATATTTCTCAAGAAAATGCCAATCAGCCAATCAAACATTCCTTTAGAGATAAATGTTAAATTAAAACAGAATACGCAATGGGAGGATATAGAAACATCTATCTCCTGGACATATTTTAGATGATCGGAGATGAGGCTGTAAAAGGCAATGGGAAACCACAGCAGTTTTGAAGGATGTGTCTTTACTCCTAAGATGTTAAGCAACTGAATGGATTCTGATAACTGTTCATAGTTGTCTTCCTCACATTTTTGATAGTTTTGTGTCAGTGAAAGCAGTGTCAAGGAAGGAACTTGACATGGAGCGCGTGCTTTGGTTTTACTTTACATTCAGCTTGTGATGCCTTTTTCTACTAGCTGGAAATTAAGAAAATAGTTTGCTTGGCCATTTATCTATAGGGGGGCCATCAGAATTCATCATCCCAGAAATGTCATAATCTTATTTTTTTTCTAGTATTAAATAATCTGATCTAAAAACCTGATAAAACAACAAAAAACAATAAACTTTTTCCATTTAAAAATAATGAAAGGTATTTTTAAAGACAGAATTTGCAGAAGTAAACTTAAAACGCCATTTTACGTAAATCCTTCTGAATGCTGTACCACAAATTATCAGGTATGATGTGCAGATATGCTTGTATGTTCACTGTAAAATCTTGCTGTTAGATACTTCATTTAATACTGTATTTGGAAAACTTTACTCCTGATTACTTACCTGTATATGGATAGATGGACATAAACACAAACATATGTGGATACGTACCTTTAAAAACGTATTAATCTTCCTGAATGCTCTCTAGATTTGATCCTGTTCAGTCCTTAAGTGTGTATATGTGCTTTATAGATAGACAGACATGCTCCTGCGTATTTATACATTTCCAGCATGACAGGTAATATTTTCATAAAAGCACTGCAAAAGTGCCTAGCCACTTGTTCTTTTAATGCAAATTTCAAGCATGTTAAGTGTAATAAAACAGAAAAAGCCAATACAGCAAAATTATCTTTTAATACTCTTAGTAGATTCACTAGTGTGTGAAGTGGTACGGCTAGAGACTTTGCAGGCCATGCCACTGCAAAAGTAAAAGGTTGTATGTAAATTAGCAATGAGGTCTGGGGTTCTTCTGCTTTTATTTTTACTTTTGTGACATTCACACAAAAGTTGCTTTTGCTGAAACATATTCTGTCTTTCTGAAAGATTAAAATGTATCACCGAAAAAAAAAGATTTCATTTGAAACACAATATATTCACCAAATTCAGTTTTATTAAGGAATAGCACCAATGAAAAGTTAACCAACCTGTACAAAATGTGAAACGGAAAAAAAATGCTTTTATACTGAAGACAGCTTTCATTTTTTTTGTAAGCATCTCCTGAAAGTATTGATTAAAAAATCCTACCATGGCCACAGCATAGGGCAAATTATCATTAGAATGATGCTATACAATCTTGATGATATTCTGTCTTTTGTACCTCTGAGAATGTCATTGTACCTCTTGGGAGTATGATAATTTCTGAAGTTAAAATCAGCTTTAAAAGAAAAAGTTAGCTTGAATCTCATTTTCAGGTGCATGGAGCTAAACATACAATTGGAGTAAATCTCTTCTCACATGAACCAGTGACCTATATTACAATCAGGGTTTTGCAGTGGTGGTTACATTCTGTTCTTTACAAGGAACTTTGCTAGTTTTCAGCCAACAGTAACTGCACCTTGAAACTTGCTTACAGACCAAGAGACAGGGTTTGTGGACCAAGTGACAAGGGGTATCATGTAGACTTGAAAATTCTAGAAGAAACAGTTTTGTTAGGAACTAAATGAAGTCAATCAAGGAAGAAGTGATGGTGTAATACTGCTAAATAGGCATCAATTTTGGAATCCATTTCCCCAGTTGCATTATTTGAACTATTCAGTGGGTGATAGACATGCCTTTCCTGACACACAGCATTCCTGACCACTAGTAATGGACACACTGGTGGCTACCATTGTCAATGGATTATTAGCAATTGTTCTTAGACTGATTTTCTGACATATTTTTGAACTTTGATGATTCACAGCCATCTCACTAAAAAACGATTATTGTTGGATGTTGTCAGGCTATAGGAAATGGGGAAAAATAGTTTGAAGCTATTACCTTGTATTCAAAGGCCATGTCAGTATCTGCTTACATAAGCCTAGACTTACTCCCATTTACAAAGGATGTGGAATTGGAAATGTAAATTGTAAGTTAAAGGTAAAATTCTTTCTTTCATCCAGCCCCCAACATTATCACTGAATATTTGAAACAGAGATGATTTAAAATGCGACATAGCAAAAAGTTTTCTATTTGCTTCAGCAGTCTTAGCTCTCTGAAGGAAGGAATTTTTCCCCAAGACCAAAGGATCTTGTACTACCATTTTGTAATGCTGCAAGAGGAAATTAGTGACTCATATAACCTCACTGAAGTAATTGATAACATTACATCAGGGATAAATTTGAGAACTTTTTTATAAAGGGAACTATTTTCTTTCTTTTTTTTTAAAAAAAAAAGAAGAAAAAAGTAATGATATATTTGAACTATTTTTCAGAACTGGGAATTATTCTTCTGGAATCTTTCCCAAGACCTAGTGAAAAGACTGCTGTTAATGTCAGTAGCCTGTAAATGAAGTCCTTTGTCATGCACTTCTAAGTGAGCTTGATCTTACACAGACCTTGTCAGTCAGGTCCACAAACTATACCTTCTTAGATATGTAGGTATTTATATCTATATCTTTCGTAGGAATTATTTCCACTCAGCTTGTAAAATTAGTGAGTCATTACCTTATGCAACTCCCCTGTCAAAATGGAGGGGAAGAAGGAATTTGCCCAATAGGACTCTAAAGAACTTGATAAATGCCATATGCAGGATCAGATTTATTGCTTAAGAGATGAGAAGCCAGAATTGAATCACTCTGTTGTTTCTTATTTTCTTACTATTTTATATTCAGCATGAAAGCAGAGAAAATAGTTCCATTACTAACTGTAAGAGTGAAAATGCTGTTAAAGCACAAGTTTATCAGATACTTGATAATTTAAAATTCACATGGAAAATACAGAAGTAAAAATGGACTGGCTTGCTAGGTTATTGGACACATGCTTCAAAGGATAATGTTCTGCCTTTTCATCTTTATCTTACTTCTGCTCCTGAAGGAAACAACTCTGTCAAAGAATATTCTGGTTGAAAAGTATCACCTGAGTTGACAACATAAGCTAATCTGTAAAGAGTCCAGCTCAAATTTTATTAATATTGTTTTGCTGAAATAGCATAAGAAGCAAACTATTTCTTTCATTTCGTATGCAGTTGCGGTTGTCTTCCAAAAGTTACTTTAGGAGTTGTCATGTGAAAATACATCACCAAGATGGGGGTTTTCTCAATATCCATAACTCTAGCCCAATATCAGGATTAAAATCCCATTGCCTTTCAGGGAAATATTGCTTTCTTTTGTGTGTGTGTATATGTGAGTACTGTGGAAGAGTTTTTCTGGATTTTTATGCTTAGTAAGAAGCTGTGTAGAAATAGAAACAAAAATTGCATAGTGAAGCCCAATATTTTTTCTATTCCACCTGGGTTGTTGGGTCCTACGAATACATGATTTTCTGCATAGGCAGATGTAGGAAAAAAGATTTAGTGCCTCATTCTCAAAGAAGATGCAGTGAATACATTCACCTACGTTCATTTGGGTGATGAGTCCTGTAAAATCTGATCTCAGCCAGAATCTTCAGAATTTTTAGGAGAAAATCACTTATATACTGTGTAAATAAATATAAAACTAAATGCAATGTTAGTCTTTAACAAAAGACTGTCAAATGGTTTTAATCCAAAACTCAAATTAAAAATAATTAGTTATTATTTTAATAAACACATTAAAGAACACTGGGACTCTGAGTCAGGTCAAAGATCCAGCTGGCTCAGCGTGATTTTTCCAGTGGTGGTTGTCTGTAAAGGTTTAGGTAATTTTTCTACTGAAATAGCCTCCAGCTTCCATCAGTCAGGTTGTTGGTTCCACTCAGCTCACTATATTACACTGAAATGGAAAAGCAGAAAAGTACAATGAAAAGTCTGAAAACATTTGAAATTTTTATAGTTTTAGACTTCATTATTAAACAAGTTGAGTAAAGTTCCTCCTGTTTTGTTATGTGTCAAATTCAACCAACCGTTTAGAGAATTCAAAGAGAATGTTGCAGTTCTGAATTAAATTCCTTAGAAAATTTTATCTCATTTAAAAATTATACTGAACTAGAGAGGAAGGAAAGGAAGTACATGTCATGTGCTAGAAAATATTTCTGTGTATGTGTGAAATGAAAATTATATGATTTCCATATTCTTAGCAATTTCTTCAAGTACAATTTCTTCCTTCCATCTCCTCCCAGTTCAGTCATGTTTGTGTATTGGTAAATTACACAGGGCTTTGCTTGTAACACATCTGAATGCACAATCTGAATGGGTGTGCGCAACTTCTAGGATATAATTTTCTTTTTGTCTTTTTTTCCACCTGCCATATCAAGGCTAAGTAATTTATGTACTATGACATCCTTTTGACTGCTGATAACCCTATCAGTCTTTATCAAAGTTTGGATCTGAACTGAAACGTTATTTATTGGGACTATGTGTATACTGGGAGATCAAGATTAGGCTTTTGCTGGATTGTTTTATTGATAGGAATTTGGGGGGGAGGAAAGAAGTAACCTGCATTGAGAAAACAACTTTGAAGTATGTTTACATCTGTAAAAGTCTTTCAACAGAAAGTAGGTAATTCTAGAGGTAATAAAATAGATGAGATTTCATTGTGTAGCTAAGCAGAATTCAGCAGTCAGTTTTACAAGACAGAATATTAATTAACTGTCATTCTCATCCGTAGGTACCAATCGTGAGTGACTGCCATTTCTGAATTTGAGACTAGATTTTTATTCTTAAGTATCCTTGCTCTCTGATCCACTTCCTTCCTTTCAGTACAAGTCATTCTCTTTTCTAGACAGAAAATATACATGGTTGTTGTGCTATATAGTTGATGGCATTCAGTTTCCAAAACAAACATATTTCTGAACACCAGCAGAATAGTAGCACACAAATCAACTATACTCAGGTTGTAGTGCAGAGAATGAGGACTGGAGCAGATAGGACTATTTTTGTACCTGAAAATATGTGAAAGGTCATGGAAAAAATTCCAGTGGATACGTAATCAGCTTTCTCTAAACAGAGACAAGCATATTTTTTGTAAGAAACATTTTGTTTCATACTTTAAATCTTTTTTTGATTCTTCCAAAACCACTGGACCCCTTTGCAGATCAGTCCCAGTGATGCAAAAAAGTACGAGAGACCTCCTAACATTTGCATTAACTTTAGAGATAGGTGATACACTCCAATAATGAAATATCAGGTAATCCTTTTGTGCGCAGTAGTTCTTTATGAAGTACAGAGTGAAACTACTGCATAATAAGAACAAGACTTTATGTTTTTGAGGCCTAGCTTGTTGTATGTTTATGCACTTTGGAAATATTTTCTTATATTGGATGTATCTCTTCTCTCTTCAAATTTCAAAATATTTAGGATTAAATAGTATGATAGACATGCAGTGGCTAAGGTATTCAAGAGAAACTTCTGTGAGGTACTATGTCTTGGGAGGAAACTAACAAAAGCTTCCTCCCAAAATGAAACCCAGTCTATAAATTCTCATTATTAATGAATTCCTCTTAAGCTAGGACTAAACCATAGAGGCAANTTTTTTTTTTTCAATTTCAGGCTCAGGATGATATGGTAGAGCTCTAAAAGAGCAAGGTTAGAACATTCTCAGAATATCATTTGCACTTCCATTACTTCTGCATGAAAAATACATTTATCTTTTTTTTAAGGTATCAGTTCATATCAGCTCTGCTGCCATGTAAGGAGATACACTGTAGTAACTTCCTCTGTGTATAACTCTTTTTTAAATGTATGAAGCTCTTGGACTGCAGCAATCTGGGAATGTTTGTTGAAATTCATATCATTGGTAGGAGTTGGGTGGAGGCAGATATTATTTAGGGAGGGTGTTTAATGTTTTTACTGATGCCTTTTAGAAGAAGTTTAGGAGAGAGAGACTAGGAAGAGGTCCAAGGCAATGGGAGGCTCTGAGATCACTGAGTCTCTGATAGCCTCTTTTGACTGGAGGCTGCTTCTGGGATGCATTTAAGACTACAGCAGTATTTCCATCTGATACCTTGCTTTATCTGTCTACTATCAGTATCAGCCACTGCTGACCCATAACTGACCTCAAGTAACTGGCAGAAATGTGACACTTTCCCACTCCCAGTGGTTGCCTCACAACTCTGCTGGGCACAGCAAGCGCTTGTATTTTTGGATTGCAAATGTTATTAGAGTCCAAAGTGCATAGCACTCCTTCGTTCACAACACTGAAAGCTACAGTGATGTCAATCATCCACAATAACCTGTAGGAAACACCTATAGAATTTGATGACTGAGTTCAAAAGGTTGGATTTGGTACTGGGATACAATTCTTTGTCAAAGTCTGCCAAATGTTTTTTAAAAATTTTGGAAAGAATCATAGAACTGTAAAATCATACAGTGTTGAAACGAACTTTCAAAGATCATCAAGCCCAACTCCCCAGCCATGGGCAGGGACATCTTTCACTAGATCCGATTGCTCAAAGCCCCATCCAATCTGACCTTGAACACTTCCGGGGATGGGGCATCCACAACTTCTCTAGACAGCCTGTTCTAGAGTCTCACCACCCTTATTGGAAAAAATTTCTTCCTTGTGTCCAGTCTCATTTGCTATTTAGTCTTCTAAGTTCTTTAGAGAAATTTTTGTCATACGTTTCTAATTTTTGTCATACCTTTCTAATTTCCATCAGGTTTCCTTTATGTCATTCCTCCAAATTACTTTTCTTCATAGTTTTCCATAGGCGTCAATCTTGAGTTTATATTCTCCGTTCCCATACATCTGAAAGCATCTCTAGTTTCTAGAGAAAAGCTGATTGAAAAATATGAAACATCTTGCTTTTTTTCTTTTGTTTTTACTGCCACACTGCAGCCTCCATTTATATTTATACATTTCTAGACACCTAACCATGGAATCTACCTTTAGTATCTTAAAAAGCTATGCACTAACACCATTGCATTTTATATCTCTGTTTTTCCTCTTGTTGCTGTAATATGGCATACAGAATTCTGTACTCCTGGGAGACTTTTACCCTTTGGAATACAAACACCACCTTCTCCAGACACAGTTGGAAATTTTCATCTACATTTAAAAAAAATAATTATAATTGTATTTATCCAGTTGCATTAAATTTTTGGGTAAATTTACAGAAATCATGGGAGGAACCATTGCTGTTTTAAGTAATTTCTTCTTCTTTCTTCATGGTTTGATATGTAAAACTCAGAAGACCACACTATGTGCTTTTGTTTTTGTGGAGTTATCTTGTAGTTTTTTATTGTGGGTAGGGAAACAGTGGGATAAAAGTGTCCAAATACTGCTAGATGCAGAACACCTATTTAAGCATGTAATTCTTAATGTCTGTAGAGGGCCCTAAACTGCCCATGGAACAGATGTAAGGCAGATCTTAGCTAACCTCAGTGACTTGTGTCATCTGGGAAGGACATGTAACCTGAAAAAAATTTTAAAAAATGAAAGAAAGTAAGACAAAGTAGAAAAATATTGTGTCACAGTTTCTCTCCTTTCTGCTGCCTGAACGCAAGAGGGTTTAAACCAAAGGAAACCTACACTGGCACGATGTGTTCGCAGACAAGAAGCTGTTTCTGGAAGCATATTAGAGCTTTCAGCCTGAATCTTCCTTCCCTATCCACCAAAACTATGAAACTGAACCTACATGAAAGTGCAGGCCTGCCACAAAGGCTTCTTCTTAACGAGTTCCTTCACCTCCAGCAGGATGAGTATTGGTCCAGCTTTGCCTCTTTCTAGTAGACTTAATTATACAGAAGGCTTATTTTCCTACCTATTTCTGAATCAATTAGTGTTGAAAAAAATAACAAAATATAAATAGAGTTTATGACAAATGTAATACGTGGTATTTCTCTAGAAGAGATGTGTCCGTCATCAGAAGACAGAATAACACTCTCCTCCATGTTCTAACCCTAAGCATATGCTTTTCCCCTTGTTTCTGTTATGGTAATTTTCTTTTCTCCTCCTTTGGGGTAGGTAAGCCAGTATTCCATTTGCTAATCCTCTCAAAGCAAAAGCAAAGCCCAGGAAATGCTTTGTGTAATAATTCTTTGTGTAAAAATATATCAAACTGTGATGATGTTATGTCATGTCACCTCCATGTTCCTTTCCAACCAGAGCAATCTACTCGTTTGTAAAGAAATAGAACAGACACTTATAATGAATAACTTTGAGCTGTGTTCTTGCTTCAGTGGCTCAGTCTGTTATGATCGATTATTATCGCTCTCAGGCAGCTCTCTTTCCTTAAGAAAGGATTGACACACTGGTGCTGTAGTGATGGGCCTCACGAAGTACCTTGCTAGCTGGAGAAGAAACTACTACCTCACTTTCTTTCAGCCTCGCAAGCCAATTTGAAGAGAAAATAAATTCCCAAAATACAATATATGGATGCAGGAGTGACACTTCAGCTTTACAGGGCAATACTAGTTCCTGTACTAAGTGTGGATTTGGGAGGCAATTCACTGGTGAGGTAACACAATAATCTAAGTCTTATTAAGTACAGCTCTTGAGCACTAGTATCCTATTCTGTCATAACCAAAGTGCCATAAGGCTGCAGTTATTGATCAAGGAAGAATGATAGCACAGGATTTGGCATGGTGCCTTGCGCACAGAGCATGTTGGATACAATTGACCATGCACAGGGTGAAAGATGATAAAACAGCTCCTTCAGGTCAGTAACAGCTGGTGCATGGCATTCTCCTTGTTACAGACCATGAAGACTCTGCTGAGATGTGTGAACCATCGCAGAATATTTGTCATGGCTACATCAAAATTTACATATTTCTTCATGAAGACATGTGGTCATTTTTACCACCCACTTCCCAAGGAAAAATGTTAATCGCCCTCTACCTTTCTTCAGTTCTTTAAGCATATATGGCAGAGATGTAGTAAATGCAGCGGCATGTTTCTTTCACTCTCTCCTGCTTATGTGTGTAAAAAGTCTCTCTCTTTCTTAAAAATACTGGCATCACTGACATAACAAACTAGAACGGAAGGTTGTTGCGTAAACAGCTGAAAATTAACCAAACATCAGCATTTAGCTATGAATGGGGAATCAGTATTTAGGCAGTTCTTGGCTATACCTATAGTTCTGAAACACTATTGGGTATTGTCAGATAATTTTTGTACATTTAAATTTTAAATTTGGGTACAAGTTAGTTCTATGGAGGAGAGAAAGAAGACTCTGATCTAACATTCTTCTATTCCCATTTTCTGACTTTTGTGTGTTTTGGTCTTTTTTTGCTTGTAAGTTTTAGGAGTATCTGTCAAGAACTGAAGTATGACTTAGAAAGAATGCCATGCACCATGCAGAGAAAACGAAGGTGTGGAGCAACAATGGTTAGAAAACATTTCAGATAAAATGTTCTGCCTCTTTTTTAAACACAGGCGGCTTACAAAATTTTATATATTTCTGACTAAATTGCAGTGAAGATAATACTGAAAATGCCATGAATTATCAGGCTGGTGCTTCCCTCGCATAACCCTCTCAGTAATCCCAGGTCATTCAGTAACCTGTTCTTCTCTAGGTATACAACCCTGAACAGTAAACATTTCTCAAGTAGAGCTCTAATTCCGCATATTCTTGTTTTGTTTATTTTAAATATATCCTAAAATAAATTAATTTAAAAAATAACTATATGATTCAATTTTTTATGTATTTCAAGCCCTGTGCATGAGTGTCCTGCTGACTCATGGTGCCACACAGGTACTACAATACACCTGGCTGGTTCAAAGGGACTCCATTAAGGAGAAATTCACAATACAGTTAGGCAATGTTATTTTTATGTCAGTGTTCTTTCATCTTCCCTCCTGCCTTATGTTTTTGAGTGGCTTTTCTCTTGCCTTCTATGTAGTGCTGTCAAATGTTAGTGGTACTTTCTGTAGGCATCATTTCATGAATAATTTCTTCTTAGAAGCCATTTTTTCAGATTGATTCTCTATTTTCTCATAGATGGTTCCTGACAGATACATAGTGATGTTAATTATTAAGCAAAACTCTGGTTAGACTCAGAGTTTTAACGCTTTAAACTGTTTCTTTGACCTCTAATCAAGGTGCATTTTCTTTCCAAATAAGATTGTTTTTGTAGCTTCTTTACAGAACAACCTGGAAAAGGATGATATTGGGAAAAAGGACTTCAAAAACAGAGTGATCTTATAGATTAATAAATGGCTAGTCAGGAAGTCATTACTCACTTTTAATTAAGTTGCTTCACCTGGAGAACTCGCAGTTCTAATCAGAGTTGGTAGGAATCTTATGCAGCTTGGCGCAAACTTGGTATACTAATAGGTGCCAGCAGCTCACCATATTTTCTTCAATATGAAATAGAAAACATTGATATTCTATTTATTCTTCAATAAGCTAGGATGCAGAGATCTTAGAAGAGGGTTATAACAAATATTTAGGCCAAAATTTCATTTGGTCTTCAAGGCTTTTAAAATGGCACACATGCATCAAGGTTACAGTAGCCTAGTCCTTTGCACTCTTGTTACAATATTCAGTTATATGGTAAGACTGAATGATTTATTTGCAGTTTAATCTTATTAATCTGCTCTTGCTTGTGATTTTCTTGCTCCTGTGTGTACACAAGACCTAGTTTTCTTTGCACTTGCACCTACTGCCAACATTTATAACAAAATATCTTGAACACAAAACGGATATAAAACATTCAAAAATTCCTATGGTACTCTTCTGCCTCATTCCAATGGTAAAAATGACCAAAGAATATTCTGAGAAATCAGTCGATCTATTGTATTTGATGATTGATCCTTCACTTGGTGACTGCTGTTATTATCAGCAATTATGTGCAATGTTGCAGATTTAGTGGCTTTTATATAAATTACTTTAAAATCACATCTTATAATACTTAATGTACTTCATAAATAGAGATCAAGTAGACATTATTTATGCAAATCTTTTAAAGAAATCTATCTCTTTTTTCTAACCATTCATGCTGTTGCAGTACTTTACCTAAGGCTACAGGTTCTTTTAGTGTCTTTTCTTAATCTTTATTGTCCTCGGTTAGGTGATTGCTAGTCTGCATTCAAGATTGCTCCAATTTTTCAACTGCAAAAGAGCAGATGGATAGGTCTGGTGGAGATAAACTAGTGCCCTGGAGTCCAGACCACTGTGATGGCTATAGAAAAGTGCCAAAATTGGCTGGAATCTGAGGCTAACTCCCATAGATAAATGAAAGCCCCAACACCAGACTTTGCTTGGCAGAACTGGAGCAAGGGTAAGACAAGAGAGAGGTGCATAATGAGGGCAAATGTGCCAAAACCCTGGAAACTGCTGCTAACATCGAGGGTGGTGCCATTGTAACTCCATAGCAGTAGAGCGAACAAGAGATGGCAGCAGCTCAAAAGAGATTGTGCCTGGAGGAGGAGGGAGAAGAATGCAAGCACACTGTGGTGTTTAGAAACTCTTGCTGCAATTTGAACTCTAAGATGGACTGTGCGTGGTGGGGATGGAGGCATATTTGTGCCTCTAATTGATTTGTGGAATACAAGCAAACAAAGCAAAAGCTTCTGTAGGCTCCTGATGTGAATCAGGAAAACTGTCTCAAACATTGACAGTGCCAGACTGGATGGATACTTTTGGGCCAGTTCAGGTAGTCAGCCAAAGATTTCATCCTTGCCCAAGTACTGGCAGTTGTAACATTGCCACGTGACCAGTTTCATTCTACTGTATTTTGCAAATCTACTTATATATGCATACATCAACGTGTATGTGGATAGTAGTTTTGCACCTTGGGAAGCCTGCTCTTATTTAAAAAAAAATATGGTGAAACACGTCATGTAACAAATGTTACCATTTTGTTATGCTTTTCATATTTATTTCTTTCAGCGCAATCTTATATTCATTTTGCTTCTTCTGAAACAAAAATGCCCCAAAGAATTCAGGTCCTATCACTTTAGTTACTATTCTTATGAGAGACATTTTCAGCCTTCATAAAAACCTGCAGTTCAGAAAACTGCCTGCTATATGATATACAGTCTATATTATGTACTGCATACCACACAATATTTTTAAAGTTATGTTATTGTTGTACATGTCTTTAATGTCAGTTTTTCAAGCCAGTTCTGGGCACTACACAAGTGTAAATAAATATCTTTATGTAGTGGCACTTCACTGAGTAGTTCTATTGATTTTTTAAATTATTTTAAATTAGACATGTACAAGATTTTTCACAGAATATTTTAATGACTTATTTCTCGAGCTAATATGAACACTGCACCATAATACTATTTTTCCTTTATTTTGTGAAATAACAGACAACTCATCTGAATTAGATCTTGAAATCTGATCAAATGTTCCAGATGTTCTAGCATGAACACTACAGTTTCTCTGTGATCCATGTCAGAAATGCAGCTGTCAACACTAAAGCACACCTGCCACCAGTTTGCTGTCAGCAAATTATTTTTCAGTTTTATCAGGAAGTGAAGTGAATTGCCAGAACAAAGCTTTGGTCTTATATTGTACCTTATCTCATATTCCAAATTCACAATCTGTAAATCAACAGGTTTAAGGAAGTTTACATGGAAATAACCTTGAGTCTGAGAAGTCACATATAAAAAGTTTTGCTTCAAAATAATACTGTAGATATCTTCAGAATGTTGTTCAGTAGAACAACACAAGCTGCTAAGAATTGCACAGGGCACCTCTGGGCTGTTGAGAATGTAGAGTGTGTAACTGAGAAAGGAGTAAGGGTCTTACCGCTTTCAAAAAAACAATTTTTCACTTTACCACAAATAGTTCTGGAAGCAAGAGAAATCCATGGGTCATTATCATTCAAATTAGGATGGATTTGGAATCGGCCAGTAGACCAATGTTCTGAAGGGACATACATTTATGTATGCCAAAAATGCATTCAACAGCTAAAGCATTGACTTTCTAGCTATTCTTTCACTCTGTGTCTCATATAAACTATGTCTTTTGGTGCAAGGTGATATGATACCCTCTACAGAGAATTTTGTCTCTAAACCTTGTAACATATTTTTTTGTTACTTAAGATTCAGAGGAGATGAGGTATAGCACATTTTATATAGGATCAGAAGTTATAAGACTTGAACTGTATTCTCCCAAATGAATTATTAGACTTTTATCTGTTGTACCACCTTGCTGGAGGCTTTATGGTTTTAAACTGCATTTGTCAGTTATATAAGATTGCACAACCAACCAGCCACCTGATGTTTTTATCTCCTAAAGTAAAAAACACTGGGGGGGGGCTCTCCTTTTTGGAACTTTTATTTTATTTTATTTTGTTTTATGAAATAGCCTTAAAAACTATGCAATAAATGTGTGTTTGAGATCCTATTTCTAAAACATTATATTGTAATTGCATGTTGACACGAAAGCTCAAAAGGCCTTAGCTCTTTTCTAGGCCTCTTTTCTTTAAGGGCTTATCATTTCACTCTTCATATTTTCCCATTCCTGCTTTCTACTAACTTACCACAGAGACTTCGAATTATGTGAGTGAAATTATCTGTGCTTATATGTGAACAGAACTGTACACTGAAAAATGACCAGCTGGCATGAATCCTGATGGAATATCTGAGCACCTGATTTGCAGAGTTTACTGCCTTTTCCCTTGAGACACCACCTTTGTGCCTTACATATTTGTGAATATCTGAAGCTCATTCTTTAGAAGTAGTGTTAGTAGTTGTAATAGAAACAGTAGAGTACTGTGGGTGCAGCCAGTTTCACTTTGCTTGGTTATAACCTATTACAGAAAACTCAGCTACTAGCCAATGCAAACTATGCATTAGGCAGAATTTTGTCATACTAAATACAGAAAACTTGTTAATTGGTTATCCTCTTCATGGTGGGCACTTCCCTAAATCAGCAGGTTTTTATATGCTTTAATTTTGAAAACATTTGGTGATGTCACCATTTGGTGATAGCAATGCTTAGTCTCCAAAACCAAAATCTATTCTCTTTTTTTTTTTTACTGAAGGAATTAGAGATTCCTCATGCCTCGGGCCACTGCTTTTCTGTCCTTGTCAAGCAGTACAATGCTTACAACAGTCAAGAGTCAAGAGTCAAATGTTTGACAGTTTCAGAACACTTTTGTGGCTTGCTTTTGCCCAATGAAGGGATGTCTTCAAGCCTGTTATTAAAAACCCCACACTCCAAATAAGTTTATGACACACTACTCCTCAATCTTCCTGCTTCATGTCATATAGCATGTATTGTTGGTGGTGTTCCAGCACACAGAATATATGTACAAAACAGTAGGATAATATGGTCCAGAAGAAACCTCTGGAGATCTTCTATTTCATTTCCCTGCTCAAAGCAGGGCCAATGCCAAAGTGAGATCAGGTTGTTAAGGGTCCTGCCTGTCAGAGTTTTCAAAATCCCAAAAGTAAGAGGTTCCACAATCTCTTTTGACACGTGTTCTAATGCTTATACAGAACATGTTATGATTCTGTGTGTTAGCTGCTGATTTTCAGGCAATGACTCTTATTGTGACTTTTGCTTATAGTTAACTTCAGGATGCTCTCTGTCAAAGATTGTCATGAAAAGATTGATAAATAGCATTGAGGATGCAGTCTTTAGCTAATGTGTGTAACTCTGGGTAGTGTTTCTTCATGTGTGATGTGAAATTCTCCAGTGACTCCGATCATGGTTTCGAATGTTACAAGTAACAGAATTTTGATGGTTTTTTTCCCATGAATGCAATATGATTATTTATCCTGATGAAAAGCTTAGAAAAATTGTAAATTTATACCTTAATAAACAGATTCTAAATCCAGATAAAATGTGATGGCAAATAACATAAAGAAAATGCTTAATTGCAAAAAACACCCAAAATGATGCCCTCCCTTAAGTTTTTGTCTTCTGCTCGTCTTAGAATGTAGTTTCCCCTTTTACAATGCTCATTAGTTACAAATGGTATTACTGACAGATATTAATTAAGAATGAAACTACAAAGAGAAACAGATGGAATAAAGGAAAAAAGAAATAATGGGAAAAGTAGACTGAGATTTTGTTTTCATAAAGTTCTGATGGATTTCCCATCACACATACAGACATTTAAACCCCTCCTGATATGTGTTTGAAAAGAATGCTTTTCTTTTTGCCTTTTTATTTTTTTTTTAAATCAACACCCTAAGTATTCCATTTATAGAATAATTCCTAGCCGTGCTGACTTGGCCATTGAGAAATATTATTAAAACCTATGAATAACTCAAATTCAGAAAAAGGTTTGGTTTAAGTCAGCCAGAAAATTGTCATTGAACACTGAACAGCCAAGAGACACCCTTTTAGGAAGCTGATTCTCCAGCTGGTCATCAGGATTTTTCACAGAAATTTGCACCTTCTGGCCTAGAGAAAGTACAATGGATCACGAAATCCAGGCAGCTTCTGAGATCCAATTCACAAGGGCCTTTCATAGCTAAAATCAAGTGAGAAGACCCTCTGTCTGTCTAAAATCATTCAGATTAACATCACACAGGAATGACAAAAGATTATGTAGAGCTAAGACTTATCATCATGGCTTCTTCCTGTTCTGCAATTCAGGGTGATACGGTCATGTTGGCAGTTTAACTGGCTCATGGAAATACAGCTTAAGGCAATTTTCCATTAGCACAGAGTTATTACAGGTACTCTTACAGCAGTTGTGCTCCTTGTCACTGTGCAACATAGATTTAAAAAAATATATTGTGGATGGGATACCTGTGGTGAGGCCATGAATGAGTTAATCTTCCACTGCGCTATCAGCTCTTTATACACCTGAATAAACCCATTTTGTGTCAGAATACTCAAGGACTTTTCTAACATATTACATAGTGTTTCCTCCTCTGACAGTGCACAGGATCTGAGGAATCTGGTCTTACTTCAAATGTCATTTGTACATCCTCTCCTTCCCCCAACATACCATACAGTTTAGGATATTTCCTTATGTCCCTTGTCATCCCCTATAAAATTATCACATAGACATAACTGACATATATAATGTTAACTTAATGGTTTTAAAATAAATTTACTTAACTTACACTAAGTTATGTATGTGTGCATATGTGTTTATACCCATAGAGATAATATTTATAGTCATTAAATAGATAGTAAACACCTCCACAACTTCCAAGCACTGCTAAATAAACTTGTATTATTTTTCTAAGAAAATAAAGGAATATTAAATCACAGCATGGGAAGAAAGAAAAAAGAAACACTTAGTAGAATCCAGAAGCAAGAACTGTATAAAATAGTGTCTACGACAGTTTTTACGTATGTCTACAGTTTCCTCTCTGACATAATCCTAAGCAAAGAACATTATATTATGTCATGTAGATAGGACAATAGCTAAGATAAATTTCCTTCCAGAGAACAGATTAAAATTGATTTAAAAAATTTGGAATAGCTTCTTGTGCTGAGCACAGAATTTGACACTTGCCTGATAAAACTTGCCTCAAGACCATAGATACACAACGAAAATATTATTCAAGAAGTGGCAGTCTCTACTCAATTCTATACAACTTCTGTCTGGAAAGTTGGGGCAAAGTAATTCATTAATAAAACTTTATTGTATCTTGTTGCTAAGACTGATGAATTTACATATTCAAACAGAATTTTAAGGAAAGGAAAGTATAATATTAGGATTAGCATAGAATATTAGAAACAGAGTTCTAAATAATTCATGAATTAGTAACTGCAGAAGTTTTATTTCTGTATTTTAAAATTAGATGTAAGTAAGAATGTTTTCAGAGGAAAAAATATACAGTATGCTGCACATGCTATTATAGCTACTCAGCTGTTTTGAGAGCTCGAGATATTTTTAGCATTAGGTTAGCTATTAAACATAAATATACATCTTTAACTAGTTACTTTTTATTTGCCTTTAGTTTGTAAACATTGTAGGAATTATTTTGTTCATTAGGAAATATTGATATTACATGACAATGCATAACTATAAAAATATTTGCATTTTTATCTACATTACAGTCACCTAAATTAAAAAACAAACAAAGAAACAAACTGAAACTTCTGGTCCTAACCACTATTAATTCTAAGTTTGTATTTACCCACGTAATTTTGTTGGGATATAGGTTGTATCTTTTATTTTTCATAGGTCCAAGTCTTGATCAATTAAGTAATGGCAGGCTGACTCATGCGATTTCATAGAAAACAATATTTTGATATGTAGCCAATCCACTGAAACAGCTTTTCAAAGAAAAATGTGTTGAAGGGAACCAAGGAAAGTAGAAGCTGCTTTGAAAAAAAAAGAAGAAAAAAATAATCACTCTTTGAGCTTAATAGTTGTCCAAGAGACAAATTGCCAGAAAACTTGCTGTCTGCCCAAAGGGAAGTGTCACTTCCAAATTTTTTAACAGCTTCATGTGGATATTGCTTCAAATGGTCTCTAAAATGGCAATACCAGCTTTTTACTGTCTAAAGTACAATACGCTCTTCTTTTGCAAACAACTGTCTAAAAACCTAATGCTGTATGTTAGTTTGTCAAGACATCTGTGAAACAAAAGAAAATACTTAGAAGCAGAGACTGATAATTTGCCAGTATGGCCTTCAAAATCTACTGAAACAGTTGAACTTGTTGCTCAAAGCACCAAATGCATTAGGATTTTTACTAACCCTTTTCCATTCTGCTGTTAATAATTGTAGATACAAGCTTTAAATAACACTGAATAATGGATTTTTTTGCCAATAAAATCATGTTAATCATAAAATCATAGAATCATAGAATAGTTTGGGTTGGAAGGTACCTTAAAAAGTCATCTAGTTCAAAGTCCCCTGCCATGAGCAGTGACATCTTCGACTAGATCAGGTTGCTCAGAGCCCCATCTAACCTGACCTTGAATGCTTCCAGGGATCGAGCATCTTCCACCTCTCTGGGCAGCATGTTCCAGTGTTTCACCACCTTCATTGTAAAAAAGATCTTCCTTACATCTAGTCTAAATCTACCCTATTTTATTTTAAAACTGTTACCCCTGTCCTAACACAAAATGCCCTACTAAAACGTTTGTCCCCATCTTTCCTGTAGGACCCCTTTAAGTACTGAAAGACCACAATAAGGTCTCCTCAGAGCCTTCTCTTCTCCAGGCTGAACAACCCCAACTGTCTCGGCCTGTCCTCATAGGAGAGGTGTTCCATACCTCTGATCATTTTTGTGGCCCTCCTCTGGACCCGCTCCAACAGGTTCATGTCTTTTCTGTGCTGAGGGTCCAGAGCTAGATGCAGTACTCCAGGGGGTGTCTCATGAGAGTGGAGTAGAGTGCCAGAATCCCCTCCCTCAACCTGCTGGCCATGTTTTTTTTGATGCAGACCAGGATACAGTTAGCTTTCTGGACTGCAAGCACAAATTATGGGCTCATGTCCAGGTTGTCATCCACCAGGACCCCCAGGTCCTTCTCGACAGGGCAGCTCTCAATCCCTTCATCCCCCAGCCTCTGTTGATACCAGGGGTCCCATTTTGATAGCAAACCATCAGTGTCCTACAAAACAGGTTCCAGAAGGTATATCCTGTGCAATTTCTACCTGACAAACAAATATCTGACATTTAGCAGTGTGAAAAATACTCCATTCTGTTTCCTAGCCTTTCAACTCCTTCCTGACTTGACTGCTACCCAAAAAGGCAAAGACATACACGAAACTTTTTTTCTAGCGACAAGAAAGTTTTAATTGAAAACAAGAGTGCCAGGTTTGAACACAGCTTCAGCAGATTAGCAGTTAAATTAGAAGGGGCTTTTCATTTAAGTTCCAGTGTTGATATGTCACTGTGCCTTGTCACTTTGAAAAGCGATAGTGCTTTGTTATCAGCACTGAGCGCAGGCAGCCTCCTGATGTAGAAGCAGACTAAAATAGGCTGCCACGGTGATGAAGGCACCACGCACATGTTGAGTCCTCCCATGCAGGAAGATGTGGAAGGGAGGTGCTGACACACAACTCTGCTCAGACAAACAGTCTGATCATCTCCCAGGACCTGGTTTCCTGATATTCAACAACAACAAAAAAAATGAACTGATGGCAAAAACGTTCATCCTAATTCAGCTTGAGGAGTATAAAGGGATTCAGAGACTGCAGTAGCATTTCTCATTAATAAATGATTCATTGTATGTTTGCTTATCACCCCTTTTGGCAGGAAAAAGCTTTATGGGATTAGTTATTGTTGAGAGTTCTGTATGCGCAGGAGTTACAAGATTTGAGGGATATTCATATCTTATATTGAGGTTTTAGATGCAAAAGGGGTATATGAATGTTATTCTCATCTTCCATGATTAAGAATTAGTGTAATTCTTTTAATATTTGGAGTCACTTTTTATATAGTTCCAGCCTGTACTGCTCTGATAGAAAATGGATTTGGTTACTCTTTTCCTTCTGTTGTTCCCTACCATGACTGTCTTCTTGGGCCTGCCATGGCAACCTAAATATCACCCATAGGATGCTTTTTTCTGTCTAATCTTCTCAGACACCTATCTTAATTCCTGCAACAAAAATATCTAGTAAGTTCGCTACTCGGCATGATAGAGGGAAGACACTTAGCCTGTCATTTTCTACCTTCCTTGTCAACTAAAACTGAGCCATACTGGAAGTAAGTATTTTATACCTGTACAGCAGTTTTATGGCAGGTATGGGTTCTCCCTCCCTGGTTATTTGCCTAGCTACCTCTTTTCTTACATAAAATAAAGTTTTCATTCTATTCTCATGGATTTCAAATATGTGTATATTTGGAACAGAGGAGGCAGAGAGGACCTGATTTTTTTTTTTTTTTCATTTTTCTCATTTACATTTGTAGAAATTTTTAAAATCAAGCAAAAACATAAATTAAAATAAGGTTTACTTGACTAAAATTTTTATTTTAAGCTATTCAGTTCATCTCATAAGCTTTGCTGCTGCAACGTAGTGTTAATTGAAAAGCCAACTAATCCAGCAAACCTGGGATAAAAGGTGTGGAATATGAATGAATTTATCCTAGACAGCATATGTACAATTATTAATAATATGTAACAACCAGAAGTCTTATAACAATAACAAGTATTTGTATCATGTGTGCTCCTTCATATGGCATTGTAGTTGATTTCTCATTCCTTGATGAAATCTTTGCTGTTGGGTAGTCTGCCATGCAAAACCAGCGATAGGTCGAAAGTATATCCTAGTATGGACTGACTGTCTTTCAAGAAGAAAGAGATCCGTGAGATACCCTGGCACAGGGAGAGCTCACCTTGGAGTTTATATTACAGTTAACTGATTGTTGGATAAAGTTGAAGTTAATAAAAACACAGGCTTATACTGTTTGAGACTGCATAGGTTTTGTATCTGTGCAAAGCTAACACATGCAAGTTTCACTATATTATTTATTACTTTATATATATTTTTCCTTTTACTTTGATGGTGTTACGCTATTGAAAAGTACATTCTGTTAGAAAATTTTGCTTTATGGCTAATGAGTAAATAGCCCTATTGTTCTTTAAAGATATATGCTTTGCTTTTTGCTTACTGAATGGCTTTGGTTTGTTATTTCTTGGAAAAATTTTAGAAAAAATATCAAACAGAATCAAATAGCTGTGCTGCATTTGTGAAGAAATTACAAGGGTTTTTTTTAATATTCATTTGCAAAAATTTTATTTCTATAGATTGCAGATATATAAAATTTATTTTTAACTACAATTTCTTCAATTTAAAGCATGTGAAATTGAACCTTATGTTTACAGTTAGTTGCATACATAAAGAATGTTTCTATTTTCATTTTTACTTATGGCTAGAACAGTAGTTAAGGCAAAGAGCATCACAACTGAAATGACTGTTTCTAAATTTTCTGAATTTTTGTTTTTAATAGATTAACCTAGTTAAAACTGAGAGACTGAAATACTGCATGTCATTGTATGGGCATCATTTAATTTAGGGTCTGCGCTAAATTGACTGATGTCAGTATTTTTTTCAGATAACTTATCTAGAAGATATACACACACACATTTTCTTTCTCCTTTTCTCACTTTCTGCTAAATGTATTTCATTCATCCCACCTGGACTCTCTCAAAGCAGATCCACAAAGCATACAACAGCTCCTATTGTCAATGAATGCACTAAGACAGATAATGTCATTAACACTGCAAAGGATTTGCAAGTATATATGAACTAAATGAAATTGAGTCTGGCGTGACAAATTGCATTGAATTAAATCTTGTTTAAAAAAAGTATTTTTTCTATCTGAAGGTCATTGCACGCACTGTCAGTCACTCAGAACACTCAAAGTAGCTATTAGATCAAAGGGGAGGAGGTAATACTGCAATTCTACAATACACTGAAAAACAGAATAGAGCACTATGGGAAGAGTAGCAGGAAGCATACATCTGCAGCCAAACAGAAGCAATTTGAATCCTTGTTTGTTTGCATTCTTATTAATTGAAAAGGTGACTTTAAAAGAATCCAGAGGCTATAACTGAAATGTACTTGCTTGCTTGGAACTGGTGGAAGATGGAACATACAAAGAAGAAAAATAGCTTGTTGTTATCGGTGGTAGAGGGTTGTGGGGTTTTTTTCAATATCCTTTCATTTTAAATGACTTTTCGTTATGCTTAACATTTCTATACAATCAATTTTGCAACACTTTAAAAGCAGAGTTACAGTTGAAGTACTTTCCGGCTTTGACATGAACAACATGTAAAATATTAAATATCTATCTTGCAGAATTTCTGAGTTATCCATCTACTAGTAATTATAACCTCTAATTCAGGTTATATTTATTTATTTTACTTCCAGCTCTCCCAATGTCTCCTCACATGACAGATGCTCCAGTCCCTTCATCATCTTTGTGGCCCTTTACTGAACTTGCTCTAGTATGTCTGTGTCTCTCTTGTACTGGGAGCCCAGCATAGGACACAGCACCCAAATGTGTCTCACCTGTACTGAGCAGAGAGGAAGGATCATCTCCCTTGGCCTGCCAACAGTGTTCTTCCTACTGTAGCCCAGGAAGCTGTTGGGTTTCTTTGCTGCAAGGGTGCATTGCTGGGTCATGGTCAACTTACTGTCCAGTAAGACCACCAGGAGCTTTTCTGTTGAGCTGCTTTCCAGACAGATGGCCTCAAGGTAGTGGTTGAATGAAGATATTCCTGTGTAAGGGCAGGGTTTGGCATTTCCCTTTGTTGAACATCAAGATATTCCTGTTGGCCATTGTCCCAACCTGTCCAGGTCCCTCTAAATGGCAGCACACCTATCTGGTGTATCAGCCTGTTATTCCACTTTGTTATCCTCTGTAAACTTGCTGAATCATAGAATCGTTATGGCTGGAAAAGACCTTTAAGATCACCAAGTCCAATCATTATCTAACTCTACCAGGCCCACTTCTAAAACATGGCCCTGAGCATTGTGCCTACACGGCTTTTAAATACATCCAAAGATGGCGATTCAACCACTTCCCTGGGCAGCCTGTTCCAGTCTTTGATAATCTTTTCAGTGTATAAGGTTTCCCTAATGTCTAACCTCAACCTCCCCTAGTGCAACTTCACGCCATTTCCTCTTGTCCTACCACTTGTTACTTGGGACAAGAGACTGACAACCATCTCACTACAACTTCCTTTCAGTTAGTTGTAGAGAGTGATAAGGTGTCCCCTCAGCCTCCTTTTCTTCAGACTAAACAACCCCAAGTCCCTTAGCTGCTCCTCATAAGACTTATTCTCAAGACTCTTCACCAGCTTTGTTGCCCTTCTCTGGACCCTCTCCAGCACCTCAATGACCTTCTTATACTGCAGCACCCAAAATTGAACACAGTACTCAAGACATGGCTTCACCTTCACTAGGGCAGTAACTACACTCTGAAAACTATACAAGATAAAGTTCACAATAACAAAGCTAAACAAACTTTTTTTTTTTAAACAGTTCTGGTCAGTTTAAGAGCATGACAAAAAAGAAATGTAAGATTAAGTGGGGAATAAATTTGCCAAACAGTTTTCTGCTAAGATTGAAGTGATCTTTGATTATGACAGAACTTTTTGTTAAAAAATTAGAAAGTATCTAAATATAGGTAGTTATACAAGGTGAAGAAATGCTACATCCCTGACATACAGAATAGCTTTAATGTCTTCCAGCCTGGTTTGCTTGAGCACAGGTTCAGGTTCAGAACATCTGGACGTTTTAATATAAATAAAAAAAAATACTTATGCACTTACTCTGTTTTCTAGAACAATTGCATTGTGTTGACCAGAATTATTCTGCCTTCAAAAGACCCTTGGCAAATACATGAAACAAAAAAATGTTTGGCCTAATTACTTCTTTGTTGTTTGTTTTGTTGTTTT
>RSEF01000001.1:48167856-48206100 GCA_003993805.1 Himantopus leucocephalus
CAAAAACCACGAAACCAAACCAAACCAAAAAGTTGAGAAACACACAGAGCTGTTCAGCTGGGAGAAACTTGCCCTTGTTACAGAAGAATTGGAGATGTGGGGCGAAGTCTTTCTGAAGTTAGGTCATTGCAAGCAGTTAAATATTCTGGAAAGAATTCTCAGATTTTATGTGTAGCTGGTGGTAAAAAGGGAAGTGGAGTTTGATTTATTGAGTCTAAAAATGAATTAGCGTGCCTTGTCAAGGCCCTATAATTTCAGTGCCCTTTAGTCCCTGTCAGAATTCAGTCTCTCTTCCCCATGTATTAATTTGCAATAACCTTTTCCCAAATAGAAATATGCCCAGGCTTGTACACTGCCCTTCACTTCACAGTCCTCTCTTGGCATTGGGTCTCACTCTGCCACTCCATCTCATACCTGCAAAATGACCACACACTGCCTTGAAGGCTTAAAATGGCAAACAGGAATGTTTTCTTACATGCAAGTATACTTGGACCTGGTTTTGAAAATTAAGCTGCTACCTAATTATGGCTTGCGGTTTAGAAAATTAAAATTGATGGAGTCCAGTGGACTAGGAAAACTGAAATTTGAATTTTCACTTGATTTAAATGAGCTCTTTTGCTACTTCATTTTTTTTGCTTATTTTCATTTGTTGTTATTAACAGGTTTAATTTTGTCTTGTGTCTGTTTTCCATTATGAGCCGTTCTCTTTAATAAGATTTGAGTTCTAAATAGGATTGTAGATTTTATACATGAATTATATACAAGCTTAAAGATAATTAGAAGGTGAGCTTCTTCAGGTCTGATGGGTATGGGGAAGGCAGTCTGGAGGTTATAGCAAAGCTTGCAGCTTGACATGACGCAGCAGAAATTTCAAGCAGAAATGCATGAAAATGATGTCAAATCTCAAAGCTGTCCTTTCAGATATTCTTTCTCCAACTGCTGTTTCTCTTCAAGAGATGCTCTGTGCAGGCTGTCAAAGTCCTCATGGCAGCCAGCAATTACTTCTTTTAAATCTTTTCCAAAATATGTCTTCCCTGGGGAATTTCAGCTTCCAGTTCAGAAAGGCAAACTGTTGGGTTTTTTGGTTTTTTTTTTTCTCAATTCCCTGGTGGCAGTGTGCTGGCTGATGAGCTGAAGGATTTTTACGCCCTATTAACTGCAAAAAAAGGGAAAAAAATCTCTGCCCTTGAGATTTGCCTAAGTGAACTCAGTTTAAATTTATATTTTTTAAATGCAAAATAGGAAGCTAATGAAAGAGCAAGTGCCTTAAAGCCAAGCTATGTGTGTCTCTGTTAGTTTAACCTTTTAAAAGCTTCTAGATGTACATTCTGAATGAAGCATGAGATGGAAGGAGAAAAATGAAAAAATGTATTATAAAGCATAGTAACTTTAAAATAATTGGTATGTAATTGGAGCAGAACAAGTAAACTCTATGAAAAAGCCGCACTCGGTACTCAGCAGTTCATTTCAGGCCATGCAGTCAGAGTTACTGCACTTGGAGAGATTCTAACCAGAGTCTACAAGAAAATTAAGCACTGTTCCATGAACACAGAATTGAAGTAAATATCACAAGGCAAAACAGTATTCAGGTCAAGTTGCAAAGCACATCCTAGACCAAATATTCCTCTAAGGTTCTGCAGTGCAACTTCAAGGGTGTGCTCCCTAAGGAAGATCTTCCCTGCTCGTTCTTTGGGTAGAGTTCTAAAACTTTAAGCTAACTAGAAGGTAAAAGATCCTTACTCAGCTGAATAGAAAAGTCTGCAGCACATCCCCACTTTCTAACACGCGATTCATTTATGTGGCAGCTTCTCAAATGTGAGAGTTGGTTTAAGTGTGCATTTTCCAGGAGGTTTGGTTGCATTCTTCACTCAAATGCAAAACAGAATTCATCCCAAAACATTGTTAACCAAGAGATGAACAACCATGAAATACAAACAGTTTAAAACACAGAAGTTAGGGGGAGAAACCAGCAACATGTCAATTCCCAAACCACATAAATAGTGTTCCCATCTCAGGGGGTGAAACAATCAGGGTATTTTGAAATCCTCTGGAATAAAAAAGCAACTTCAGAAAAAAACAAAAACACGCCCCAAAACCTGTTCTCAGAGGAGTAGCCAGTAAATATATTTTTATATGCAGTCAACTCACTTGCCATTAACACTTTTGATGTACCACATTAAAGCAAGCATATGGAATTAGGTTCACTTTCATGTTATATTTAACTGGTATTTGCTTTAATGGGAATGTTTTCCCTCTTACCCTGTCAAAGTTAAAGGAGTCCATTCTTGTCTCAACTTTAACTCTTTCTCCATGTTGCAAACAACAAGTACAATGACTAAGAGGTTTGATTCATGCCCCGGTATCATATAATAAAGCATTTACAATTAACTTTTTGGTAAAGATTTGCTACACTATAAGTTGTTTTTATTTAATGGCTTGATGGAAGGGAGTGTTGTGATTTTATCTGTGGAAATGGACACTGAGAGAGAAATGAATGATAAGGCGCAGAACTGTACTGCTGGTAGAGCGCAAGCATTAGTTGCTAAAACTTGCTGTTTTGTTTTGCTTCATCTGAATTAGATGCAGCATCAGAGGAATAGATTGCATCTGGTGTAGCTCAGATAAAAATGCCAAGGTAATGTTAATTGAAATTTGTTTATGTAATGTGTGTGGTACGTGCACGATTACCAGTTATACAAGCTTAGATTGCATTCACAGAAATAGGCCCCTTCACTGTGAATTGACTAGAATACTGGTTTTGGCATGAATAATATGAAGAGCTTTAAAATAAAGTGAGGGAAAGAACTCATGTAGTCTCTGTACCTATTTTTAAAAAGTAGAAAGTTGACAATCAGACAAAAGAGCAATAGGTTTGACAGCAAGCAGCAGCAAAGGTAAAGAAAAAAACATTTATGGTCCTTTCCAAGTAAATGATGTAGATACTGAAAGGACCATAGCTGATGTGGCCTGGAACTGGCTGTGCTCTACAAATCACAGCTCAAAGTTTTGTGTCTAAATATGAAAAACATGGAAATTACTCTACATTTTGAAAGCAGGTATTGTTCGTTTAACAGAAATATGGTTGACTAATACCGCTGGCACAGATACTGAAGGATTCAGTATATACTAATTATGTAACACACAGCAAAGAGTGTAGATAAAACAATTTTACTTGGATCAATATCACTTACATGAAAGAGTTTTTCAATTAGGATAATGCCAAGATACAGATTTTAGTGTAGAAAGTGATACCTTTAAAGTTGTTAGAGAGAAAAATACTTCTGAAATGTGGGTCATTATGGAAGATCAGTCCCTAGTTACAAATTTGAGAGCAAGCATTACTAACAAAGGTAGAGCCCAATTTTCTCAGAAATGAGAGCAGCATTTTTTCACCACAGTGCCACTGGACCAGCAAGAAGAGATTTTTTACATTCGATTATGGTAAGCTGTGAAGATACTATAGGAGAACCATTAGCAGAAAAGATCCTTGGCTAATGTGGTCGCACATTGATTCCATTTAAATGAAGTGTAGATTTGCAGCAGCTTTCATTTTTAAAGTAGCAAATTCCGAGGAATTAAGGAAGCTTTCTAGCAAGGTCAGCTAGTCTTGAGAGTTGGAGAACTTGGTTGTTTTTTTTTTTTTAAGTTAAACGTGCAAAAGGATTTAGAACTTTTAATCAAAAAAAAAGAAAAAAGCTTTGTGTCTTAATTTGGTAGTTCAAAAGGGATATCTAGACATGCAGAGAACTTAGAATTGAGTAGGCAGTAATGAAAGTCCATTTTAAAAGTCAGGAAGTACTGTGAAAAAGTGAGCTTCCTAAAGTGAAGCTGGGTGAAGCATTTTTCAAGAACTTTGGAGAAATTGCAGTAGGTTCTTTAGTCACATGAAAAGAGAGAGGAGAAAGAAGGGAGATCATTACACTGTGACTGTAACATCAAGATTAAAGGTAAAGTCAGGGTGACTTCACAACTAAATGAATAGTAAATGAGTTAGTTTTCAATACGGATATTGATGTTGAACATGGGGTGAAAGGCTAGGTGACTAAATAACTAGGATGAGAAATTACCATATCCAAGAGGCAAGGAGGACTGTAGTCTCAGTAAATGGAGATTTCTGGGTCACAAGGTACAGGATAGGGAAAAAAAGAAGTCTGGCATCTATGAAACTGCAGGCCAGGAGTTTTACTGACTATCGAACTAGGGATGGTACTGGATGAACAGAGAGTAGCAAGTGTTTTATAAATATTTAAAGAACAAGGAGCTATAAAACTTTATAAAATGCTTTATGATATACTTCAAAAGAAAGAATGTGGAGGTAAATCATAGAATCATAGAATTGTTAGTATAGAATCATAGAATCATCTAGTCCAACCGTTATCCTAACCTGACAAAACCACTTCTAAACCATATCCCCAAGTACCACATCTACCCTTTTTTTAAACACCTCCAGGGATGGCGAATCCACCACCTCCCTGCGCAGCCTATTCCAATTTTGGATAACCCTTTCAGTGAAAAAATTTTTCCTAATATCTAACCTAAACCTCACCTGGCTTAACTTGAACCCATAATGATAACGATGAGATAGAAATTGACATGGGTTTACCAAAGGTGGGTTATACCTTCTTGTCTTGACAAGACAGTTGTCCCTCTTGCTAAAGGAAATAGAATAGATCACAACACATCAGTAATACTCAGCTAGGGAAGTATTTATTAAGGCAGAGAAAGTAGTAATTGCTACATGATTAGAAAGATGTGTAAGGAACACGAACGAGGAAATCCCAAATTAGGGTTGGAAACAAGTTGCTTGTAGACTTGCTCGAGGATAGGTTTGGGGTGGATCTTATTTAGTACTCTCATTAATGACTGTGGCACAAGGTTGTTGCCAGTGGCATCATCAAAGGAGGATCAAAACATCATGAAGGAGTATCTCTAAAGTCCATGAAATAAAACAAATTGAGGAAAAGATATGTCAGCTTGCTTAGTGACTCTGTATTTATAATATATGGGATGCTTCATCTGAAAATGACAGAAGAGAAAATGATACCTGTTGATCATAAGATCAATGTGACCTCTAAGTGGGATGAAAAGCCAAAGATCCTATAGTTGTTGGACAAAGTATGTTCAATGGAGATAGTGGCATGAAAACTTCCCTATCTGTGGTGTTCATAAGGCGTCATCTGGAATATTGTTCTCAGTTCTGGCCTTCATAGTACAGACAAATGAATATACACATACTGGAATGCAAATAGAGGGTTGCTGGGATGATCAGGGGAATGGTTGGTTTATCTTATGAATTACATGAGCGCTTGGCTAGCCAAGTGATCAACAATGGAGAGGAGATACAATTTCTCTTTATGAATGTATTGTGTATGATGGGGAGGAATGAGCATTAGGGAAGAAGAAAAGCTGAATGCCACAAGAAAAGAAAATCCACATAAAATGACCGTAAAAAGCATCAGGGATGAAAATTAGAACCATCAGAGAAGTTATTGAACAGCTTTCAAATTCTAGTGCTTGGGGAAAAAAATAACAGATTTCAAAATAGAGTATGGTAGAAATCTATGAAGGGGATGATGTGATTTACTGTGATAACAGAAGACAATGTAGTGACCTAGGTCTCATATACTGTCCTCCTAACAAAAAAGGAAATAAAATGTTGTTCGATACACTTAAAAAAAAATTCTTTTATTTGCATTTCTTTCGGTAGGACTCTGTTTATACCCACACATGCAGTCGTCTTTTGCTGCTGCTTCTATAAATGAGCTTCGGCTTGAAATACTAAAATGTTGTCAGCTTTTCTGAAGAACTCTGATTGCTTTCTGTTTCTGTAATCCTACATATGCCCGTAATCCTGTTTGTTTCTGAAAGTTCCATTTCTGTTGTTTGAGTGTTTATAAGTTCAGTTGTTACAACTCAAGAACTGGGTTATTGTAAACTTTGACACTGAAGAAGGATGTAAACACCAAGAAGAGAATGGTGTTATTTCGTGTTGCCCTAGGAGAAAGCTGATAATAATAGAATAAAACTAAGCAAAGTAAGAGAGGTGAATACCAGGAAGCTGAGAAATCCCCATCACAGAGCTGTGTAAAACTCTGCTGGAAAAATCCCTAACATAAAATGCAGAGAAGAAAGATATAGTCCTGTGGAAGTGAAAAATAACACCACCTGATTTTTCATTCTAATCCTGATTTTTTTCCACTTTATCCTCTTCCTTTCTCTTATCAATGCATTGTTATGGTATTACAGTGTACATTTCCACATAGTGAGTGTTCATAAGAATGTAAGCACTAAGATGACTAAACATAACTGACTCATAACAAAATGTGGCAGGAACGGGGGGAATCACAATGTAAGGTCATCAGTTAAGCTACAAGCAGGCTTACTGTTTCGACCACCCTGTTGCTGATGATACATATTTAAGGCATTAGGCCAAGCTGTAAATTAAACAGATATTTTTCCTTCAAATCTTAGAGTAATCTGGTCCAATAAAAAGTCATCAGTAGGTTGTTTTGCCCCTAAAACTTCATTACTTGTTTTTCAGAGCCATTACTACTGCATTCCAGTGCTACTGCATGCCACTGTGCTTTGTTTCTGTCTATACGCTGTCCCATCCTTCCATTCTGCTTTATTTCCTTTCCTGGCCTAATTCAGAATGAATGGATGAACCTAAGCTTAGTGGATTTTTGTTTTGTATTGATGTGGATAGTTCTGGCAGCTATTTCCATCTTATTTGGAATGTTTTGGCTTCCTTCTTATTTGGATTTTCTGTCTTGGCATGAATATTATACATTATGCTGGTTAGTTGATTTCCAAATCAAATGGCTTATGAAATAACCAAAGTAAAGTACACTTATAATGCTGAACTACTTTGTACTCCACAATGCAATTTGAAATGAGCATAATTACCATTTCTGGAAACTCCTTTGTTTTGGGAGTAATTGATTTTTTTTCACTATAATTATTATAAAGCAAAGTAAAATTATTGGAACACTGGACATTGTTAACTAAGTATCGGCTACCAAAAGGAAACTTGTATAGCAGCAGCCTCCGCTTCCTGGGGTTATTGTGGTTTGGAGCATAAGCTCAGGTATCCAGATTCCACTCGCGTTCCCAATGAGGCTGTTTCCGAAGAGCCTGGAAGTAGTCAGTGTTCTTCTCACCTAAGTATGTTATTAATATCTGAGTATTACTGCTTCTTAACAATTTAAGCACCAAGCGGAGGACAGCCAGCACGAGAAGTTTAGTTCCACCTCAGCACTCATCCAAATCCCAGCAGAAGAAATTAGAGTAGACAAGAAAGAGACTGAACGAAGCTGTGCAGAGAGGGTGCTTGGAGGAGAGGTGCAGAAAATACTCCGAGCACTGGCCTTTGCTCTCTGGGCTTTTTTGGTGGTGGTGTCTGATGAAAGGCTCGTGTAAAATACATGCACTTTCCAGGCAGCTGAGTCTGTAACACTGGCTCTGTGTTCTCACAGTTGAGTGTCCTAATTGCGGGGTCAGGTTTTGTTTGATCTGCTCTTCAGCTGATCACACAGCTTTTGACTGCACAGAAGCACAGGTGCACTGGAAGAAGAGACTGCTGCCAGCTAGGACATCTGCTGGTGGCCTAGTAGTTTAGGATGGTCCTCTGTGTTACAGGAGATCTAGTTTTATTGCTGTATGCACACTGAGTAGGTCTAAAGCCTAGACCTTTCTACTGCAGGGATGAGTTCTTTAGTCACGGTCTTGACCTTACCTGTTTTGGAGGGATCTTTCTGAGTGACTGGAGTGCAACTGGGTGAACCTTGACAGGAAGGAAGCAAAGGCTGCAGGGTGGTACTTGTCGTCTCAGGGCAGGTACTCTGGAGAATGTGCAGGCATACACAGGGAAGCATGGTTACAGGACAGAGTTTCCACTCCAGTAAGCAGACCCTGGCAATAAGAGGTTGCTGTAGGACTAAGACTAGGTAGGTTTTTAGGTCCTTAAACAATGTGGTAGGCCTTAGATTCCACATCCTGTGCCTACAACTGGCCTAACCTGTTGCTCTGATTTCTTTTTTTTCCCCCCAAGATTTGGAAATAATGTCACCCTACGCTCTCATGGCTGGTGAACAGAGTTGTCCTGCCACTAAAATTCACTTTGACCATTTTCCAGCTGTTTGTCAACAAAAGTCAGAGACTGCCTTGTAGTTTAATTGAAAGTTAGAAGAATGTATATATGAATTTTTTTCCNGGCTGGTGAACAGAGTTGTCCTGCCACTAAAATTCACTTTGACCGTTTTCCAGCTGTTTGTCAACAAAAGTCAGAGACTGCCGTGTAGTTTAATTGAAAGGTAGAAGAATGTATGTATGAATTTTTTTCTTTCCTTGTCCACAAGCTATTAACTAATGCAACACAGCATTTTATGCCGAAAGCATATGCATACTTTTAAGGCAGAGAAACTATTAGTATCTTTAATGTTAAGTAAATACCATGCAGAATGTATCCAGGCTGGCCAACATCTAGCAAACTGAGGTCTGTATTCCTAAGGGTATCTGGATTTGACATAAAATTAAATTGCCCTTATTAAAAAAACCCAAAACAAACACCTATGAATAGTTATTATTATACCATTTTGTACATCTTTAAAAACTCAATTTTGCCTTAAAAGTGTCATATTTTAATATACTAAGCCATTTTACAGTATATGACTTTCTTAAACAGCACTTTGGAATTGGTGCCAGTGAAGGATAACAATATAAGTTAAATTGTGACAATTATGATACAATTATTTTGTATGTTTGCATTTTACCTCTGTGCTGGTTTTTAAAAAATGCTGGTTTCATAAAAAACAGTTCTTTTTAATGCCCAGTGCTGCAGGTGGTTGTGAGTTCGTTGACATTTATGTTTTCATCAGATATTTTTCTCCTTCATGTTGCTTATGTTTCTCTGTGGGAATGGCAAAAAACGTCTGGCAGAAAATGAAAGGAAATGTGCCCTAAAAGCTTCACCGAGTGTGGTATTAGTTTAGATGTCTCAAATAACATAATCTTTTGGCTGGAAACATGGCATAGAATCAGAGGTACTCTTCCCTTCCAGGACAGAGCTCCTGTGATTTTCCTGTAACCTGTTGACTGATGCTTTTGTTGGGGTCCTGTGGGTCAGTATGCTCCGGGACGGATACAGAATGGCCACAGGTCTCATGACTTGTCACCTGCTCGCAAGTCTCCATATTTACTGTCTGTGAGTGTTAGTAAGAGAGGGTTTAAACTCAAGAAAGCAACTATAATTTTAGTAGCAGTCAAAGGCAATAGAAGCAATTACGCATCACAAAGGAATAATTAGCAACTTGAATAATTTTTACCACAGTCACCTACAAAGAGGCAGGAAAAGAGCAAAAAGATATTAAAGCAGAGGTGCAGCCATTGTATAGTATTTCCCTTGATGTAAATAATCAAGGCATAATGAATTAAAAAAAAAAGCATAGCAAAGATTTATGTTAAAGTTAGAATGTCACAATAGCAAGCATGAAGGAAAATGGCATAAGCTAAAAAAAACCCACCCAAACCACCCAAATCCCTGCCAACCAACACACGTTATGCCAAGGTGTGTATGAATGTATCAACACATTATGGTCTTGAAAAAACTACTACTTCTCTGTTTAGCTTAGTTAAAACTCATAAGCAGATTAACAAATATGACCTGTTGTCATGGAAGCAGCACAACCCTTGATCATGAATTGAGTAACTGAGTATAATGAGCCATGACTTTTTTCCTTAATAAAAGGAAAAAGAATAGGATTATTAAAGTGCAGCAAAAATAGGAATATTTTAATATGTGAAATAAAACTTGCTGTTGCCAGGAAAAGTTTCTTTAAAATGTACAAATTATTGATGAGCTTTGAGATGACATTCGTTTTTCCATTAGCTTTTGTTAATATACCTCAGGGTATATCATTAACTAAGCTCAGAACATATGGTCTGAATATCCCATATTCGCTGACATGGTTCTATTCATTTCAAGTATTTTTGTTAACAGCTATGTGCCAATTCTGCTGAGAATGAAGAAGTGAATTGTGATAAAGTTCAATCATTGTTCCTGGAGGCCTCAGCTTGTTTACATCCTGTCAATGTACAGTTATGCCAAACAACTTTTGTTTTACAGGGCCTATTTCAACCCCTATAAAGCAGAATATCAGTAAGAAAATAGTGCAAAGTTTAGGAAGGGAGAATAAAGTTAATGTGTATTTACAAGACATAAGTGCGACAAGTATTTATAGTGTTTTATGGTATAGCTTTAGCATGCTGGTTTTAAACTCTTTACGTTTTGAAACACTTGATGCTTTTCAGCGGTGGTACAAACCTCTGCATAATATATTTATATTACTTTTCTTTGTTGCCCCTTCAAGGCCCTTTAGAAGCAATGCAGAGTTCCCCTGCACTTCATGGACTCGCTGTTGAAAGCCACTGCTTAGAAAACTAAGCCAAACTGTTTAGAAAGAAAAAAATGCCTGCCAGGAACTAAAGTAATTCTCTGTACTATGAACAATGGTAATATCAGTATTTATATAATTACAAAAGGAAGAGGTTTTAGTCCCAGTTTACATGGTCACATCAAAATATTGAAGCTTATAAAAGTGATTTTAAAGTGACTTGCCTTATTATGACCAAATCAAGTCTCAAATGCTGAATAATTTAGTGTTTGCAAAAGTGAGAGAATATGTTAAAAAGTAAAGTATCGGTCTTCTCTTAGGCAATAAATTCAGAGACAGATAAGGCACAAGTGTGTGCCTGTTGCATTGCTGAATCTCAGCGATTCCACAGCTATCTGCAAGACCCCAAGGTAAGGGTTAACTACAGATGAACAAATTAGCAAGTATGGGGAAACCTGGCTGAAAACAAATAAATATCACATCCCAAAACATATTTTGTTCACATTGTTTGAAAAGTGGAATAAGCTGTTTATTTATGTGAGGATTTCAAAGCATGGTAGTGAACAACCTATAGTCAGATGGGATGAAGTCTTTGTGGTGACCTCTGCATACAAGTCTTGTGCTGAGAAATTGTTGACTGAGAAACATAGTGAGAAACTCACATGATTTTTGCGCCGGGTTTGCCAATGGTTGGAGTAACAAAATAATAACTTTTTTTCAAATGGTCATAAAGTCTATGGAGAAGATGCTACTTTTACAGGCTGTAGCTCTTGAGAGTTTCAGTGATGCCACTACAGTTTGGAAAGGGTCAGAGGGTAGACTGCTCAGAAATAACGGGTATTTTCCTGCAGATATGCTTTCCATTGCTCTTAGGTACAAAACAGATGGACACTCCATAAGGAAATTATTTCACAACTAAGTCTTGACCTCACCTCTATGAAGACTATGGTGTTTTAGTTAATTACTCGTGTTAGTGCGATTGACACGTGACTGGGTTATAAGGAATGAGAAACCTCTAATTAATGGCATTTATGTGAGGAGATGTAGGAATCTGATATGACAGTCTGTAACAAACTTTTTGCTGATTACACCGAATAGATAAATATCTTATATACATTTCATATTAATGGTACATTACATTAGGTTTTGATTAGGCTTAATGAGATTTACTTTATGTCTGCAACAGTGCTCAAATTACATCAAAAATTACAGAAATGGAATAAAATGAAAATACTCTCCTCCTATTTGGTTGAAATGGCCTTAATTTATATTATTATGCAGCCCATTGAGTTCTTTGAAGAACATCCAAGCTGTTTCCACACTTATTTTTATAGGGATATGGTTTGAATAAAAGAACTATCAGAACTGTTCTTGTATTCAGCCACATACATTGTCATTACTGGCAGACTATCATCCCATTCCTTTGAAATTAGAAATGTTTGTCAGATATCGCAGGTTTCAGCCACGTTTCTCTGTGAATTCTAATTAACATGCTATGTTTAATGACTTGCCCTGAAGTTTTTGCCTCATTTTTATAATGAATATCTCCAGTGCCTGCTTTAGGATTCAAACCCATCATACAGGCATTTTTCTAAAAGCCTTCTGATTTTTCTGCATCAGCCCTCACTTTTTACTGTTTTGGTTATTAGGTATTGCAGTGACACCAGAAGCTCCAGCCAATCAATGGCCCTCATGCCAGATACAGTATAGTCCAAGGGGGAGAAAATTGTAGCCCAGTCTTGTCTCAAGAATCAGAATTGAAGAGAAAAAAAAAAAAACGCACAAAAAATCCCAACAAAATCCAGCAGACAAGCAGTAGGCAAGCATTAATGCCCCGAGTCCCATGGCAGCCACACCGCAAAATCATCAAGCGGCTCTGCTCTCCCGACTTGAAGATTGGATCCAGCACACTGGGATATGTTTTCAGAGAGGCCCCGCAGCGTTGGCAGGGGGCAAGCTCTCATTGGGTTACTGGTGGTTCTGGTACCGCAACTTCTTTTCCTATTACCTTGTCTTTTCTTTTCCCACAGTTAAATTTCCCCCTTGACTCTTGACATGGGTGTCCAGTTTGGTACTGTAACTGGACGTAAAACCAATCTCAGGTCCCTGCCTCTTTTGGCAGAGGAGAGGGGTTGTTGGTGCTGGATTGCCTGACAGATGCACACCCAAAAGTGTGATGGTGAAAGGACTGTGGTACCTTAGAACAGGGTCTAGGAAACATTAGGTTTGTAGACATCACGCCTGAGAAAATCCAGTGGGTCATAGGCCAAGAAACAGTCCTTTTAAGGACATTTCCAGGTAGCAACTTTAAGGTTGCTTTAATATATAGATCAGGATGGGAGGGTCATTTAAATTCTGTTCTTACCTCAGTTACACAGAGCTCTTTTTAGTTGGGAGGTGAATTTCTCTAAGAGAAATTACTTGAAAAGATCTTTTCCATGCAAAATATTTTGGATTTTGTTTTATTTCAAAAAAAAAGCTTAACAAATTTTCAGTAAAAGTAGTTATTTTGAGTATACCTTTGATACAGTTATATTGCATTTTAACTGGAAAGCTGAACTAAAACTACATTTCACATAGTAAAATTAAATGTTTCCAGCAACAATCACATTCTCCTTAGAATTCTGCCTTAAATTAAACCATATTTTTAGCCTTGAAAGCTTTTGTAGAGAAAATGTTTTCATCAGCTTTCCCTGTAGAGAGAAATTTCTGAAATAACAGAGTGTGGCTTACTCTGAAAGGAACATCTGCATCCATATAGAGTATGGCAACCTGTAAGTCTATGCTGGCACTGATTTAGCCAGCACGCTGGGGAAGATTACGGATGTGCCAAGTTGTTAACAGGAATACATTGATCCAAATTGCCTGCTAAGGGGCAACAACCACTATTTCGGTCCACAGCCAGCAAGAGACTGAACTGAAGCTGTGGTCTCTTAGTTAATTACAAACTAATTACTTTGTCTTCAGATATGGACGGATGAATTTCAGCCACAATATATTCCTTGGATGTTAACAAAGTGCCAGCCTCTTGTTATATTTATATACAGCATTCAGTTAAAATTCACTTCCTACACTAGAATCACAAAATATTCATTTTTAAAATTCATGGTCTCATAGAGTTTGATCAACATTTTGTTGATGTGAATGATGATTTTTTTTGGAAATAGCAAGATTTCTGCTTTTAAACAGGTGATGTTGGTGTTCTTCCCTTGCAGCTATTGCTACTAGACAGACATCGATAAATAAATGTGTGAAACTAGCATAACATCTTTACATTCCTACTTAGAATATAATAGCTGGTTCTACAGTTTTCCTGCTGATGACAGCATATCTTTTCTTTTGAACATTTAACAAGTAGAACAGGGAAAAAGAGGAAAAGGTGACAGATACCAAAGGCAGAATATTCTTCATTAGAGCAGTGAGGGAGGCAGCAGTACATCTTTTCAAGCCACCAGACATCCAGGTACTCAGGGAACACTGAAGTACTATTGAGGTAGAATTTAGTCAAATTGTGCTTAATTTGAATTAAATTTTTCCTGCTGATCATCTGTCTAAAGCTGGTTTTGAAAGTTTCAGTCAAGCCACTCGCGTTTAGAAAAAACGTGGAAAAAACATGTTCTTTTGTACCATTGAAATAATTTTGGTGATGTTTCTTTTTAAGTAATGTAAAATATGGTGGCCGTGTGACCTCTGTGTCAAACATGACGTTTTTGTTCTTGTGAAAACCTGCCCAGGTCTGGGAGATTAATAAGCCTTTGATGGTTGTCATCCATCAGGCATGTTCAGTAAAGACTTCTGTGGCCTATTCTTCTTTGCTGGTACAGGTTGTTCTCCAAAAGACTTGCATGTGTCTAGGCTGCACATGAACTGTGTGCCAGAGTTACTGTGTATTTTTCAGTCTAGGCAGGTAAAGCAGAATTTTCCTGTAATTTCAGTGTTTTATGGAGTCCAGGAAGGATAAAGTACTGTCCAAGATCAGGCAACCCATCATTCCTGAATTCTCAGCTATGGTCCCATTTCTTCCTCTGTTAAATGGAGGAGTTTGCTTTAGGTAGAAGGCTGGATGGGGGATAAGATGAGAGACCAGGCTTGGGTTGGGTACATGAAGAGACTGGGACTGGAAGATTGGACAATGGGAAGAAAACAATCTGTGCTGGGGAGGTTTGGAAGTCAGCAGAAGAGAATAGTAGAGTTTGGACTGGTTATGAGTGGGAAGGAGTGAGCTGTGAGCCAGTCACTTGTGACAGACAAGCCTAGAGGAAGGGGAAGCAGAGACGGGCTAGACAAGCAGTCAGGAGTAATAAAGCTAGCTATACTTGAAATACTCCTTTACAAAAATAATCTTTCTTTCTTACTCCCTAGTTCCCTATACATTGCATACATACATCCCCAAAGTAAATTGTAGGTACCAAGGATGCTTTTTCCTTCCTTTGCATTGCACTCGTACATTTATAACGTCTTGTGTTCAGAATTGCAGCATGCTTTTGTTCTCATTGTTTGCTTAATAGACAGCAATTTTAGGTTCAAAATATATTCTTTTTGGATATGGGAGAAATCGTTAAAAATGAAGCAAAAAAGAAAACAATACTAAGTCTCTTGCACCATTTACGGCTTTTTCAGGTCTCTCTGTATTCTTGCCTCTAGAGAAAACTCTGGCAATATTTCTGCAAGATGAGATTTGTATGTTTGTTGTGATTTTTATGGATACTTACTTTCCTAATGCATCTTTGAAATGTCATTACTTTGCAGAGGCAACCACTGCCCTTTTAAAGGGTTCTATTAAAATATATTTTAGGTCCCCTGCAGCTTTCTCAAACAAATCCCAGCAATAACAAATTAAGACCCCTTAGTGAATGATTGACTTGGTAGACCTACCATTCAAAATAACAGATTTTTTTTTCTATTTTTCTTTCTGGTTTTGGCAACACCAGTAAATACTTATCTTGGTTTTTTTCTTGGTTTTCTTTCTTGGTATTCTAGAGGAGTAAATTTTAAATAAAATGGAAATAGGTAATGTCATCAAAGAGGCAGCCTTCATACTAGCTTTATGTAAAGGAACCTTTTTGTTTCTAGTAAGTTCTGGTAATAGCAATGAGAGTCAGAATCTGATTTGATTGAAAAAGGGAGCTCTAGCAACAGCTTTAGTCATGGTTCTGCATCATTAATATGTAGGATTACTTGTAATTACTTGTATTACTTCCCTTTCTACTCCATCAACAATAGTTATTTTAAGAAAATTCATAGGGAAGCCATCCTTCTCTAAAATTAGGGAATGTGAAGAGCTGACAAAGGTCACTGAGACATTCTGATCTCTTAGAAGATTTTTTTTTTTTTTTTTGATACTGATGCAAATATGGAAAAACAAATGAAATTCGTTTGGATTCCTACCATATGAAAATCAGTATAATTGAAGACAAAACCGATTTTTTTTTAATAACTCTTGACATTACTAGAAGCATAGAATGAATTTTTTCAGAAAAGCTGTATTCAATTTCCTTATCCTATGAAAAAAAAATAATTTGGTTTTCAGATTGCTGATGATGCACATTTATGTACAGAAAGCATCCAAAATTGTAACACCCTTAAAACAAGATCATTAGCCAAAGTAGCCAGATTTATTCTGATACTTTTCATGTAAACTTCACTTTAGTAAGATATTTAATTATGTAGCTTAAACACATGAACAATCTAACTTCATTGCTTAAGCATCTAGCTTGCACCTTCACTGGGACCAGTACCAATATGTGCACATATGTGTAAGTACTGATCTGAATATAAAGTTCAGTGCTTTTCTTGACTCAAACGGTAACGGTGGAAAGCAAAATAAATTCAGCATGAAATTTCAATAGTCACACTTAAAATATTGTTGGAAGAAATATCATGGCACTAAACAGCATACATTTTATTTACATGCAACTGAAACTCACACAAGCCATCAGGCAAAATTTATTTTTTCTGCAAAATGATTGTTAAGCACTTAGTATATTTGAGTAGCTATTAATTTTGGATAGATATTAGGGAAAGGCATTCCAGCAAAATGTGTAAGAATTATAAGTCTTCAGGTGTTCTTTTTTTTCCCTTTTTTCTTTGAAACACTGAATTTGGACTTAAGGTTTGAGCAGAAGTTGTGGCTAATTACAGTCATAGTTTGAAGACGATTACAAAGCTAGTCTTTCACCTGCTAAAACCATCACTTCTTTCATCTTTGTTGCAACAGCTTTTTCATGTCTGTTACAGACTTTTAAATGATTTTTTAAAATATTACAAATCACTCCATATCCCCTTGCACATAATAAAGTTTTAGCAGTGTTGCGTGGCTGCAGAGAAGATTCAAATTTCTCTTTTTAGTTCATGCTTATATTTACTTAAAACTAAGGTGTTAATGCCAATATTTTGAAAGGAAAAATATTGGCTTAGCTGAAGGCTGCCTCTGCTTATGCGTGTGCATGAGACAAATCTGACTCCATCTGGTAAACGTCAAGTCTGTCATGGAGTAGTGACAAGTCAAAGGAGAGTGAAAGAAGCAGCCATGCTCCCTCTCCCTGCAAGTCTAATAGCGTCTGCGCGTCCTTGTATTTTTAAGCATCTCCCTCAAGGTTGACATGACAAGAGTGTTGTTTTCACCTTCTCCACCTTCATAAAAATACATTGTTGGCTTTTTTTTTAAAGACAACATTCCTGTCACTGGAAGGATATAAACACTTTAAAGTCAGCTGCATCTGTTAACTCTTACTGCACTGCCTAGATCCCAGGGGGAGGAGCTGATGAAAAACAGAGCGAAAATTGGCAATGAGTTTACAGGCCAAATGTGATGAAGGATATATGTGCATACTATATTACACGAGATGACTTGGGCATGGCAGGCTGCCCATTATACTGTTGTTCCTCCTCCCTTCTTCCACCTCTGTTTTAATGATCAGTGGAGGCTTGAGAGTGAACTTTTGAATTCTGTCATCTGTGAAACAGGCTGTCTGAAGACCAAAGTGCCTTCGGTCTGTACATCTTGAAACCCAACAGTATCTATAGAAAGACTGAAAAATACTGCAGGAGAAAGTCGCTACTTGGTTTGGTAGGAGTGGTAAGAAAGAATGACTTCTTCCCCACCCATTTTTACTACAGACCCTTATTTCTTTGTTGAATATGGACCCAGCTGTGTATTCTTAATGAGCTTTCTGCAGGAAGGTACAGAGGCCTTTGAGACCTTAAATGGTAACAGCCATTTTGATGACAGCCTGCTGCTACACTTGCTGGAGCACGTGTCTGTCTAGGGACCTTTTTCCTTTCTGTACAATAACTCAGAAAATATCTCGTAAGAGGGGATTCAGTGACTGATGCTGCACGTCTAACATCTGCTTTACTCTCACAGGACTTCACTGTTTGAATATTACACTCAGGGCTAAAAGTAGCTGTCTTATCATATGTGCTTTTGACAGCAAGATTGAGACAGATCTGTAACTCCAAGACCCAGTAATTGTTTATATATAGGATGTTTACTTTTGCTTAATTAACTGAAACATGGAATAGCTCTGTGTAGTGATAAACTGGCCCAGCCTCTACTGCAGCAAGTTAAACGTGAGTCCATAGACCAGTATAGAGAGCGAAAAAAAAATAAATTCAAGAGCTCCCCTGTTTACCTGTGTAATATTCTCTGTATAGATACTGGTAGCATGGATGAAATAGAATAATTTTCACCAAAAGTATATTTTTCTACCAATAGCAAACCCCATTTCTTTCTGTCAGTATTATTTAGGGCACTGTGAGATTTAGCTATATAATCTTTACACTTGTTGCAACTGTAAAATATTGCATAAAATAAATTCTTAAATTCCAATTCAGAGGGAAATGCAATGGTGTGATACGTACACTGGAGCCACCCCCCACCAGGTCTTGCTGGCGCTGGCAGAAAGGTAAATAGCATAAGGGTACATGGCAAGACAGATGACCCTTCTTCCTAGACTGTTGCCCTTGGTAGAGGTAATCCTTACCCCCAGTTTACACTTCTGCAATATGTGAACAAGTATGTAAGCAGAGAATCCTCAGAAGAGTATTTAAGCTATCTTGGAATGAAATTCAGTAGAGAAGAGAGCAAAATGGGACATTCCTTCTGCCTGATATCCTCTTCTGGCATTAGACACCCATTTTCTTGTCTCAGAACGTAAAAACAAATGCCTCAGAGTAGTCAGCAGCTCTGCGGTAGACAATTGAGGTTAAAGTTGTACTACTTTGCCTAACTAGGATTTTTAAACTGTCTAACTATCAGACAGGCTGGCCTCTTCCTTCTGCTAGTGTTTTCCTGCTTTATAGCCATAATTCAATGTTCACGGCACCCAGGACATGAACAGAGTGACTGTAGTCCAGAAATGAATATAAAATTATTTCTTCAAACTGAAGCAGATCCTAGAAGAGAAAGCAGGGGAGTTCCCACAAATATTCAGATGCATATTGTGTGACCTCTATCTATGTGAGTTACCTAACAGAAACTGTTATCTGCCTTTTGTCTTAGATGTGCTCTGGATTTGTCCCTGAAATGGAGCCATCTGACAGTGGAGAAGGAGAGATTGTCCCTTGGATATTGGCTTGACTAATAACTCTCTGTGTATATTCTTTTTGTGGAAATATGTTGGAGATTAGGTAATTTTCTACATATCCATGGGTAAAACACAAAGTTAGCTGTCTCAAAGGGCACTGGGCTTGGATGCTTAATTAGCTGTCAGAAGCTCAGGTTTTTATATACCTGGTGTAAAACCTTGAGCCATTTTTACAATAAATGTTAGCTTTAGAGCTCTGGCAGAGAGTAACTGAGCAGTCTTCACTATGTGTTGCAGCTTTGATTCAGCCCTGCACTGACATTTTGCTCAGCAGTAAGTGGATACCTTTGGGCACAAATTTGCAAAATGAGTTACCACAGTACAGCCATTTGATGGGCCGTTGGGGCTTGAACAGACCTCTGACCGCTCTTTTTCATAGCTATAAGCTGCCCATTTAAAACCAAATTAAGTCAGTGCACATGATCAGGCTGATACTTGACTGTGAAAGTTAGAGTTACAGTGTGTTTGTACTCTGAGGTCTGCATCTATCCTAGTTCAGGCTATCTTCAGGAAACTTGCCTTTGACTATCTTGACCCTTAACGACGTGACACTTCCATTCTTTTACATTTACTAAAAGAAAGTTGACAAAATACTTTGCATACTAGTGCTCATAAATACAATTCCATCTAAATGCTTGACATGATCCTTAAATATAACAAAAAAAAGACACACCTCATCAATAGGAGTAAATCTCAAACTGATAATGAATTAATACAGATTACTATGGTAAATTTTATATCTCTGAAAATTATTTCTGGATTGTAATAAAAATGGACATCATAGAATATCACCTTCAAAATATATTTAGTAGTCTGTATTTTGTCAGCTGATGTTGTCTACTAACATCTCCCAGTCAAGGACTGGGTTGTATGTTGATTTCACTGGGAGTTATTCATACTTGTGCTTCTTCTCAACATGTGAATTGGTGGTGGCTCTGCAGCCCAGCAGGGAATGCTTCTGCTGTACCAAGTGATACAATAACGGAGGTAGCAAAGTGGGCAGATGCAGCAGAGTGGGGCTCTGGGAATCAGCGCCCCAGAGGGTGGCATGTCATTGCAGGGGGTCATTGCAGCACCCAGCCAATTCCTTATGTGACGCGCTTAGCTGCTCAGCAGATCAAAGGTGCCCCAGACCAGCAGAGCAGTCCACAAACCCATGGGGGCCATGATACCAGCATGGCACTTACTATTGCATTCAGGGAATGAAAAGGAAATGACGCATTTTTTTTGTCTCTCTCTTTCTTTCCCTCCTCCCCAAGTTCTAGAAATGCAAGTGTTCATGCCAAGGCTTTTTAAAAAATATTTTGGCCCTTTTTTCCTCCTAAGCTATTTCGAACTATTTAGGAGTTGTTACTTATTTTTTCTGTCCTGCTTTGTTGCCACAGCAGTGAGAGAGAACTTTGATGAAGTCAAAGTTCTCTCACTCACTGCATCCATAACAAAAATGTTATGAAACATTGCATTTATTTCTGCTTCCTAGAGTACAAAGATCTTACTCAGCCTACTTCATACCAAAATATACTATTACTCAGGTATTCAGACTAATATGAATCATAGTTCCCTTACTAAAAGGTAACAGAGCTTCTGTCACAAGCAAGTTTTAAAGGGGTCTGTAAAGTATCTCTATTTCATTTGATAGCTGTGTATGTTATTTAATTGCACTTTCCTTTTTCACTCAACTGCAAAATACATTTAGCAAATGTTATTTTTGTGTGTGATGGTGAATGGGAANTCTCTATTTCATTTGATAGCTGTGTATGTTATTTAATTGCACTTCCCTTTTTCACTCAACTGCAAAATATGTTTAGCAAGTGTTATTTTTGTGTGTGATGGTGAATGGGACGGCATGATTTGTTTGTGTCTCAAAAAAACATGGTGATGAAATTACTTTAGCTATATATGTGCTATTTACAGATAAATCCTACCTGCTTTTGCTTATACCTTTGCAGAATCACCATGACATCTCAGCATTTTGGTGAAATATAGCACCAGCATATCACGAGATGAGTAGGAGTTTATTTAAGAGAGCCCTAACTTAAGTATACGGGTATATTTTGCACAGCACTTTGTACTTCAGCTCTAAATTTAGCCGAGTGAGAAGAATCTTCCGAATTAGTAGACTCTTGTAGGTAGCCTTGGGTTTGCTGGGGTAGAGGAGAGCACAGAAATCGTGAGTAAGGATCAGGCATCATTTAATTCTTGCATTCTTTGAAACAGAAACATCAGCTAAGTCTTTAAAGTGTTTATTCTCCCATCAGAACACATCCAGCATACACTTTAAAGTATTGTTCAACCTTTTACAATGACAAAATTCCAAAGTAACCTGCTTAGGTTAACTTTTTTTCCTATGCAGGGAAGGAAGGCTCAGGAGTCATCTCCTGAAAGGAAAAGTGACATTACTGGACATGTAGGGGCCTGACTCATGAGGAATTAGTTGCGGAAGTAACATTTATTACCCTTTTCCATTTCAGATGGACATAATATCCTTCTGCCCCTAAAGGCATTACTGTGCTCATATCAGAGCTGTGAAAAACTGTTGTGTTTTTGCCCATGAGCTGTTGCAATTCAGTGCCCCCTTTCACTTACAGTTCAACTGCTGCACCTACCTGTGAACTAGGGTAGCTGAGATGCAGGTGCACATTTGTTTCTGCTAGTTCTCCCACAGGTGTGATAACCTCTGGCAAAGGGATGAGGAAGGCAACAGTAAGATACCGCAGGTTATATATTTGGGAATACATAAAAAGAAATTATGACAAGATCTAGTAGGGCTTTCAGAGGTGTAAAGACTGTCAGAGATGTGAGGCAGGATGTGTTGGCGCTTGACTGTTTCACTTCTCCAAACCCAGCTTACGGTACTGACTTTCTTCTTCTTACTATTGAATTTGGTGTGATTACACTCCTTCCAGGCAAATGAGTAATAGCAGTTATAAATGACACCTTATATGCAAAACAAACCAGGAAGAAAATCTTCCTGAAGAAAAATAAGAAAAGTGAAAGCAGACATAGATTTTAAAATTTTCTGGAAAAAGTATTCCTTTAGAATTGTTACCTTCCCAAGAAAAACCTCAGTATCTAACGTACTTAGAGCTTATTAGGAATTTTCCCTTTTTCTTTCTTTCTCTCACTCTTTCTCTCTCTTTTGGTTTCTTCCTTCCTTCCTCTTCCTTTCTTCCTCCCTCCTTTTTCCCCTCTTTCCTCTTCTTCCCCCTTCCTCCCTCCCTTCCTTCATTCTTCCCTTCCCTCCCTTGCTCTCTCGCTCACCCACTCACTTATATATATTCTAATCATTCAATCTAAAATGCCTATTGCAGCTCAAGGCCAGCCATTTTCCTACTATTCAAAAAGCAGTCAGCTATTCCATGACATCAACTATTTTAAATGATCCTTTTGCTTGATTATTTGGTTGGTTATTTAGGGGTAATATTGGAAATATTAGACTTCTTTGAGAATATAAATCATATACTGCCAGACAGATGAAAGTTTGCCTTGTCCAAAAATATAAAATATATGACTCATTTTTATCTTCGGTTTTCCACTGTAAAGAATGGGTGTCAGCTTCCTGTGTAATTTTGATTTGTTTATCCAGCAGTTTTGTTTGTCCATGCAGTTTTCTCTTTGCCAGTTGTGGTCTATATTTGGTTTCCATAAAAGGTATGTTTTCTTTGAGGCTATCTTTTTTTTTAACCACTGCCAAAGCCACAAGTGATGCACCATTACTTGGACTTTTGTTCTTAATTTAAACTTGGCATGGTGTCTCCCTCTGGTGTAAAACATGAAGCAAAATCCATTCTGACATAAAAGCTAGGAGGTGACTCCTCCGTTTGAGATTGAGTTTGGGTTCTGTGTATGGAGTGAGCTTTTCTACCTTTCTTGTATTGGGAAGAGGGTGTACATAAGGGATGAGGCTAGACTGTTTACCTGATGGTTGAATATTTATTGGAGTCAGTCCATCTTACAGAGTATACTGGGGAGTCTGTCATCAGAAATATAAAATTTAAAGTTGGGGAAGCAGCAGTTTATTTTGAAAAGGGGCTTCCATCAGAGAGCAGTACAAACCCTTTCTTACTGTTTTTCCTAATCTGAGTGACTTTGGTGTCTCTGAGTAAACTGGAAATATGTGAAAGTGGAAAAAAATCCGTTCCAGTTGCTAAAACATAATCACATGCAGGTCTGCCCAGTAGCAATGGTAATAACAAGTTCTGATGTAAAATACTCATTAGATTAAGATGACAGCAGTTGAGGATGTTTCTTTTCTTCTTTCCTTTTTTCCTCTTTCGTCTTTTGTCTTTTCTCTTTCCTCTTCCCTTCCTTCTAAGGAAAAACTAGAAATGCCAAATCAGTGTGAAGCATAACAGGTTTGCAAGAGTGGGTCACATGGAACTGACAGACTTGGAAGCAAAAAATCTCCCTGTGTTTTACCTTGTGTTGTAAATATAATTTATTTATTTATTCACCCTGGAGACAAAGGAAATTACTACATAGTATTTTACGTCATGCAGCCTTAGCCACTGATATCAAAAGCAGTCTGTGAAGGAAATATACAAAATTTCTGTGGATGAAACTCTGAGCTTACGTACCTCCTGTGGGCCATGGGGACCTGTTATCTGGTCATCGTTGTGCAGTCTGTTTGCAGTGGGTGTCACTGCAATCTCAGACAGCATCTGCTAAAGTTCCGCTGACAACAGGCTGAGAAAGCAGCATCCTTTGGCTTTTCACAGCCCTTCACCGTTACTGAAGTCAGTATTTCACTGACCATTGATTGTGTTGTAGAGTATTACAAGCTAGTCTGTAATCACCTACCTTTCTCTTTCTTCCTTTTATTTAATGATTTTTGTCCTTTGGGAAGTAGCAGCAAGTTACAGGCAGCACAAGGTTGGGTTTTTTACCTCATATTTTCTTAGCCACACCGGGGTAAGTTGCTGTGTTTGAACTCTTCAGTGGCATCTATATCTCAGCGTGGATGAGAGAAGTAGGATGTGGAGAATGGAGGAGGCTTGAGTTCTGCAGCCTGTGCTGCTTTGTCACAGAGCCTCTTCCTTTCCTGGATCTGAAGTGGAAAATGTTGCTATTTCTGCCTTCAGACAGGGGGGGAAAAGCACAGAGAGCGTACCTTTCTATTTGTTAGGGCAGCTCAGTTCAGATGGTAATGAATAGCCTCAGCTTGGGATTTAAGACAGGTGGTTCTATATTTTGTAAATAAAAAAGGTATTTCAATCAAACAATTTGAACAACTAACCTAACCCCCACCTAAAAGGTAGATCAAGTACTCTGCTATTTAGCCTTGACATGTAAATGTGGGTCTCCAGGTGTCTCTATACCCTTGCTGTTGTGATGTGTGATGATGAAAGTCATTCCAACTTCATTCCTACTGACACTTTGAACTAGTGCTTTTCTGAAATTTTCAAAGCAGAACACACAAGAGATCCTAGTGGTAGCTGTACCACATTTAATGTCTGGGCCTGAATATAACAGCAGGATTGGATCGGTTGGAAAAGCAAAACTTCATTTTGTATTGTACTGTTTTTTTCCTATTTTTATCAGAATTTTCAGTGAGCTGCAGTCTGCACAAATACGAATAAAGGAAAGAGGTCTCCCATTTAAGTAAGAACACAGCTAAATGTGCTTACGATGTGCAGGGTATGATTTTCGAGTGTTTTAATTAGGGTGATAAAGAATACAAGCATACAGTTCAAAATTCTTATTTCCGTGCACAGCAACCAAGCGGAGCATGCCTGAAAAGCCTGAGGAAAGACACCCAGAAGGCAGCACCCAGTTAATTATAACTCTGGCTCTGGAAGTCTCACATTTGGTATCAGTAATTTCTGTTGCCTTGGGGTTTTCATCTGTAAAAGTGGGATTTTATTGCCTGCATCACAAAATACTGAAATGGCTATTTTTTTAAATGATGCCCAGCAATAAAAGAGTACAAATACAAAATGTTATTATTTTAATGTTAAGATAGAGTGACATATATGATACAGTAACTTAGATTTTTTCCCAACAAAAAGGCCCACAAATGCTTTGCCACTTCGATTTCTTCAGGATTACCATGTATAGTTCATTGCAACAATCATATATAAACTACGGTTGTGTAGCATAATTTATTATATTATTTCCTTTTTTGACATATCCACTTCTGTAAGGTTTTCATATATGACCTAGATAGCAGATTTAGCCACATTATATTTCTAGGCATTTCCATCATCACTTACAATAAGAAAATTGAATTTTGCTTAATAAGGATCAATTAAAAAAATAAAGACGGTAAGACTTCAAGCACAAGTCAGATGATGCTGAAGTAAAGTGAATTCCCCAACGTATTAGACATCTGCTTTGTTGCTCTCATGTTCCTTGATTTTTTTTCCCTTAATCCCATCCAAGATGATCTTCAGCTATATAAAATGAACTTTTGTTTTTATGCTGTTCTCAGGGCTTAGTTGAGAAACAGGAGAGCAGCTGTGATGGCCTTGGCCATAGAGTCTTTTTTCACTGAGACACATTCCTTTCTCCTTGCCTGCATCACTGGGCTCTCGTCCAAAACCAACTAGATTGTGTTTATATTGTGTCCTCCTTTGCTTTAGCCTTCGTTAGGATCCTGTCATGCTCAGCCCTCACACTATGTCACATTCATTATGGTGACTCCTTTATTCCCCTTTCCCCAGATCGCGTCGTGAGAACTGTGTCACGTGACTTTGTGCTGAGCACATTTAACATTTTTTTGTTAGAAAAAGGACAGACAAATGGTTCCAGGGATACCATGAGATCAAAATGTCTTCATCAGCCAAAATTCTTAATACTCTTGGTAATTTTAGCCTCAGCTTGATTTTCTAAGAATGCTTAAGTTCTGTCAATCAGAATTTCTAAAAGATCTAAAGTATGAAATGCTGGACTGCCATCGGAGACTTTTCTTTCTGATTGCTGCATGTCATTTTCCACTCTTTTGCATTTGACGTTGCAATCCCTCAGTTCAGTGTTCTCCAGATTAAGCCATTTGTTTCTTCCTCTCAGCGTTCTTGCTGAGACTATATGGTTGCTAATGCAAAGGCTGTTTACTAGCCCAACAAATTAGTGAATACTAATTACTAATACTAATGATACAAATAATACAAATTAGTGAATACTAGTACTACAGGCAATTCCATCTTCAGATACCCTTGAAAACATTCTTAGACTCTTTATCCTTATAAAGACAGACAATTTCTGAAAGAACTGTGCAAAACTTTCTAATTAATTTGTCAAGAAATTATATTTATACCGATGTGTCTTGTTGCAAAAAATGAAGTTAGTCTCATTTTCATAAAAAATTGTTTCTGTCTTGTACGATTCACTTCTGAATGAATATTGTAATTCAGGTTTTTTAGTACTGTGAAAACTAAGTGTTTTCTATATGCAAAACTGGAGAAAACAAAACTGCTAAAAGTTATTGGAAGAAATGCATGTAATTTGCACAGCCCTAGCATTTGATAAGGGAATGATTATGTACAGGGGATTGAATTAGGAGTTTGATCCTTTCCTTCCCTTTCCGATCCCCTTCCTTTTCTTCCATTCCCTTTCCTTTTGATCAAATAAAACTACAGAAATACGTTAAAATCTAAGTCTCCCTAGAGTATTGGGTCACATTTTGCCATTAAACCATGAAAACCAATGATATACTGAAGGGATACAAGGATGTCCCTGAGGCCCCTTGTTACAATTATGTATCCAGTGTTTATCAGAGTGATTTATTTGTCTGCAGTTTTCCATCTCTAGATGCTGCAAGTATCCTGTCCGCAGCTGACATGCCTCTTGGCTCATAAAATTTTCTCTAGATGAAAAATATTGCAGATCTGGCCACACTAAACAGCGGGAAAAGAATTTCACAGTGGAGGTTATCCATAAACAAGTTATCCACCACATCTTCCATCAAGTAACACAAACTGAGCAGTGCATTAACCTATCTACATATTCTGTGTGTTTTGTCAGCAGCATATAAACACAGCCAAATGCAACTTAATGAACTATCTCTTTTTTTATTTTTAGTTAGGAAAGAAAAATATTTCTTCCAGTGTCTTGCCAATGATAAATCAAAAAACATGGGAGAAACAGTTTTTCGGGGTTTTTTTGGTGTAGGGAAAGAAGAGCATTTAATGTTGAAATTTCAGTGACACATCATGGCAAGTGTATTTACTAGAGGTTTTTATAATATATGTGTCTCTACACATATATCTTTTCTTCTTTAAAAAAAAAGCTTGAGATATTTTTAAGTCCCAATATTTATATCAGGCTATAAGCTTTTAAGTATGAAGCAAACTGAGTTCACCTGAAGGTTTTTGCAACTAAAGTGAAGATTTTTAAAAACACGAATAGCAGGTAGGTACATATAACTGCATGAAAGCCCCTTGTGGAAATTGTCTACATTGTACTCTGCCTAGATGATCCAGCCACTTCAAGCCAGTTGTGTGGGTGTGCCTGTGCAAACCCAACTGCATAATTTAGACAAATGTGATTAATCCAAACTCAATCTCGGTATCAACACCGAAGAAATTTGAATGAACAGTTCACACGAGGTTTTAAAATGAGAATTAGACAAAGTAGTATATCATTTAGTGAAGAGCCTGATCTGCTAGGCAGTACTATTCCTGATCCTTTATTATGTCCTTTACTATGACCCCTACGTCACTGTATTAGTTTCACTAACAAACTGAATGAAGTCTCATGTTCTCCTGGGTACAATTCCACCTCTCCTGTTTGCGTGACTTCTGCTTCCCATTTCAGCCATACATGATAATACAGTCATCTATTCAAGCAGGTTTTTAGCAATTCTAAACTGACATCGTTGTGGGGGTTTGCAAGATGGAAATTTAAGGCAGACACAATGACGAGGGTAAAGCTTGAATGAGACATTTTGGAAAACAGAGTCTCAAATCCCTGAGAATTTGTTCTGGGCACCCATTTACGCAAGCTGCTGTAAAATATGCTGTTGGGGAGCACCTGGCCATAAGGCTCTTACCTTATTAAATACAGACTTCTATTGAATATTGCGCTTAAAAATTTTCTTGATAATTGAAGGCACAAGGCTGTACAATCTTTCTTGTCTTCCCATTGGAGTTCTCCTACTGGACCTACTGACAGCCACAGCATGCGTTCACAAGGTGAAACATCAGTCAGAGCCAGGAAGGTTCAGACTCAGGGTAGGAAACAACAGGATTTCCTATCTCCTAGGCTTAAGCTTTATCCATGGGATTATAGCTACCTGTAGAGGCCAGTTTGTAATAGGTCCTATTTGATTTAAACTTCAGTAATATTCAGGAGTTTACGTAACTCACTTTTGCACATAAACAGTGCTCAGAGCCCTCTGCATCCGTACATACACATATACACACGTTTTTTTTATTTTAATGTGCATGGAGTAGCACAATTTTCCAGGAAATTCCCAGCTGAGAAATGACTTCAGGCTGCAGATTATTCTTCTGATCTTTCTTCTTCTCATGAATTTTAAACCTGCAGGAGATGCATTCTGATACAGCTGAGGGCACAGAAGTAATTACAGGTTTTCTTTGCTTTGGACACACTTATTTCTCTGGGGGTTGCTTTCCTAAAAGTGGAGTGTAAGAACCACCTAAATAAACCAGGTGTCAGAAATTGATTCGCACAATCGTTTTTATAGTGAACTGAGCAGCTGAGCCTTCTAGACTCCTGAACTCTGCTAAAGCCATAAGGATTCTCCTGTGTAAAATTAGGATCTAAGGTATTTAACATTTAAAAATCTTTTTTTTCATGAAGTTAGGCCCAAGAATTGCAGGGTAAGTTCATGTGTGTTAGGAAAATTGTTATTTTGACTTGTTGTGATTATGTAGATGAATAAAGTATTTATTTTTCATTTTACCTACTCTGTTTGCTGACAATGTTCAGGTAGAGTTTTTTCATTAATGAGCAATTGCTGAAGTTCTACCCTAAATCGCTATCAGTCTTTGGCATCATAATTATGAAAAAGAATTAAAGAAAATCTCTGGGCTATGCCAGAAAACACTCCATCATTCTTATCCCGTGAGATAGCTGCTGTCTTATCAAAAACCAGTGTATTGCATTTTACACAAAAATGGCTATATCTTGTTAAACAAGGATGAAGTTGACTCTCATGCGTTTTGAACAATGCTATACTTACATACATACAAAGACTTATTCTGCTGCTTTTGAGAGCAGTGGGACCATCACTTGGAATTGGAAAAGTAATTCAGGGTCCTTTTGACTCTTTCATGGATATTATTTCCATTATTACCCGTAAAAGAAAGAACCTTGATATAAAATACTCCTCCACTGAGGTGATGTCTCAGGTTGAAATAAATAGCTAGAAAACGCTAAAAAGCAGACAAAACAATTTTCACTTGTTTTATAGTTTGAATGGGAGTTTTAGAGGAGAGGACTTTCTTGCCAAATGCAGGCTGCTGGGAACAGAGCTAATAGGGTGAGTGGGTGGGCAGAACAGGAACTGTTTTTTAGGATACATTTTTTAATTTCCAGTCTGCTCCTCAGAAAAAAGGCTCCGATTCTTCAATTCCGTCCTGTTTTTCCCACTATAGGGTAGCAACAATAATCCTGGAATGCTTAACATCAAGTTGCTGGCTGATACTCGCTGCTTTTCGAGAGGATTAACATAGCAGCACCCTATTACAGCACACTTAAAAGCATTTCCATTTCTTGGTTATTAAAATCTACTTAGGAGTCCAACACTTGCTAGCAAGAGCTGGCAAAAATTTCCGAGTGTCGTTACCATTGGTTCAGTTTCTTTGGTAGAAACAGTACTGGACCCCAGTGTAGATCTGATGGGGTACCCCATTGATGCAGCCTACGCTGGCTTCGTGCTTATAACATCTGTTGATGAAAAGGTATTGAGACTCCAAGGAGTGACAGTAGGTGTGCACCAGAGCAGTTCATCTTACTGTTGCTCTAGGAACAATGGTGCTATTGGCAATTTTATTTTTCTGATGTGTTTTGTCTTCTTAAGCAGGATGCATGTTATATTAAGTAGTAGTAGACTCTTTGAAATTACCTTATGAAGTAATCTAATGTAAATACAGTCATGGGTAATAGATTCTTCTCTCCGTGTTGAACAGTGCTGTTATTAGACTTTCTTAGAAGTACTGTAAGAACTATAAAGGGATGCTGATTTCCTGAACTCTTAATTTCTACTAAAAGCTCCAATGAGTCTGCAATGCTTCTCTTTATTAAAAAAGTCATTGTATAGTGCATTCGGCAAGCTTTAGCCCTAGAAGTCAAACGTCAAATATTACTGTATTATTAGAAGCTTTATTATTATGTAAGAAGCAGGAGTAGCACAATCTTATTGTAAATTATGCATGGGAATTAAAAAATTCCTTGGTGACTGGGGGTACAAATCCAATTGAAAGCCCAAACTGTTGAAGTGGTTCAAACATCTCATCTTAAATGAAGTACAGAAACCATCAATGATCTTGTGGTAAAGATCGTGAAATAAGCTGCAGGGCTTTGAAATTTCTGGCTCTGCCGTAAGGTGTCATGTTTGATTTCAGAGAAACAGTTTTCTCTGTGCCCAAGTTCCACAGGTCTAAAGTGGGAATAGCACCGCAGACAGGCAATGGTGATAAATCAATTGGGTTTTAAGAACAGTTCATGTGCCGTATGCAATATAAAAAAATTATTAAAAGTCCTATCAAAAAAATACAGTACAATGATATCTCATTATCTTTCTTTTTAAAATCAGTCTTGACATAATGCTGCTGTATGTTGGCTTTAATTTGTTGGAGTTTTTTAAAATCTCCTTGGCACATACAGAATGCTTGATTGCCAAGAACAATCAATTTATAGAGAAGTGAATGGCTTCCAGAACTGTGAATATTAAATGATGTCTTAAACATTTTCTGTAAAAACATATTCGTGGTTATGTTTGAATGCGTGAATTCTGCCTGCTGCAATCATTCCTTCAAATAGTTATTTAGTAATGTAAGACTCCTCTTCCTTAGTTCTTTAAAGAACTCTCTAAAGATCAAATCCAATTCTCATTAGCAGGAGCGTTAGTGCAACTGTTTTCAACAACTTCAGTGGAGGCCAGTGAGGACCCTAAGTTAAAATAAAAATGCTAAATTGCAAATATGAAATCACAGATTATACTTAAACGTTTGGAAAAATCAATAAAATTTATGAAACTTTCAGGAATCCCTACAGGCAAGATCTTCACAATTGTCAGGGCCTTCTGCTTCCCTCCCTTAAGTCACAGTTACATGCCTTTAATGTTTTTGAGAATTTGGGTTTAATTGATAGATATAAATCCCCAATTTCCAAATCAAGGCTAGATTTTCAAGGTGTCTAATCATGCAAATGGGAATCCACTGAGTTTTTCTTTGAAAGTCAGTACACAGGCACTTTTGAAAATACCTGTAAGTACTTACCAGCATATTAGGCAAGAAATGCCTTTAAAAACTAGACACAAGTGACTCTAAAACTAGGATTAAATCCAGATGTTCAAAATTACTCACCCATGTTTATGTCAGTGCCTGTTAGGTGCTTAAGTACCTTCGCAGATTTGGTCATTGGGATGTAAGTGCGTTTTACATTTCTGAGTCTGGATCAACGTCCCTGTCATCTAATTATCCACCCCTAAGGATGGATACATGCTGCATCCCATGTGTATTCAATGGATTCCTATGGGATAAATTTTAAACTGCATTTAAATTGTGAGCTTCCAGTACTTTTTGTGGGAATTTGATGCCAATATACATTTGAAACCTTTATCTAATTGTTCTGTTTCAAGCTGGATTGCAGCATGTCTCAGAGATAAATGAGCTATGCAGGTAACCGAGCAATTTAGTTAAGATATCGGGAGCACACAAGCTGTGGCAACACCAAGTTCTACAAGAGATCCTTTGTTTTGCCAAATATGTTAACCCATAATCACTGGATCACTTAAGGCTGCCACAGTCTTTTTTGAATAAAGGACTTCAGTGCCTTCAAACTCTGTCTTTGTTTCTTCTATTTGCACAGTGATGAATGTGATGTAAGTCTTAGCTTTGTAGTAGAAGTATAGAGTAGACCCCAGTTTTACACCACTGTAAATGGAAATATAATTATTTTTTGCTCCTGGGGTAGCTAAAGGATGAACTGAGTCAATATTCTGGCTAAAAGGAAAAGCAGTGGACATACAGCATGTGTAACTGCATCACTGAGGGTATGTTAACAAGCTAAAATGGTCAGGATTCCTCCTGAAAAACTGGAAATGTGAAGAGGAAAGTATTACTATGCCATTAAGGAAAAATATTAGGTGTTCTGAACAAAGATCCTTCTATTTCAAGAACCAAAAAGCCCCCCAACACCACAGGAAGGACCTAAAATCAGGAGTAGTACTAAAAAATAAGGAACTGCTATTGCTCCAGAACTTCTTACTAAGGAAAAAAAAGATATTTAAACAACTTACATAAAACATGAAATCCTGCCTTGCTTGACAATATAAATCTGTTAGAGGGTCCTGATTCTGCACATATTTATGCATAAGCTTAACTTAATGCAAGTGAAGAGTCACATTGGGTGTAATGGATTTGCAAGTGGGTTTTAGGCTGCTAGAGCATACACACTTGAACTATGAGGTAGAATAAATTCCTGTTCTTGGAAAAGAGCTAATGAAAGCAATATCAAGGAATACTCTAGAGAATCACTGGGACTATGTATGTGAGTGAGTGTACAAAGACTTGTAGGATAAGGACATGGAAAAGTAAATGATGTGGCTCTCCAGTATCTCTATGTAAACTCAATTTTTACATGAAGTTTTTTATTTTTCTTGGCCCTTCACAAATCCTTGCTTTGTTTTTGATAGGTTTTTGAGTGTATTTATTTTGGTTTTAGGGGCAGTAGTTGAAAGTGGGGAAAAAATGTAATTGTCTATTCCCTTTTGCTTAACATTTTAAGTATACAAAATAAAACCCATAATTATTCAGTTGGCTAATTGCGTATTTTTTCTGGCTCATTGTTATCGGTGGACAATAATTTGTTGTCATAGATGGTCTGTTGGGAAAGAGATTTAGTTTAGTCCAGTGGTGATAGAACAGATGGGAAACTCTGAATTACCGAGTTATTTCAAAGCGTGTTTCTTGACTGGCTTAACGCTTCCATGCTTGTTTCCCCACTGTGTAGAATGGCAAATAATACTCCTTGGGTAAAACTGGTGAGAAGTTGTCCTTCAGTAGAGCCAGGTTTTACACCTGAGCTTTATCTCACAGTGGATTTGTGGCAGAAAGCTTAGTATGCTTAAAAAGCCTTCTTTTTAAATGGAAAGTGTGATATAGTTTTTGTATATTAATTAGAATATCTGTTGTTCAGAGAACTTTATACTTTGAAAATTTTATGTGACAGTGTGTAGTTGTTGCAGATGAGGGATTTTCATTCTGTGGTCTGTGGTTTTTTGAGGTGGCCTCCCATATGCTACACAGTGGTTGAAGTACTTCCAGGTGGTCCATACAGAGGCCTTCCCTGCTAGCAAAGTTGCAGTGTTCAAATTTCTTTTGTCTCCATTCATAATGCTTTAAATTTCAAAAACATTTGGGAAGTTACATTTCTAAGTATGAATATTCCTTTGCTCCCCGTTCAGATTCCTCAGTATTAGGACTATTGTAATTGAGTTAACTGTGGTAATATGTTTTTTGGAAAAGTCAGGAAAGGACAAACATAGAAGTGGTGGGTCTGTAAATGATAACGTGTGTGCTAAAGTAAAATCCCATAACCAGGAAAGGAAAAGTAAACATTATGGATACAAGATAGAAAGATGGGTCATAACCAGGAAGTGTCACTCCACATTAACACAAGCCTATTTTCATCTATCTTCCCTCACACCATTCTAACACTATTTTTGATGCAATCGAAATGTTTCCAAAGAAAAATGTGTGTTGGAATTGAGTGGCTCCAGGATATCTCTTTCTTAAAAAATGGTCTGCGATATGACCACAGTTGAAAAGCAGTATTGCAGGTTATACGTGGCTAGACACTGAGTTCAATTTAAATAAGTAAGAAAAAAAACCCGACCAATTAAAAATATGGGGAAAGGACAGACTTGGCTAGATCGTAGTCTGTTAGTTGTCTCAGGTGATCCTATAATGCAAGAGCATGAGAACTATGGAACTACTCCATCCCTTGAACGCCAACAAGCGACTGTTCATCTTGCTTCACTATTTTTGGGGGTCTAAGAACAGGAGGGGTAGCCTGAGGGTCTCTGCACCTCTTATTTCATGTTTTGAAGCCTTAAGTGGGACCTAAGTAGAGACTACATCTTCCATTGACCTTCTGTGCTAGAGCAAATTTCGTCCTAAATGCCTGTTTTGGAACGAACAGCTTTTATTTCCTTAAGTAAAAACAAAATTGCTTCTGATTTGTTGAAACCCAATAAAAGCATCCAAAACCATTCAGTTCTGTTTGTTTTGGGTTCTGAAGAAAGCCTTCCTCCCAGTTGGGTTCATACTGCAATTTATTTTATGAGGACTTTGTACATTAGGGAGAAGAAAGGGGATGTGGAAGGGGGAGATAACTATGTTAATTCAGAAGCAGCTCTTTTTAGGAAAGACTTGAGAGTTCCTTTTTCCATAATTAGCACAGTTTTTAAACTGCTGACAGGGCTGCACTACTGCTTATGAATAAAAGCTGGACATGGGCAAAGTTTGGTTGAAATCTTGCCAGAAAGGTTTTGAAAGCAGAACTATATTTTATGTTCAAATGTTATATTTTTATCTTAATTTTCTGTCCCTCTTGACTACTATTATGAGATTAAAGTTAAATGGATAAAGTCATTTGAGACGCTGGGTTAAAGTTAAATTGCTTGAGTCAGTTCAAACAACCAGAAACAAAGCCGCATTCTTCCTGGGTTTTAGGGATTACTGTTGATGGCTAAAATGGTCTTTTGTGACATTGAGATTAAGCAATGTTACATAATAGCACACAGTCTTGATTTTCCTTGTTCGACTGGAGTACTCCTCTTTCCTACCAGCTGTTACTATCATCAATTCATTGTTTTCAGGTTGCCTCCAAGAATCTCCTCTCAGAAAAGAAACCTCAAACCAATCCTTCTGTCATTTCAGCAGTATCAAGATATCTAATAATTTAATCAGTGTCATAATAGAGAATGTTTTTCTGTAGTCTGGCTAAACATGATAATAAACAGAAAGACTGTAACCGTATGGTGCTGCTGTCAGTCGGGCTTGGCATATGGTGGCATGGGGATGACGTGTGCATGATTTTTAGCTGAATGCTAGTGGTAGCAGTAGCAAAAAAGCATCTGGCAGTCTTTAAATCTTGGGTCTGCTCTTTGCTCTGCGTCTTCATGTCACTTACCTGCAATTTGAGGACTGCGGTAATTTGCTTTTTGTTCTGTAAAGGCATGTTTCTGTTTAATCAATAATTGCTGCTATCAGTGTCAGGTGTTCACTCAATATTATGTATTTCTGTTCCTATTTAAGTCATAAAGGTAGAAAATTTTATTGCTGTTTGATGAGCAAAATGAATGGGAGGTGTGGAAGACTTGACTGACTAAGAAAATACTGCAGTACTTCCACACAGAAGCGTCCTCTAGTCTTCCCATCAGTTCAGTGGAAGTGTATCTCACAGGTGAAGGTACAATAAAAAGTTCACTTGCAGATGGAAGTACAAGAGACACTTTGTCATCCCAATGTGTCGTCTCTGTGACACCTCCTAGGAATGGAAAACCTGGGAGATGCAAGCAAGAGAAATCCTTCCATCAGTGCCAAGCCAAGGAGAAACCGTCTGTCCATGAGGAAACTGAAACACTCTTAGTGACCAGAAAGCGAACACTGAGGAACATGTTTCCCAGCTAGAATAAAAAGAGTATTAGGACAACATGATGACCATAGCAATACTTCAGTGGTCAGGATTACAGTCCTTTTGAAATTTATTGGGATTTTGTCACCATCTCATCTGGTGCCACGATTTAAACCCACAAGTAGGTAGGCCTGGTGCTCATGTAAAGGTTTCTTAGCAGCAGGAGCTAGTGGGGAGCCATCTTCCTCATGACAGCCCAAGAGCAGTCCAGTGGGAAGCTGCAGAAGGAGGAAGAAATGGGCAGTGATGTGTGTGAGCTTTGGGGATGTCCGACAGGAAACAGGCACCACTCAAGGTTGCCCGTTGGCCTGCTTTTCTGCCCGCGCTGTGCTGTCAGGCCTGGGGAATGTGCCTGCCTGAGCCCTGGGCTCAGCTCACAGCAGTACACAGCAGCTCTCTTTGCTGTTGAGTAATCAAACCCTAGAAAATACAGCTAACATTTGAAGCATCGTAGGTTCATATGTAAAATACCAAGCTGCGGCACAGGAGGATGTAATTTGTTTAAAATCATGGCAGGGCTGTCAGAGCTTTAGCAGGAATTTTTGCCTGTCTCAGAGCATAGCTCACATTGCTGACCTTCACCATAGCAGAAGCATGGACTTCTAGCATTTTGGTTTGCTGCTGTGCTTCCAGGTCAATATGGGACATGGCTGATGAGGGTCAAAATCCTGAACTTGAAGTCAATAAGAGTTTTACTGGTGTCACTGATTCTGGGATTTCTGTCCAAAAGATGTCTTGATTGCTCATACAGAGATAGCATAGAAACGCACTGAGGAAAAAACCCTAGCTGAGAAAGAAAAGTGCAGGAAACTAAGTGTTTTAAGATTTCTTTCATTGTTTATCTGTTTCTGTAACTATCTTTCCCCTCCAACTGTGTTTTCTTATTTTGGGGTCTGTGTTTTCATTCTTTCCCCCCTTCATTGCTCTTGATAAAGTTTTTTCTCTCTCTCTCATTTGTGTATATGGGAGCAATACTGTTTCGTTGCCAATCGCACATTTTAGTCCAGATGACATACTTTTTCTTCCTGTACATTTTCTGAGATGTTGAGGACAGATGTCACAAGCAGTTATTTGCAGTGGTTAGCTTAGGCAAGTCCTTAGAGCTACGTCCCCTGTGTGTTATGCACAGCAGTGCCTCAGTGTATGCTCTTAATTGTCCTTTAGTAGGTCATCTGTCTAAAACCTGGGAGAACTGTATTCTTGGCTATCTTTGGAATGAAAGAATTTATTTCATCTATGTAACACAGAGACAATTTAAAGGGAATGCTCTTTGAAATGGTTTTATTTCACTGTAAATCTTGCCAAATGAAATACAGTTTTTTACAGTTGGGCAGTGCATCAACAGCAACGTAGTTCAAACAATGAAGATAATTTATTTAATGTTTTGAGGTTGCCTATACTGAGCAGCATTCTGGGTGAAGGGTAAACATCTTAATGGAAACAACTTATTCATATGAATCCCAAATCTTTGCTGCAACTGTTGCTAAGCATTCCAAACTGCCATCTTTCATCTTCTCCCAGATCATAAAATAAACACTTTTTAAATGTATTAGTTGTTCAGTATCTCAGAGATTTCAATGGAGATATCACAAAATGGAAACACTCTTAAGGATTAGTATGTAACTTGTATTTCCTTATGTCTAGCAGCTGTCAGTCTGAAGAAAACCCCAAATATAGCATCTTCTTTACTATTTGAAGGGAATGCTTTTCTCAGTGGCCTTTATACTCCTAATCAGGAAAAATTCACCAAAATCTTCCTCTTTTCTTTTCTTTTTTTTTTTTGTTTTGTTTTGATTTGGTGTTTTGGTTTGGGTTTTGTTCTTTCCAGGTGCAATTGACAGTGTTCAGGAATTACAAGACAGATTTCTACTTCAAAGAAATTGGTTAGANAGGAATTACAAGACAGATTTCTGCTTCGAAGAAATTGGTTAGATGAGATGCAGTACAAAACCAACACTATTTCAGATTAGCCTGTGCGTTTTTTGAGTAAAATATCTTCTCCTACAGGCACCGAGAATTCGGTAACAGCCGTCAATGGGAGCAGGCTGGATAAAGGGGGTTAGAGGATGTCATCAAGAGTGGCAGGTTATCAAGCTTTACTAAGTCTGCTTCTAGCAACATATGAAATGCCACATCTAATTGCAGTTGTTGGGAAAGGTTGTTTTTGCCTCTTACAATAGCTAGCATTACAGTCTTATGGGTAACTTTTAGTGTTTCTTGGTATTTCTACACAGATTCTATGATGCGTTGCTCAGTGTTGGTCCATTAATAATGAAAGTTACTTTACCAGGGCTAATGAGTTAGGAATGGGTGGCTTATCATAGAATAGTTTGGGTTGGGAGACACCTTCAAAGGTCATCTAGTCCAACCTCCCCTGCAATGAACAGCAACATTGTCAACTAGATCGGGTTGCTCAGAGCCCCATCCAACCTGACCTT
>RSEF01000001.1:48211314-48223857 GCA_003993805.1 Himantopus leucocephalus
GTTGGGAGTGAAGACTGAGGCAAAGAAGTTGTTGAGTACTAAATGAATATTCAGAAGTATATTTTAATGCTAATGTGAGATAAATTTAATTTTTGGGCTTGACTGTGTTGGCATGAGAACTGCAAATTTTGATTTGGAAATGTCAAAGTGCATTCTGATTTTTGTAATGGAAGCATTATATATCACTGTAAAGACAACAAAATGTTTCCTGTTCTTCTGTTGATCCAAAGGCTTGTTTTCAACTCTGTACTGTAATGCTCTTGGTTGTAAGGGAGCTTGTCAGAGGGCAAAACACTCTTGTCTTTGAGCCAAACTCCCAAAAGGAATACAGTTTGCACGGTGTGATCCAAAGTAAAGGCAAATTTTACTTTTCTGCAGCTAGAATAAGACACTGTTTTCTTGCTAGGAACATACACACTGCACTTGTATGGCTCACACGCAGGATTGCCATGGCCAGTCTTTACAGCCGTTGTTTCACTGCTTCCCTCCAGCTCCCACATCACTTGATCTCACCAGCTGCCGCTTCTGCCCATGCGTGAGTACAGTGCTGAATGCACATGGCTCTGTGNCAAGCCGTGCCTCGTTTGAAAGTAGCAGTTCAACCTACTTCACTCACCGCATAATGGACTTGGGAAGTGCAGGTTCATGGGATCTCAGAGTGGTTTGAAGCAGGACGTTGAGGTCTTATTTCAATGCACTAGAGCTGAACCAGAGAAAAACAACAACAATATTTTCTTTCCATTTCATTGCGGCATACTTTTCTAAATCATCTAAGCTGCACTGTTCCATGGAAAGTTGAAATTTTGGGGAACATACCCTCCGGAAGGCATTTGGACAGAGTGCTTCCAACTGGAAAAATTTTTGGCATGTCCCTGAATTCTGCATCTCAGTAGGAAAATAGTGGAAAAAGAAGTATTTTTGTAACACGAGTAAACTCCTGCATGAATTCTAAAATAGAAACTTTCATTTTATTTTCATTCTACCATGTGGCAATTGGTCTAATTTGTCTTCCTAGAAGAATAGAAGTCTAAAATGAAAAAAAGAATTGGAAGTTTTTCAGTATTCCATTAATAGCCTCCGATTAGGAGAAAATTAAAGAACAATACAGTAGTGATAAATTATCCCAAGAGCGGCTCAAACTTGTGCACATATTCATGGAAAATCAGGGACATAACTATGGTAGTTCAGATTGAAGAGAATTAATTATTTACTGGTTTTCCATCAGGGTCAGGGTACTGCGGGAAAGACAGAAATTCACATGCTTGGAGAGAGGAAAGACATAGTTTATGGAGTCTATGAAATATTTGTGACAGCATGAATTTATGCACTCTTATTCCTAAAATGGGACTTAAGTGAGACATAAGAAGTACACAAGTCTTGTGCCAGCACTGCACAGGGGTGAATTTAATCCAGAATGAATAAGGGTCTTTTACTTATTTTGTTTATTTTCTGCAGTCACTCTGCCCAATTCCTAACAGTGTGTTTTTCAGATGGTGTTTTCGGACAGCAATGTACCACCTTTAAGTCAAATACTGAGGGCAGTTTTTATAGGAAATTTAATATGTTGCTTGAATTTAAATCAACATGTTGCTTTTATGGATTAGTCAAATGTTAAGAAATCTACTGTTAATTTTTAAATGCTATAGTTTAAAACAAGTGCTTAACATTTATGAACTAAACAACATGAAATTAGAAATATTTGGTAATAATAGGAAAAGAATTAGATTTTTTCCCCATCAGCTGTGTAGTTTGTGGTGCAGCACCTGATACTATTTGTTTTATGAGAGCATTTCGTAAGTGTGATATCCTGTTCAGTGCAACTTGTGGCTGCAGATTCTGCCACTGTTTCACCATTAACTTATTTGTGAACTGCGATTTCAGCATGCTGAACTGTCAATTTAACCCGTTAAACATTTTATGTATCAAATTATAAATATTAAAGGGAGTAATCTGGTTTCTTTTTAATACAACAACTGTTATAAATGGTGTTAATGTGGCTAAATTTTCTTTTAATATTGTTTTTTTTAAATGATTCTTTACTAATTTAGAGCCTGTGAAAAACCTCTGTGTTGTTTGAAGGTAATCTTCCTTTTCATCAACAATTTTTTTTAGGTCTAGTGTAAGTAAAGTAGTTTGCACTAAGGACTTAGAAGGCAAGTTTGGATTTGTGCATCTGAAATAATTTATTCATTATTATTATCAAGAGAAATATGATGGCCTTCAGTAATACAGTTGGATCACAATATATTTGTTTTCCCATGTTTTCCTTTCTGGATATTTCTTGTGTTCAGCTGAACAATTACTGTTTTTAATTACTCATCTTTGTGTGCGTGTGTTTAATGTGTGCATTTCTAATTTGTCTTTCTTTACCAATATAATTTATTGGTAGATATGCTTTTGTAAAGATAGAGGTTAGATAAAAATTTCTATTGTCCAAAGGTAACTGGCACTGGAATTCTTTCCAATATACCAGTAGGTACAAAGACTGCAAATCTTTGTAATGTAGGTCTTGTTTTCATTTTCGTGTCAGACATCTATTAATAATTCAGTCAATATTAATTCAGGTTGATTCTTTGGTAGATGCTTAAAGCCAAATTCAGACATTGTTTCAATATATGCAATTTATACAGATTGCAAGGGGAAAAAATGTATAGCAATATTAAACCAATATTATTCTGTACATATGCAAGCAATCTTACTGCTGAACTCTGAAGATCAGGTCTGTAATTTTACAAGGGAACTCATACAGGAGGTGGAGGTATGCATCTACCTTTTTTTTTTTTTCCAAATATCGAAAAGCATCTTGACTTTATGGACTAAGATTTAGAAATCTTACTGTAAACATTTATCTAAGCAATGGTAAACTTTGCCTCAAGTGTTTTTTCAAAGCAAGTTATTTTCATCCTACGAGGATACCATACATTTAAAAAAACGCAAACAGCTGTTTGTCAGGGGGACTGTATTCAGGAAGACATTTTGTGGCATTAAGAAACTCTTAGCTTTGGGGCTACTATCAACTCACCTCAATGCAAAAAGTAGTGTAAATCTTTTGCTTTCTTTCTGTACTTCACAAATAATACATAAAATATCGGTATGTGGGTATGAAACACACACTTGTCCTCAGGCTCCTTCATGGAGATTGAAATGGCCCTGAAAAAGCCATGAACTATGGGCATTAGACTGTCACATGTGGGTAATAAATAAGAAAATACAGCTGCAGTTTTGTAGTTAATGCTTCTTGCAGTTCTTTATGCTTTTGAAGGAAAGTGTCCAATGCCCCTTATGGTAACTTTGCAGCTGAGACAATGTCTGTGACGCATGTGATGCAAGCCCTTACACTTTAAATTGCAGGTCTTATAAACCATGTTATTTTGAAACAGTAGCTCTTCCTCTGTTGTCAGTGTGGTTTTGGGGCTCGTGTAATGGCCAATTTAATGACATAGCCAAAGTAATGTTTCAGAAGGCGCTATTTTGCTCAGCCATAGTAATCTGTCTGCCAAAGTTTATGGCCAAGTTATAAACTTCTGGATGTAGGAATTTAAAATAAAAGCACTGAGAAGTCCTTAACTCCAATGGCCTCTGTGCCATGGGGCAGCTGTGCCACGGTGGTGCTCAGCTGAGCANAGTGTTGCTCAGCTGAGCGTTTTACGAATCAGAGTAGTTACTCATCAGTGACCCTTCGATAACCTGTTCTTCCTTGTGTTCACACACAGCACCGTTTTCCTTTGGTGATCTTACATCAAAGTTAATGTTGGGAATAAACTTCTCAGATAAGTACAAGCTAAAGTAAAGGGGAGTAATACGTGTGTTAGCCCTCAGAGTAGAATAAAATTTTGTTGCTGAAATGCTAGGTTTCACACTAGGTCAATGAAAGTTGTATAATTATATAAACTCATGAGCAATCTCAGAGTGTCAATTCTCTCTTCTTCCTCCTCCCACCACTCCTATCTCCCTCATCTCTTAAAAAACCTGTGAATTATCTCTCATCAGACTGGGTAAATGCACAACTTTTTTCTCCTTTCAGAAAGCATACGGTTAAACCTGCCAAATTTGATGGGATTAGCAGGGAACTGGAGCCATCACAGGGGAAAACATTTACTCAGCTAGTGACCCACATAGTGCCATAATGGTGATGCTTCTCAGCCCCCAGTATTTCACAGGAATCCCCAAAAGCTCTGTCGATCGTCTAATACAGTTTTTCTAGTAAACTCCATAGGATGTAGGGGAATGCCGTCTTTTCCATGTTATTGTACTCCCTGTCTAAGGAAAGCCTACAGAGACAGGTATAAGGCTGTAATGGTACTGCTGGTGTCTGCCTCTTCTTCCTTCAGTTGCACCAGGTAACCTGGTGGGACTCAGACTCCTTTCGAGGTGGTGGAGAGGTGCTCCGCTAGTAGGAATCAACCTCATGCCGTTAACAAGGGGGAGCAGGGCGGACTCGTACCAGATGGGGACTGAGTCCCTCCCTGTACAGCCTGCAGGAAGATGAATTGGCCACAGAATCACACTGATTACACGTCATATTTTTCACACATTTTAATATGCGTGTGGCTCGGGTCCAAGTAAAGCATCTGAAACAGTGCTGTTAATACACAATATTTCCTGGCGTTGCTGCATTAACAGGCCTTTGTGGCCTGGTGTCTCAATCTGCACTAAAAGTACTTTGCCCTTCAAATGCTGTTGCATTTGGAGGAGGAGAAGATATCATCAAGAGGCCTTCATTCTGCCAACGGCATGCTCCTACCCTCAAGTTGCCTGGGGCCAGACTGCAACCAGCTCAAAGCACACAGAAACTGGGGCCAGACAAATCAAAGCAGACAGTCAAGTGTCAGCCTGGGTTTCTTTTTAACATATTTTCATTTGTTACAGCTTTCATTTTTTAATTTTGCTTCCACTATAACTGACATCTGCAGCCTTGGTGCTTTTCAGCTTTTTTTTTCTATGAGATCTCATCAAGATGTTGAATGCCCAACACTTGGTTCTTTTCAGCCTTCTGAATTCAATATTTGCCTTTGTCAGAGGGAAAATGGTGCTTTCAGCCACAGATATTTCAGCTTCCATTGATGAAAGGAGAGCTTCTGGTTTGCAGGGAAATGTGGTATCTTTTATTGTAACAGCTGATACAGCTGAAGGAAAAGGCAAGCTTTCGGGCACACAGCCCCAGTCAAGGACGAGCTTGTGAGAAAGACTTTTACTCACCACTTGATCTACATTAAATAAAATGTGGATGACTACAAGCTAGGAAAATCTGAGTAACAGCAGCTGCTCAGTGTTTTGCAGTAGTTCAATACAGGAATGTTATTTCAGCCCAAACTCCCCACTTTTAACAGATTACTTGAGAAGTGGTAATCTTACTGTGTTCTCTTGGAAAACAAGCCATCTCCCTTCCACTTTCTTCTACAAACTTGCCAGTAAACCTCTATGTGAAAACTTTAAAATGTTTTAATGATATGTGTGTTGTTTTGGGTTATTGGCAAGACGTATGTATACAGAGATGTGCAAATGCCATGTTTATGGTGGCCATCTTTGACATTTCGAAAAACCAGTCTCCTCAGGCAAATATCTGCCATGCATGAGCGGATTGGTTTTGCCGTCAGTTGATATAACTACCACTGAGTCCTGGGATGGAAGTCAGCCCTGGGGCAGCTCTAGCCATGCCAGAAGTACTCAAAAATCTCGTTAAAGCAGAAGTAGCCGTTCTCCGAATCACTCCAGTTCTCCTCCATGCTGAAAGCTGGGCTGGATGTTGTTCTTTTCCTGTCTATGTCCAATCATCCAGGCCAATGAGTAACCAATTCCGTGTATTCCTTACCCTGTTCATAGGATTAAGAACAGAAAATACATGTTTTTGAGGGGAGGAACTCCTGTCTTTATTTCCATTCTATGGTAGTTTGGGGAAATATTCAATAGCCCAGGTTTACCTGTGTTATATCAACTGCCTTTTTCTCTTACTCTTAGAAAACAGAGGCTGTATTTGAGTTGAGAAAGATCTGTGTTGTCAGGGTTATTTCTGCCTGAGAAATACGCTACATGCACACCTATCTCTCAATCGCTCTCCTTTACGTTTAGATTTGTTGACTGGCTTTATTTCTCTTTTAAAACTGAGGTTACCTGACTCATTAGATGATGTGAGTACTTCATGAATATCTGGTCTGGATTTCTGAGTCAAACAGTCTCCAGTAATTGTAGCTGAACTATGTTTTCTTAGGGAAAGATTTAGTGTTACCTAAAAAATTTCCAGTGATGAAGAAATCACCACAAACATTGATTGTTACACTGATTTATTGGTCATTTATTCTGATAATTAAGAAATGTGTATCTAATTTCTAGTAGGGCTTCAGCTTTCAGCCCTCCTGCACGTTCTTTCTATTTTGCAGTACAGCTGTCTACAGAAGAGTTTGTGTGGTATTTGTAGTAGCTCACTTAACTGAGTAATGTTGTGGTAAGTCTGGCCTAGGGAAAAGGATTTTTCTTCTCTGGGTAGATTAATCTGATTACAGCATTCATATAATAGGTGGTGAACCCCCCCTCCTCCTTTTTTTTTTCATGTTTAAAAAAGAAAATGAATCAATCAAAGTATTTATTTAGGAGGGATAAAAATAATGACGTTAAGAAAAAAATAAGTAGATTGCTTAGGTTCATTATATGTTGGAAATAGCACTTACGGTGATCTAGAGTTTAATATTGGGAAAAATTGGCCTATTTTTGAGATTCGTTTTGCTTTGATCTCTTATTTCCTAGGGATTTTCCACAGCTTCTGTGTCATAAAAGCTGCTTTGCCTGTTTTACCTTAGTAGAAGTCATATAGCAGGCTGTTTCCTTGTGTTTGCATAGCCGGAAGTTTCTCTTTCTTTCCTGCACTTTTTGTTAGGTAATCCTTGACTACTTTTATTCTTAAATAAAAATTTTCCAAGTACCCATGCTAAATATCTCCTTCAAAGGAATAAGACCTGCCTTGTCTTCATTCTTCTTCACTAGAATGGCAGTCTCAGTTCTATGCACTGTCAGTGGACAAAGGTTTTTGCCAGAGGAAAAAAGGCACCAAATGATAGTAGGCAAAATTCTGTCCTTTTTAAACCTTGCTGGAATATATGCAAGCACCAAATCCGTGGCATTTGTTTTGGACTAATTTCTCAAGTTTTAAACAATACATTTCAGGCTATGTTATTTCAGACAGTTCATTGCTTTTCTTATTTAAACCTTGCTGGAGATAATGTACACGTCCTTTTTATATTTTATAATGGCATATGGTGATTTTGTTGTCTTGAAATAAATTTCCCATTATTTCTTCTTCGGTATTTCTTAGATTAGTAAGTTCTAGTGTTTGTTCCATGCTCTAATTAGAAGAAAACAAATTCTTAGAGCTCCTGCTTCCCTTCCTGTGTAAATAACACAAATACAGAAGAGAAAAATCTCAATAATCCGGAAGCAGGTGACCCCACATTACTCTTTGTGTTAATAATGGTTCTGAACATATGCCAAATAGTCTTTAGCAATGTTTGACACATATTAAAAAAAAAAAAAAAAAAGAGTGAATGATTTGGACATGCGTATGCTTGTGGAAAAATACAAACATCCTGGATGAGATAACCAAGGAAGTCATTTTGTATTCTGCTGGAAAGCCTTGAAATCAAACACAGCAGTTTTGAACCCTGCTGCTGCCATGTTTATAGAGAAAAAACATTCCTCTGGAGAAAACGTGCTAGGGTAGTCCAAAAGCATGTCTCCTGTTTGGGGCTTCTGTGTGCACACTTTAACAAAGCTTTCAGGACCCAAGTTATTCCTTTGCCCAGGTAGTGTTCTGAAAACAGTTAAAGGTAAATACAATGGCTGTGTAGCAATTTACATTTTAAAGAAGGGGAGAAATTTCTTTTCCCTCTTTTCTTATGCCTGAATTTTTGCTCTCCTGAGCCTGAATGTGTTACATTCTTTTGCTTATGAAATAAACTAAATCCAAATCAAACAAAGTTTCTTTGCTGTAAGTTCTTTTCTTTTTTTTTTTTCCCCCCTTTCTTTTTGGACTCTATTGCCCAAATTGGGTTGAAATGTTCAGTCCCATTTTATAACAAAACCACAGCTTTGTAGCTTTTTCCATGGTGAATTACAGATCAGTTTTGCTTTCAAGGATGACAGACATGGACTTGGTTAGATTGTTGTATCTGTCTTAACTTGGGTTCCTTATGTTCCACTCTAGCAAAAACTGACTTGCCAAATATTTTTATTGGCTTGTCACCTTTACTGTTGTAAAAACATTAAATTGAGAATCTATTAAAACCAGATTTTAGAATGTCTGAAAATCTTAAATATGTATTGCAGTAATGTGTATGGGGTCATTTTAGTGAATGTCTGATTTTTCATTAAGTTTTTTAATTCTCAAAATCAGCTCGCCTAATTTAAGAGTTCCTTAGGCACTATAAATGCTGTCTTCATGAGGAAATGGATAATTAGTATGAAATCTGTGAAAAGTTTCAGCTAAATTTTCTCTCTGAAATGTCAGGGGAGGACATGGTAGGAAGAATTGCCCTTGGAGCAAGATGATCAGCAGTATCCCCGGGAAAGCAACTCATCTGGCAGAAAGTCACCAGGAGACACTAGCTCTGAATTTCAGAATGGGAAAAAAATTGTAGGAAGCAGCAAAATCTGACCCATTTGAACTGAAATTGAAGTTAGTGAAATAAGAGTAGAATGCAGTGCAAAATTACAAGGCTTCTTTGTATTTTGTGTGGCACATAGGCCTGGATACTTCCTAACATTGTGGTGGACTTAGGCCCATTTATAATAACTTGCCAAAACATTAGGGGGACATACAGTTTATTAAAACTGAGCCTTTGTATAACATAGGTGAATTTTGATTTGCAATACTGTCCTGAAAAGCATTTTGTGACAAGGGATATGATTAAATGGGATATCCTGTTGTAATAACAGAGGTGTTAGTAGCGTTTTTAATTCCTTCCTGCCACAGAGCTCTCTCTGGGCCTCCAGCGCCTTTTTCTACATGTCTGTTTACTGTATTTGCTACAAAGGGACTGACCATCTTTGACTTGACCTTTGATCTTTTATTGGTTCATACAAGTCTTCAGATTTAAATTTCTTCTTTTAAAATGACTTTATCCAGTTTTCTGTTGAAACTCAATAAGATGTCCTGATAATCATTTCAGGACACCAGATGCATGCACTTCTGTTTGTAATGTATTTGGTGTCCAAGATGTTGTATATGGAAAAATAACAAAATTTGGAGTTTAAAAAAACATTCATTCTTGGACCTGACTACAAACTGCACCACTGGCCCTTCTTTACAGCCTTGTTTTCTAATCCTGCTTCTTTCAGACTACTTCCTTTGCCTTTACAAATCAGTTGAACAGATTCTTGCACCACTGTTACCCAGCTTTTCCTGCTGTTTCTACGTGCAAAAAAAAATCATGCATGTGCATCTGCGTTTTTGGACGTGTATCGGAACAAAAATAAGAAGCTATTGAAAATCAGTGGTATGTGTGAGATGCAAAATATGTCTTTCTTACTTTTGAAATACTGGCGCTCATCCATAGTTAACTATCTCGATTAGTCTTTAAAATGAAGAANGCTCAGAGGTGCTCCCAAGGGCCCCGTGTTTAGATGCAGCTTCTGTCCATATATCCGTGTTTGGAAATGTCTGCTCGTTCAGAGAAGGGAATTGGAAAGGGTCTTTATCTCCTCTTATTTAAAAAACCAGTTGTTGTAAACTAACAGTTCCACCTGTGCTCAGGGTACAATGAGGGCCAGCCCTGCCTTGTGTGAAACCAATGGTGGATCTATTTGAGCTACTAAGGCACACAAATATTTGACAGTATTAAGCTGCCAGGGCTGCAGTTAAAGTAATTCTATTTCTTTAATTAATTTTTAAAGTAGTAACCAAAGATCTGAGCTCTGAAGTATTTTAAAATAATCACCAGTTTACATGCGCTGTTATTTAATAATCATGGAAGTTTACTTTTTTCATTGAACAGACCCTACATCACTATATAAAACTGATGCAACTGAATCTCAAACTAGTAGCCTCAGCAAATTATTCTTTTTTTTTTTTGGACATGATCTTGTAGGAGAAATTCAAAGGGAATTTTCAGAACACTCAAAAAGGTTTAGTTGCACAATTCCCACTAATTAATTGATTTTGCTAAAAATTGCCACTTAGATGATAAAAAAATATACAAGTAAATGCTTACAGGATCAGGGACTTGGTTTTAAAATGTATGCATATTAAAAAGTGTTTGGGTTTGGACCATCTTTTTTTTTTTGTTTGCTTTCCTTGTATATTGGTAAATTATCTGTAGAAGTAAAGACTATAACAACATTGTATGAAAAAGAAAGTGTTTAATAATACTGGATTTTTTTCCCATTCTGGCCTGAAATCCTGTGGAAAAAATGCAGTGTGAGATGTGATAAAATCAGTAGCTAAGGATTTAGACGTTTCAAAAATATGATCAGTGACAGAATAATATTTCACTAAACTTACAGAGGTGTTGCCCACAAGAAAGATTTTAGGGCAACTTCCCAAGTTACAAGAGCAACAACCCTAATACTTCCTGCTGCCAAAGGCCACCCCCATACACTGATTCCCTTGTCATCCAAACCTCTCCTGAGCCAGAATACATGCTGGTTCCAAAACACCCGGTGCTGAGAAAAGCTTTCTAAATGCTTTGAAGGTAAAGTACTGGAACAGGTTTGTTAGCAAAGCTGTCTAATCCTCTTCACGGGACATGGTGAAGAAATGCTCAGGCCTGTGTGGCCCATGTACTTAATTCCCCTCTGTGCTTGGGGGTTGATCAGATACCCTCTGGAGAGCTCTTCTTAGGCACATTTCTAGGGTTTTTGTGATGGTAAATAGACTAGTAACTAATTGGCATTGATATTGCTTGTATTATTAGTGTCAGCGGGGCTGAATCAGTACTTGGGTTAAGTGGGAAATTTCCCTAAAGCCCTTAGCGTAGACAGAGTTTGACTTGCAAATCAATAAACATTTCAGTTAAAGCTGTACACAGTCCCGTGGTCCTTAAGTACATGGAGTGAGAGGAAGTGGAACTGTCCTTGTAGCTAGAGAAAGTAATTTCGATCCTTTGGCTAGACAGAAATGCATGTATCCTATCAGCAGGTTTTGCCACTGGTCATGCCAAGCCAGCTGAGGTTATAGGAATTGCAGTCATAGCGTAACAAATATTCCAGATAGCTCTGTGCTACTTCTGGGTTGATATTCTTGGAGCTCTTGTATCCTGAGGGCAGAAAATAAATCAAAGAGGGGAAATTAAGAGTGAGTTTGTGCCTTTGAGCCAAAATACACTGAAAGGACCATCCATAAGCAACAACACTGAAGGATAAATGTGAGGTAAGAGACTTTGCAGTATCATCCTATATACCTGCATAGGCAACCATTTATAAGGAGTGGGATGTGGGCAGAAAGAATTCAATGGCTAAGGCACAACTACAAGTGGAAAAACAGTCATTTGATTGACTATTAGGTTTTTTTTAATTTTTTTTTACGCTAAATACATGCAAGCTATTCCCATGATAAAAAAAAAAAATATCTGTTTGTTTAAGTATAAAAACCTTTTGAAGTGCTTTAATGACGTTTTCCTATAACCTGGTGTTCTTCAGCCACATAAATTATAAAATATGTGGATGTCATTCTGCTGTAATACTCAGGAGATGAAGTACCCTAAAGAAATCTTAAAAGCTTGGCAGATTGTTTAAATGAAAATAACTATTGTTGTCAAGTCTGCCCAAGTACAGATATTCCTTTTGGTGCCTTACTACTTCTTGAAATTCTGAAAAAGAGTTTTGGATGTGCATGCACTGTTACTATGTGGCTAGCAGTAGATGTTCAAAGGCATTAAGTGTTGGATTAGAAGTACCTGGGCAACAATTTTCCCTATGAATGAAAATGAGAACTGGTCTGATCTTCAATTCATGTATGGGTGTCTTGCGTTGCACAATAAATTGTTAGTCATCAGTGAAAGGTGGGAGTTTGTTGCAAGGCTAAGACTTTGAGCTGCATTGGAACCAATTATTTACTTGCCAAAAATTATGTTCAAATCTGTGGGTATGTCCAAAAGTTGTTGAGATGTGAGACTGATTTTACACTCTATGAGACTAATTTTTCCTCCACAGGAATTTTGCAGTAGCGTGATTCTCTTACCCCACTACTGTTATTTCTAATGGTATTCCCCACTTGAATGGTCCCATATGTATGCTGAAGAATAAAATAATAGCATTGTCTTTCTATTGCTGTTTCGGCTTAGTATTGTGCTTAAGTGAAACAGGTCTCATTGTGCTACCTGATGCAAAACTGTAGTTCTCAGATTATCACAGAGGTTACAGCAAAGCCACGGTTGTTTTTAGTGCTGGCCTTTAATATCTGTATTGTGTTCTGATTCTTAGTTTCATAATGAGGTACAGGCTAAGAATTGTCCAGAAAGTTTGGGAGCCATCAATTTAGAGAGATATAATATGAGCTATTGACATATATTGACCAGCTCGGTGCTGGGGCCGGTTCTCTTTAACATCTTTATCAAT
>RSEF01000001.1:48233570-48309218 GCA_003993805.1 Himantopus leucocephalus
TTTTTTTCAAAGTTTCCTTTTTTTTTTTTTTTTTAATAGACCAATGGGAACCTTATGGAGCAGTTTTTCACTACAGTCCTGAAGTGAATGCCAGCATAGCTATGATTTTGAAACCCCCTATCAGATCCACAGTGCTTGTAAGACGAAAGTTTCCCTTTCCAGCAAATGAAAGCATAGGTTTGCCACTCTGCCAGCTACCTGATGACAGATGATCAGCAGATTCCTGCTTAGTCTCAGTTTCTTTATCTTAATGGGTTATTTTTTACAGTTTATTAGAAAATTTCATAGTACGTTTATTCTCTGAAGAAATTTTGGATCAAAGTTCTGAACAGTTCGCACTTATCAAGAGTCAGAACAGCTTTGATTAACCCACAAAGATTGCCAACTTCCTTCTAATCTAATTAGGACTTGTAAATGTCTCCTTAGCATCACAAAATATTCCATCAGGATTTTAGGGTGTGTGTGCATTGGGAGAATTTTGTTCTAGGAGGATCTGTGTTGAAAGCTGTAGTGATTGGAGAGAATTTGTGAGGACCTTTTTTTGGGGGGGGAACAAAAGATAATTTAAACCAAATAGAGCAAAGCTGCTTCCATTAATACCATTAATAAACAGTTCAGGAATTCTGTTCCTTACCACTTCCACTGAAGGTAATGTTATCACTTAAGAACTTAATCATGCATTTTAGAAATGCCTGGTTTTGTGGTGTCTACCTTAGATATTTGTCCAGTGACTCTAGAGAGATCTGGAACACTCTTAAATGCCCTGAGAAGTGAGGGAAATGCTCCTTTGGCAATGCAGCACTGAAGTCACGTATCTGTGATGTATTCTAAGACAGAAAGATATAGGGCAAGCAGAAGTTAAAATCAGTAACTCACTGTGGCCCACTAAGGTGATACTAACCCAGAAATCCTTTCAGAGACAGAAAGCCAGATGGGGAAGGGAGCAGAAATGCGAGAGGGAGAAGCTACCTGCCAGCAGCCAGAAAGATGCTGAAGAAGCCAGTGTGGTGCTATGGCACACTGTGCCCTGGAGAGGGTTTGTAAATCAGAAACTGAGGAAATAAGGAAGAAAGGAAAGAAAAGCTGCCACTTCAGTTCTTAGAATGAGTATAATCTTTCAGACCCGTTTATGAGGATTGAAATAACTGGGGGGTTTTCCTTGTTAGCTGCAGTTATCAGCAGCTTTGAGAGTCTTCAGCGTTTGTTGTTTGGTTCATTTACTTAGAAGGGAAGAAATGGATTATCCAATTTTTTTTCCTTTTCCTCTTCCACCTCCCAAAGAGGAAAGCTGATGCTTTCATTAAGCTTTACCAGCTGGCTGCATGGTCTAGTCAGTAGGTCAGTATGTAAATACTTACATAGTGTGTTCAGTTGCTATTAGTCCTTTCTTATCCTTACAAAATTTTTGTTTACATTTCCCAATCCTATAGTATTTAAGATTGATTCCTTTGAGTCAAATACTTCATGATTAAATACAGTGCGTAACAAAGAGAAATAACTACAATTTTTAACCCACGCAGATGTATAAACCAAAAAAATCCCTACTCGAGAAAGAGAGCACTGAGGCCCCATATAGATTTGGGAAGGTCATTTAGCCTCATGGTTCCGCTTGACTATCTTTTAACGGTTTAAATTGTTATTTTTAATAGAATGATTTGATTTTATTTTACGTACTTCACAAGGAGGTATGGTACTAAATTATGCATAAAGATTTGAAACCATCTGATGGAAGATGCTGCAAATGTACAGCATGAATAAAAATTGTAAAAGATCTGGTCACTTCTATCAGTTAATGAGTTCAAAACCGTAAACTCCTGGCTGAGCTTTGAAGGGCCAAATTGTTCAGACAATAAAACGATATCCTTATTTAAAAGTTGTCCTCTTTGAAAAACTTCCCCAAACATTCAGCCAAAGCAGAAGGATTTCCTTTAGGAAGCCGGATGCACCTTTTTCTGTGACTGTAACTGCGTTTTGGATTATATATCTTTGGGAATTCCAAACTTAAGAACAACAATAGCAGCTTACTCACTAGCATTACAGACTTGCAGATAGGATTAAACACTTGTTACGTGTCTTACCTTGAGACTAATTGATTCACCTGACTTTTGTAATAACAAAAATGATGTTGGTAGAATTATGCTGTGAAAATGAGTCAGAGCTGAGCAATTTGAGTCATCATTATATGACAGATTGAACATAGTTTGTTACACCGAACAGACATGTGACGTGCTTCTTACTTGTATTATAAGAGTTTAAACCTGGCTTACATGGGTTTATTAAATAAATCATAAAAGCCGTTTCAGATGCCTTCAGTATTTAAGTACCATTGGTTCCTTTTTCAAGAGGTCTGTGTCCCCAGCTGGGAAAAACTTGCCGCTCAACCTGAAATCAGTGCGCACAAAATCGTGTGATTGTATCAGCACATTCAAGCTCGTTCAGAAGTTGGCCCAGTTCACGTAAGCTATAGTCACAGCTGTTACACCAGTGGGATGAAGTAGGGAAACAGCTCAGAACAGACCTCTGCAGTCTCTGCGCCCCTGACATTTCCTGTTTGACCCTGGACACATGCAACAGCTTCCTTGTCGAAGATCATAGACCAGAAGGAGCAAACAAATCTCTTGGCTCCACTTTTGAGGCAGGTGTCCCCTCTCTTGATATTTCCTGTGGTCTGGGAGACACTGCCAGCTGTCTGTTCAGTTCATGCGAGCAGTTTGTCTGGGGGCCGGGGGTACAGAAGGGGAGCAGCCTTCATGGGACTCATTCTGGTATCGGATGCAATGAGGGAAAGGAAATTTATGGGGGGGTGGTGTGCTGTGAATGGTTATTCCTGTTAAGTCTTCAGAACAAAAATTCATCTTAGTATTAAAACTGACAGATACCTTCTTTTATGAGATGGCTTTGATTTCAGGTGTGTTTACTCTTGTTATATGAAATAAGTCTTACAGCTTTTTCTGGGATGTGGGGATTATTATACTAAATGCATACATACTCTCTTACTTTGAGGTACAGATCATTCATCTAACTTATAGTTTCTGTAAAAACATTGAATGCGTGATGTTTTCAGAGTCATGCTTTGTAGCCAGATTGTCATAATTTTTAATTGTTATTAGCTAAAGAAATGGTCCTGCCTTCAACATTTCGCTGGAACTGCCACTGCTGTTGACAAGACTACTAAGAATTGTGTTTTGACCTTTGCTCTGTTTTCCCATTTTTTGGTCTCTCTTCCCACTTTTATCTCCTTATCTAACAACCTACTTGAAATGTGGCCCTCTGTTTTTTTCCACAGCTCAGTTGTCTTCTAGCTTCCTCACAACTCTCTAACGTTTCCTGCACAACTTCGTTGTTTCCCTTATATCAGGGCTTCAGTCATGATCTGTGTTCATCCTCCTTCATCCTGAATCCAGATGACGTCTCCAGTCCGCTGGGTTTATGGGTGTCTAAGCTGTTAAATTTCTAAGAGGGTAAATTAGAAACCTACAGGTCCTCTATCTGTACAGTGTTCAGCCTGACCTGTTTCTTTGCAACCCCTTTCTAGATATGTCTCTATCAGCTTTATGTAACCAAGTGAAGATATGTGTCCCTTGTTTCTGTCAGCTATATCTTTTTACTCACTACTTTCTCAATCCTGCCTTTTGTCCCTCATGCCAGGCAGTCTGGTGTTGTCTTTGATTTCATGTAACCACAGGTTATAGCCACTGCCTGCAAACTTCTTCAATTTTGGGTCCCTCACTACAAGAAAGACATTGAGATTCTGGAGTGTGTCCAAAGAAGGGCAACGAAGCTGATGAGGGGGTCTAGAGAACAAGTCTTATGAGGAACAGCTGAGACAACTGGGATTGTTTAGCCTGGAGAAAAGGAGGCTGAGGGGAGACCTTATGGCTCTCTGTAATGAGCTCGATCTCTTCTCCCAAGTAACAAATGACAGGACAAGAGGAAATGGCATCAAGTTGCACAAGGGGAAATTTAGATTGGATATTAGGAAAAATTTCTTTACAGAAAGGGTTATCAAACATTGGAACAGGCTGCCCAGGGAAGTGGTGGAGTCACCATCCCTGGAGGCATTTAAAAGATGGGTAGATGTGGTGCTGAGGGGCATGGTTAAGTGGTGGTTTTGGCAGTGTTAGGTTGATGGTTAGACTCTATCTTAAAGGTCCCTTCCAACCTAGACGATTCTGTGACTTTATGATTTTCCACCCCTGGTTTCTCACAGATATGCCTTCTTTCTATTTGGACACTATTCACACATATCTAAATCATCCTGGTTCCTTTTTTGGATTCCCCCAGGCAGCCCTGCTTATTGGTCATTTAGCTCTCCACCCCAGAGCTACTGAGGACAATCCCACCAAACTCACATTGCCAGTGTGATGCCTAACACACGGCCTTCTTTGCAGCTTTCAGCTCCGTCCTTTCCCCACAGTTATGCCCTGTTCCTCCCTTTACAGAATCCTTGTGGGCCCAGACACCTTTTGCCTGTGGTGCCATCCCCTGCATATCCAGCTTCACCACCAGCACCTGCATCTGGTGCCAGTTCGTGCATGTTGTCCACAGATGCTTTATCCTGTGCTTTCCTGTTTGCATGGAAAACACTACTGAAGCTTAGCTGTTAAATATTCTTTTCCCCTGATATCCTTCATAAAACCCACATTCATTATGAGGTACACAAAAGCCTTTCGAGTGAACAATGTAGCTAAGTGATTTCTAAGGATAGCAGATGTTTGTTTATTTATCTTTTGCTTAGAATTAGAATGAGAGAAAACAAAAAAAAGAGAGACCAGACTTGCAACCAGGCTTGTAACCGCATTCTTAGCTATGGAGTATTAATATTTTTTCCCTCCATTACCTTTCCTGATTCCTGCAAATAATCTTGTAGATTCTTCTTTGTATCTTCGGTAGACCAGAAGCACTTCTGGGTTTTATCATTGTAAAAACTATAGCTAAATGGTGTTCCGAAAATGATGGCCCTGGCCCGGTACTAGCTTAAAAGTCATAATATAATTAATAATTATTTTGAAAGAGTAATAATTATTTTGAAAGAGTGACACCAGCTTCACATCATTGTTTCCAAACCCTGTTGGTTATGTATTACAGATGACTCTCGCCTAGTAAGTTTGCTTACTTATTACTTTTAGGGTTTCTGTGCTGGGAAAATGGGTTGCAAAAGAGACTGTGGGTATCATGACCTCATCATTCGTATTCAAAAGAAGAACAGCAAGATTACCATAATGCATTACTTCGTAAAATTATAACCCTGAGAAGTAATAAGATTCAATTACATTTTTTTGGCAAAGTTCTTTTTAAGAAAGTATCTGTCTCATGACTCTAGTTTATTCTTTGTCTTGATCATTGGTTAGCAGTCCTCATGAGGATTTTTCATCTCCTCAAACCTTGCAAGAGATAAATCCCTCTTTTCCTGTGGTCCGCTTCAGCCTTTGCATATGTGCACTTTCTAACGCGTTAACTGTTAACAGTTGTGCCTAAGAAACCTAAATTCCTTACACAGCCACAGTGCTTTATGATGCTGGAGAACAAATGCAGACCGCACAAGGAGTTTTCTTCCCTTTTGCTTTGCACAAGACCTGAAAGGTTACACTGAACAAGAGTATTCCACTCATTGGAGTGGAGTGGTGGATCCTGTGGCCTGAACTCATCCAAAATGCAGAGCAGTTACCTCTGTGCAGTCTTGCATAAACCCCGTTGCGGCCACTGTTAATGGTGGCAAAACCAAGAGAAGATAAGCAGGGGATGCTGAAATGGGTTTGCTGATCCTCCATACACACACTTCAAAACTCAGGGGATTCCTAAATCAGGTCAGATTCATTCCTACAAACTACAAACAAACATGGGATAGTTTATAAGTCAATATAAAGGGTTGAATTTTTAAATACTGTGTAAGCGTGATCTTTATAAACAAAAGATAGAGGATAGTACTGTGTATTACAGTTTTATTCTGCAAAATAATTTGAAGGGGTGATTTAAGAGGATCCTTTTAGTCTGCTTCTCATTTACTCTGATTTCTTTTCAATGCTTTTTCTAACTTTTGCCATCCTTAATTTGAGAACTTAAAAGTCCAGAAGCCTCTTATTTTCTCTTGGGCTTACGTCGATAGCATTAATAGTACATACTGTTCAGGGAAGGCATAGTTAATACTATGTAGGATATTAGTGGCGGAATAGGATTCAGGTCATCCTATCTCTCTATGTTTCATTTTGGAAGAGATAACAAGAAAAAACATGTGGAGCATTTTTGTCCATAATGTTGGGTGATAAAATCCCAGAGGAGTTTAATGGTGTGGCATTTCTGCACATTTTTTTCCTTATATCAAAGTTTAAAATGGTTCCCCAGCTATAGGCTCTCAAAGGAATTTCCAGTTTTCCTTTTAAGTAAGCGTTTATGCTGCTCAGCAATTTGGACTGTCCATCGTGACTCATTTTATAGCCTGCTCTGCTTGCCTATCTGTCTTGTATTTCCACGTACAAGAATTTGAGGTTGCCAGCAAGAATATTTCTATGAGCAACAAGCAGAAATGATGCGTTGGACATGGACTTCATGGAGCTTTAAATGTTTTTAGAAAGGGAAGTGTTAACATTGAATAGATGACGTTAGCACCACCACCAAGAAAGAAAGAAAGAAAAAAAGACCTCTGAAAAGCTGTATTGACTAAATCTTCTAACAATGCTCGTGATTTTCCTATATCCTGCTCTGTGTTTTTGTATGGATTTTTCATAGCACAGACAGACGTTACCCACACTGTGATTCAGCGTCTGTTCCTAGCCACGCTCTTGCACGATTTTAACCTGATTTCACGGGAGGAACAGGGAATGAAACACCGTAGCTCATGGTTGTCAGCAGTGAAAAATAGCCAGGAATCAGACAAACAGCTTCATTGCTGAGATTATTTCCGGGATAAAAACTCTTCCAACAGCTGTTTGCTTTGGCCACTACTCAGGTCTTTTTTTTTTTTTTTTAAATCAGAAAAAAAAAGAGGTTTGTTTTTTTTTAAGATGTGGGCTGGTTATTTATGTAGTCAGGAAGAGGTCTCGGCTTCCAGTGTTGTGGTCTCAGAGCTGTTTTGACAGTTGGAGTAAGGGGAGGTTTCATCTCTTCTCTCCCTCCTTTTCTCCCATCCTTCATTCACTTAACACACAGACCTGGAATGCTGGAGGAAGAAGAGAAAACGAATTTATGAGTTCTTTAATCCCAGGCAGGCAGCTCTGTGGCAGTTACCTTCAAGAAAAGTTCACGCCCCAAAGGAGTGTTTAGTCTTACAGAGCCACTGACTCACTGAGCAGCGCGTGTGAGTGGCTGCGAGGGAGAAGGGGAGAGATGAAGGAAAAGTTTTGCTTCCTTGTGAAACTCGTAATATTATTGTTTTAAGAAGTTTTTGAAAAGATGACTGCTACTTTTGTTTAAAGTATTTGTTCTGGAATTGCTGAAGCTGGAGTCTACCAGACTGAGGTCAGGAGCATTTTCTTTGGCAGAAAGAAGATACTTTTATAGAAGCCATGCCTGTACTTGGGGTTGCCTCCAAGCTAAGACAGCCAGCCGTAGGGTCAAAGCCTGTTCACACTGCCCTGCCGATACCCAACCTTGGCTCCGCTGGCTCACAGCAGTACTCGGCAAAGGCTTTGGAGCTTACTGGGGCGGAGGGCTCGATGCTTTCTTGTCAGCTCACGTTAAAGTCAACCTGTGATTTTGGAGAGAGGAGAGCGCTTCAAGGAAAAACCCAGGAGATCGAAGATAGCAAGGTTAGTTGTAAACTTTACCTGTGGATCGCAGTTCTCAGAAAATGTTGATTTGCTCAGACAAAATTCTGATAGAAACCTACCGCATGCAGAATTGAGGGTAACTGGGTAAATAATAGACTTTTGCTGTCATCAGTGAACTCGCACAGCAGGCTTAGAAGTTTGTTTTGCTCAGTGTTGCTGTTTGAATAAATATTCTGTTTTTAAATGTTAGTGTTAGAAGCTTCACAGATGCTTTTTGATAAGGATCAGTAGAATCCTAAACAGAGAAAAATCATTCTGGCACCCAGTAAGCAGAGCAATGATATGACAGCACTTAAAAAAAAAAAAAAAGAAAAACCTTGGCTGCTTCATATTATATTATGAAATTTAAAAAGAGCTCTCACGCCCACACCTATTCCCACAGGGAGGTTCTTTTAAAATAAAAACAAGTAATTGATTTTCTTTTCACTTTTCAAATGATCTGGCTACTCTTGCTGCAGAACTGCTGAACCAGAAAAACAGCTTCTCAGTGAAAAGTACCTGTGTTTTTCTCTTCTGCAAAACAGCTTCTTCCTAGCCCCATCTAGCTCTGATTCATTGTGATTTTTTAAAAAAAGGTTTGTCAGGTTTGTCTGAAGTAGTATGCCACGATGTTTTTTAGACTGCTTTGGGTTTTTTCTTTCATAAGGGAGTTCTTTTTGAGTCTCAATTAGTAATTAAAAAAACTTCTGCTTGATTTCTACTAGTGTTTCTGCTGTAGTTGAAAACATTTTTCAAGCTTTGAACATGAGTATTGAGTCCCTTCTTGCCAGTAGTATGTATTCCTGTAGATCTTACAGTCAGTACATTACAGCTCCATGTGTGGTTTAACAGCTTCAGCAAGCAGTGTTATGTGAGGTTACTTTCCCTTGCTTTTCTAGTACTTTTGGTTTGTGGAACTGATTACCACACTGGGATTAAACGTTTATTTGTAGTTGCTTCCTATTTAGTTTGGGGACACTTGAGTGTTGTCAGAGTTGTTAAAGTGGCAAGATACACATAATATATGACTTGGTTTTCCCTTGTTTTTAGTTACTGGGTTAATTCAGTATTAGTGGAGAAAGTTGGTTTTGTGGTTAAAGCACAGGGTTGGGATTCTGAACATTTGGTTTCCTTTTTAATCCCCGCCACATATTTCCCCATGAGATTTTGGTCATGTCACTTAATGTTTCCCTTAGAGTTTTTTGTATCACCTCTCCCTGCCTTCCAAAGATGATGCATTGGTGGTCTCAGATATGTTATATAGAAATATAAAGAAGGAGCAGACTGTTCATTTCTTGATTACCAGAAGTGATGAACAGCAATTTTCTACTACATGAGACTGACATGAAGATAATAATACAACTTTTCAACACAATGCCATTCCCTCTTGCTTGCTTATTTTTAGTAGAAAATATTCTTTAAGTTTGTTCTTTAATGTTGTTCTTTAATGGATATTGCATGAAAAGTAAATTAGATTTGCAAGTACTATTTTCACAAAAAAAAAAGAATACAGTTACATTGCCTACTGAGTGATGTTTCTTGATTCCTTAATGAAGTGTGGAGAAAGATATAAAGCATCTTGCCTTTAGTGTTTAAACCACTTGGGAACTATTAGTCTTTAGCATGAGACCTAATGGGAGCCATATCCTTCCAAGGCATCTGGTCCTGAGCACTGCTGAAGTACTAGTGAGTAAAGTAACAGGCTAGATGGACCCAAACTGTGATCCCAGTTTGGCATTTCATGTTTCATGGGTTTGACAATACTTGNCACAAAACAAACCAACCTCCAAAAGACAACCCTGCAGCTATTACATCTGTCTCTCTTTCTGTTCTCAACAGAGGCAGCTGAGCACTTTTTAAAGGTGATCCTTAAAGAGTAAGGCAAATTTGTGCACGTGATGGTGTAGGAACCTCCCCTGACCACCTGGGCTTACAGAAGTGTCGAGCATTCAAGAATTTAATAATTTCTGCAGCTTTTCTGCATTCCCCCCTTACAAATCCGACATTTCCAGTAATGCTTAATGGCAGCCCTTTGCCCAATTTTCTTCCAGGCACACTTTTTTGAAGAATGGTCTTTTATTCACCTTTTAAGCAAGTTTCATGAAATCTTTTTGCCAAAGTAGTTTGGGCTATAAGGTGGGTGGTTATGATGAAGAAATTATTTTTAGGCTTTTCTTACTAGTAAACTCCAAAGTATCAGCCTAAAAGTGTTGAATGATGTTTTCCTTCATCAGGGATGGAGATCCATGCCACCCTGTTTCTCAGTGCCTGGTAGCCTCAGCAGTATGTCCAGGTTATCTAAGCAGTAATTCTAAGCACAAATTTGAGGGAGTTGCTTGGGTTAATGTCCCTTCAGGTTTGCTGAGGAGATGAAAGTTCTGTGTTACAGATTGTGTTGTCTCAAAGCTTGACCATTTGTGAATGCTGTTTCCAATAGACTTTTGGTTGATTTCTTTGGTTAGCAAACATATTAATCAAACGTGATATTCCTATGCGGCTCTGTGGTACACAATACTGCACATTGGGATGTCTCTTTATAACAGTGATCAGGTAACAGGTCTTTCAATCAAAATGTAATGAATACCTAGTCTGAGTTTCCATCTTTTTTACAATCTGCCTATATAGCATACTGCTTGTATGCTTATGTTATATCATTGGATATAAGGCAGCACCTATGTCTGACGGAAAAATGATGGATATCTATCTGCAAAAGACATCGGAATATATGAATTAATTACCTGGTTAACTTTTGCCCTTGGCTGCTGGATTGCAGCCGTTAGCAATGCTTTCTTTGGTATTTTACATATGATGCACTGTGGGTCACCAACTTTCTCATCCTGTCTGGAAGGCACTTAGATTGACAGATGTAGTTACCATGACATATCCTGTTGCTATCTATAAGTGCTAAGGATTCCACGATAAATTTGGATTACACATGTCAATACAGTAGGTCATTGCCACCCAGCTGTTTCCTCTATGGCAGTCAGTCTCACCACACCTGATTGAGACTTTTGACTCTTGTGTTGGCTATCTCACACAACAGCATTGCCAAGGCTGGTTAAGAATACAGCTGCAAACATCAGTTCTCTTTTCCCTAGGCGTCTCTCCCGTCTCACATGATTTTGCAGCATTTGCACGTGTATTCTTGGTTGTTTTCTTTTTTGTGGACATGATGCAGTTGGAAGTTTAATAAAAGTGATATTATTTCAATAAAAACTGTGGTAGAAAAAGTCTGAGGTGATTATGTTCAACTTTTTTCTTAATTGGATAGAACATAGCTAAACCTAGGAAAGCAAATAATAAGTTGCTAATGATTTAAATTAGTCTGTGTGTAGTTTATTCAACTACACTTTTGTTCAAAGTTTTCATAATTTGTGCTTGGGTACCTAAGTCACAAACAGGTCCATCTGTTTTCTTGCTAAACTCACTAATGTTTAAACTGACTGCATGAACACTTATGATGTGAATAGTCATGCAAAATATTTGAACGCAAGCATTCAGAGCACATTCTTTTTCCCTGAGTATCATATAGACAAAAGTTTATTCCTATATATGTACACAGGAAAGGAATCCAGCTGCTGGATTCATGAGGTGAAATGCTGGCTCTCTTTGAAGCAGATGGAGTTTTCCTGTTCAGTTGGACCATAGTGTGTTTTTATGCAAACCCACATCTGCAAACACCAATATTTTTTGTAATATTTTTCTAACTGTGGGTAAAGTATTATTTATCTTTCTGTGCCACCACTTTTATCCTGCTTACTGTATTCATGAGACCAAAATTATCGGATCATGCTAGGCTGCCTTGTGATACTGTTCTTGTTGTAGGATGTGCTATTAATTAGTAACAAAATGAAAAAAATATTAAGCAATATTGTAGAAATGAAGCAATGACTTAAAACTAAAGGAACAAAGAAAGAGAATTTTTGCAAAACCAACTTTTTTTGGTCACTAAATGATAACTGCACTATACTGACCTGTAGCAAAATGCCAATGCCAATGGTGTTTTACTCCAGGTCACCATGATTGATTTCAAGTGCCCTCACACATTTGATGGTATAGTTGCAAGGGCACTTTCACGAATCCTCTCTGGCACAAAGCTGAGCAGCTGCTTGGAGTCAGCACCCCTGCTGGGCACACTGGTCTTCTGGCTTGCCTGCCCTGAGCTGCTCCTGGTAGAGCTCTGCTTAATGCTTTCAGGGTTTTCCTCCCATCACCAAGCTTTCCTCTTTCCAGAACACTGCACCATCATTTATGCTTGCAAACTGAATTTTCTCTGAGCTGAATCTGATATATTAATTGTAGTGTTTTGGTTATATGACTTGAATGATACGGTTTTAGCCTTATTTCCTGAGTTAATTCATTCCTTTACTGTCATATTATCTTATTTCTTTTTTTCTTTTTTCAATTTATCTTTGTCCATGCTATCTGTCTGCTGCTGTCTGCTTTATCTGCTCCTTCCTTCCTGTTGGCAGACATCTTTACAGGCTTCTGCATATGACTTATTTTTCACTGCATCCACTAATCAAGTCTTCCTGTCATGACTGTAACATTTTTCATATCACTGTTCATTATTGGAAAGTACTAGTCAGGCTCTACAACTGATCCAGTATGCATATGTAAACCTAAAACTTTTCTAGATACTACAGTTTGGGGCAGTTATATTGAGATTCTTGTAGTATGGACATACTGGTATCTGGAGGATGCACGAACAGTAATTTGTGATCTCCCTTAGACGGGTCCAGCCCCACCAAGTTAAACCATCTAACTTTGATACAAGAAGATCTCAGGGGAACTCAGGAAATGGATCCGCTGCAAGGACTTTTGGAAGAAATGACAAAGAATGTGATGTATCCACCTGAGGAAAGAGACACGGCTGGCTGCTTCTGTAGACCACGGAAATCTGAGCAGTCAGGCTAGGGAACTGGTCTGTAAATCAGCAGAACAGAGAATGGCTGTGTTCTACCTGGGGAACATGGCCAACAAAGAACGGAATCTGAAATGCCTAATTGGACCAAGTGAACATCATTAAAGTAATTTAAAATAAATATCACTGTCACAAAACAAAGATAAATACTTTGATGTGATAGGCAAAACCACATAATGCTGCTATTAAAGTGACTCTTGAGATCCATTTCATTTAGTATCATACTATTGCATCTCAGTCTTGGTCTGAGGGCTTCCAGTGTCATTCAGCCAGCCCTGTTGCAGTAGGACATTGGAGTGAACATGGAAACCTCCCATTTTTTCCTCATCAGTTGTCAGCAGTTTGTAGGTGATGTGGTAACTCCTGCCCATCAAGAGAAACCAGACTTGGAGGACTGATAAGGCTCCTCTATCCAGACGGATCTCAAGACAAATATTTTTGCTTTCCGTACATGGGTGGAGCTCCTGCTCACGCCAACGGGAGTACTGTGCACATTGGAAAACCAGATGTGTGCCATGAATGACTTCCATATCTCCGTCTTTCCTCAGCTAACCCTTCCACACCATTTACTTAGGCTCTGTGCGACCTTTTCCCACCATTCCCTAACTCTCCCAAGCAAGCATCTGTTGCAATCCCACATCTCTTTGACCTTTCTGTTTCTTGGATACCTTTTTGTCCGGTCTCTCAGGGCCAAGTTCCAAGACCAAGTTTCTTGACATACTGAATCTAGGGAACATAAATAAATGAGTTTATTTCCCCATTTTGTCATACCCTTCCTTTTCTCAGTGTTAGTGCATTGGAGATGTCTGTCTTGTGGGTTGGCAAGAAAAGAGGCTGCTCATTGTGCCGAGTGTTTCATTTACAGCACTACGGCCAAGACAACAAAAAGGGCAGCAGATGCAGCCAGAGACCGCCCATCTTCTCCCCATAGTGACCGCTAGTGATGGGAAGCCAGCATTGTTTCAAAAGCACTGAACTAACTGCCAGAAATTTCAATCGGCACTGCTGACACCTGGGACTATGTGTGTTTAAAATTCACACAGCCCCAGTGAAGCCAGGACAGTTGGCAGGAGTTCAGATTGTCAGCAATTTCAGCTTCTTGCCTTGTGCTCTGAATTATTTCTTTATCAAACAGATAACAGCGTCTTTAATGTGCTTTATGTATCCAGCACCATCTGTCTACGCTATATTATAACTGATTTAAGAGCCTCATGCTGTATGAGCTTGGAAGCAACTTCACTGTTACATGTTTATTTTTTAATCATCTGTACCAACCACATTTTCATATAGTTGAGATAAACGTACAGCAACACAACATGTAACCCTCAAAGCTTTTGTATTTGTGAGCAAATAGTATTGAGTATAGATTGAAAGATGCTTTTTGTTTGTAATTTGGATCATGGATACGAGGGTATTTACCAACCTGAGCTTAAGACCTCTGTTTTACCTCAAACCAGGACATTTTCTACTGCTTTTGTTTTATTTCTTTCACAAAATAAGAACGTGGAACTCGTTTTCTGTCGTATTATTTTCTGTGTTGTGAGCTCGTATTACGCATCAGCAGAAAACAATTGCTCTTACTCTTTTGTATTGCATCTGTGTCTAGGGAAGCTGCTTGCGGATTTCCTGACCAAACAACTTTTCTTTATAAAATCCCCTTTCCTTGAAAATGGGAGTATGCCTAAGTGTGGATTTGCAGATCCCAGTATGTGTGAAAACCAGCAGAGCTCCAGAACCTGAAACAACCCAGCAACACTTGCTTGCTGCAACACCAGAGCTAATAAATGCAGCCTCTTTGTGGGGCAATCTTTTCTCCATGACCATAAATAGAGATAAGTGGTCTCCATCTCTAGATAAAAATAATGGTCTTATATTATACCCCAGGAGGTTTTAGTTAGGCTTTAGTAAAACTTCCCAGCAGTAATGGTAGTTAAACGGAGGAATGCTTTGCATGAGGAAGGTATACTATCCATCACTGGAGAATATTAAAAAACAAGCGTGTGTACACCTGCCATTCGTAGCATTACTAGCACTGATCCTTCCTGGTGCAAAGGACTTGATGGCCATCCTGATGGTCTTCTCATTCTCTTTTCTCATTTGTGTATTCAGCTGAGAGCAGGTCTATGGTAATGAAACCGTGCTGCTCTGGGTACCTGAGCTGACAGCCCTGTGGTCCACAGTGCCATGGAGATGTGAAGACTCCCTCTGGAGAGAGCTTTGCTACTTTAGAAAAAATGCCATGGTACAGGATGGGTGTTTCCAGAGGCATTTCACTGAAGTACTGCAGTTCCAGTTAAGTTTCCCGAAAGCACAGGTAGGTTATTATTGGAGACCAGCCAGCTAGTTGCTTGCTTGGAAATACTCATTTCCCTGCCACACGGGATATCAGTATTGGAGTGCCCTCTGGCCTCAAGAGCCTGTGAGGCAGTGGAGTGACTCTCAGGGACTCAGTCCTTTACAAGGAACACAGAAACCCTGTGAACCCAGTTGAGTTTAGGGGTCTTACATCCTTTAAAAATCCCTTCAGGAGCCCCGCAGTGAATATCTCAGCTGGCTGCATTTAGTAGGGGCTGTTCAGACCTCTCTCTAGAAGACAGGACCATCCCGATGCACCCAGCAGAGTGAGGGGTACCACCAAGATTAGGAAGTTTCGTTCAGCTGAAACACTTTTCCCTCAAGTAAAAACATATGAGAATGTCCTTTCAGCGGATTTTTCTCTCAGACTTTGATGCTTTATCACGACAGGTAGTATGCATGTGCACAGGAGAAATTAGTTGCAACCCTATAGAGTGTGTGGCTGTATTACACAGAGTGTGGGAGAAAGGGAAAAGTGTTATCCCCGCAGTGCAGAGGGAGAGGAGAGATTAAAGGGGAAATGGATGATTTTCCCACACTCAGACTGGGACTTTGTGGCAGGACTAGGAATTTCAAGTCATATGTATCTCGAGTTCCAGTCTCCACATCATAACCACAAGCCCATCCTTTGTCTTTTCTAAGGGATCAGTTAAGAATAAAACATCCAGATAATGAGTTATTTTTCCTGCTTGCTTCATAAGGACAGTTTTGGCTTTTTCTTCATTTCAATGTCAGTGGCCAGCATCAGTGTGGCCCAATTCTGAGCTGGAGGTGGAATTTTACTCCAGGAGCCACATTTTTTGATCTATCCAATCATCACAGATGCTGACACAATTTATTAGAGATGCGTTGTGCCCTTTGTATAACACCCATCACAAGTCCTGTATGCCGTGCTGTTGATAGGCTTTTCACTTATCAGTTATGATGTGGAAAGTATAAATTGTTATGGAGTAAAAGCAGGCCTTTTTTAAGGAGAGATTACTTTTTTGGTCCTAATTTCTGCCTTTGTCTAGCTTCTTTGTATCAGAAAGTCTTGTATTTAGTAAATTATAAGGGAGTCAATTACAAATCAGAATTGCTATTTTTTTTAACTAGTCCAGTACTAGACAGTACTAATACTGTCTTTTTTTCTCTAGTACACTAATTTTTTGAGTGGCATAGTTTTCCTTGCACTTGCATACAGGGCACGCAAAGAGTAGTTCATTTAAAGCAGCTCTGTGTTTCACTTTGACCTGATTCACAGGATGTGGTCTTGGAGGAAGCCCATGCCTTAACAATAGCCTTTTGACAGCGAGGGTGTTTGGGGATTAAGCTGGAAGAGGAGGAAGCATCTATCTATTCTCAAACCTACTAGTGGAATATTTTGTGCGAATCTTCACTTGCCCATGATGTTTTTAAGGTCACAAACCTTTCTTTTTTGTTTTTACTGGCAAGAGGACGTTGGCTGAAAGATAACATAACTTATTTAAAATTCAGAAAAGGAATGCAGAGTGTTTTGTCTGGTAAATGCGAAGGGATAATTCCCCCGTGTATGATGTGCAGATTTCTGATGGCTCTTGTGTATGTTCTGTGTAAACCACGTTGAGAGAACTTGGAAAATAAGCAAATCAAAGGGAACCGTAATTTTAAAGTGGTTAGGGCTGGATGGTAGTATTTCTGGATATATAAACTGAGAAGGTGCCAGCCACTAAGCGTCTGTACTAACTCTGCATAAAACATGAGAAAAGTTAACCAAGTATAATATTAGTATTGTCCTAACCTACTTTCAGCATGACATTTGGACTGACTTATCTTTTTCGTTATATTTGTTTTCCTGTAAACCCTCCTTTACTGCTCTGCCCCTCTGATCATAATACAGTGGAAAGCATTTCATCTTTCTATCTATCTCTCAATAGCAGGTCAAAATACTTTATTCAGGTGAAATTCTCCAAGTGGTGAATTGCAGAAAATTTGAAAAGCCAGAACAAAAATAGATGTCAAGCTCTCTCTTGTGTTTTCCATTTCAAAATAACTCCCTTTAACAATTTTAACACCTGGCTTTGTATCATGTTGATGCTGTGTTAAACTCCAAAAGATTTGGCAGTGAAAACTTCCTGTTGTGCATCAGGATTTGATTTACAGGGCATGTGTAAAACCATCACAGCTTAGTAATCAGAGTGGTCATGCACAGAAAGATGACTTCCTAGCAAGTGTTGTAAAACATTTGACCACTTTCATTAATCAGGAAAGGCTGCATGGCTCATACATGATTTAGGGTGAGTAAGACATAAGTCAGGGTGCAGGACTTTTACTCACCACTACAACAATGGGATTTCCTGGCAATATATCTATGCAGTAAACAGGCTGTTTGCTTTCTTTTGGGGGTATTTTTTTTTGTTTTTGTTTGGGTTTGGGGGTTTTGGTGGTGGGGTTTTTTTTGTTGTTTGTTTGTTTGTTGTAAGCTTTGTAAGCTGTCTCTGTAGTGGAAATAAATAGGCATTAAATAAGAATGTGAAATAACAAATAAAAGTTCAAAAGGAGTTTAGAAATTTCCTCAGCTGATCAGTCTGCCTGCTTTAGTCATTGCTGGCCAGCTCAGCAGCCAGAGACACAGTGCTGGAAGGAAGAGCTGAAGGAATCTGTTTCTCATGAAGGAGCAGCACAAATCTGAAAGCTTGAGAGCTGCAGGTTCAGATTTGCTTTTGAAATGCTTTTGAAATGTAGGGCCTAGCGACTAGCATGGGAAGCCACAATCTAGTTTCACTTCTGGTTTCTATCAAGTACCTCCTAGAACTCAGCTCATATGTAAGATGGTAATGCTATGATTTTTAGAGTAAAGTTGTTTGGTGGCCAAGTACTGTTTCATTTTTATTTTTTTTTTCATACTGAAGAAACAATCTAATTAGCTACTTTTAAAAATGTTACTGAAGTTACTTTGAATGACCTTAGTAAAACTGATGTTTTTTAACCTAATCAGTTACTGATGTTAACAGTTTCCTGTCTGTCAATTTAACAATGCATCCACTCTTTGCTCTTGCTTGTAATAAGGAGACACTAGTAGAAGGCATTTTATATACAACATGCATTTTTCCTGTGGAAATATGTGATCCTGACAAAGGTAAGAAGAGAATAATGATGTCTTCGCTGTTTTCTGTACCTCGCTGCAGTATCACGCTGAAGGCTGGAATGGTTCTGTATAATTAGCTGAAACCTAAGAAGCAGGTTGCTCCTCAGAGAAACTCTGTGTAGTGATTGACAGTCAAAAAGTCTGTTCATGGCCGATGCCATCTGCAGATGCATTTTTTTGAATACAGTCTAATTTTCAGAACTTTCGGATAGTGGCTGCTCTTGATCAAGAACTAGCTTGCTTCAACTGGATGTCTGGAATGGGTTGGTGGTTGAGTCACCAATGAATGAGGGCAAAGAAGCCCTTCCAATCTAAGACAGCTATGTCAGTCACAGCCTTACAGAGTTTTGGTTTATAAGATAACTATTAGCACAAGTGAGTGGGGAATAAAAGAAAAATGTGTGGAAACAAAAACAAGGCTTTCTTCCCAGGGCCCTGCCATGTCAATGCAGGATTTTTCTGGGTTATTCTGCCTCATTTGTGGACATGATGCAGGGAAGATGTAAAGTCATGAGGGAAGCTGAAAAAGCAAATAAAATGAAGTTTCAGAGCAGGGAGCACGCAGGACAGAGCATATTGGGAACTGGTGTGTCGGACTAAGCACTGTCATTCCAAAAAATTACTTAACGGGAATTTGGCAACAGAAAAAGAATATAATACAGGAGACTCAGATCAGCAAAAGAGATACTGGAGAACTCAGACTCCCTAAAAGCAAGGGGATTAGGGACATATTTGCATCTACGGAAAATGTGATACCTTTTCTCCTGAACATTAGAGGTGATCTCATTTAATTTGAGAGAAGTTGTAAGATCTCATTGTGAAATACTGATATAAATGCCAGCAAAGGCAGAGTGACAGTGGTCACATTTCGGTCCAAAGAGACAGACGTTTCTTTCACTTCCCATTAAAAATTTCAGCTTGGATGACAATAAAGTCAGGCTTTTCAACAGGAATTTTCACTCAGATGTATACATGTCTTTGAGGATCTCAGCAGCCTTTGCACAGAGTAACCCGAGATTCACAACACAGTTACAATGTATTTTGTCCTAATTGATTAGATAGAAATATTATGCATCTTGATCAAGCCATAAATCAGTGGCATATCCAAGAATTGGACTTTTGGAAGGTGAATATTGATTCCTGCTGTATTAACAAACCTATCTTTGAAATTCAGTCTGTTTCTTGCAAAACTCTGTATGAGTGCAATAGTTAACCTGAACAGAAGGCTGAATGAAGGCTTATTACAACGTGTACATATTGCTACCATTTCATCTTTTTACATCATTTTGCATCTTTTGGAAAAGATATAGTTCCTCTACGAGGCAAAGTATAAGAAGCTGGTAATTCCTGACGTGTTGGCCTTGTCTGTATGACTTGTGTGGTTCTATCACCAGCTGTGTGATGACACAACTATTTTTTTAGTGTTGAACCAGTTTAACAGAAATATACAAGTAGACACTTTGTTACAAAATAAGAAACTATAAGCACAACAGCTCTCTTCTCTACAACTACTTTTGGTTGGCTTCATTAGGGTTTAGGAATGATTCTATTATAACTAATACTTGATACAATTCCAGGTGGTGATTTAAGGACTGTGTGAGGCAAGATTACTTCACAGTGCTTTTTCATTTGTCAGATCAACCACATGTCTTCGTTTCAGTGCCGTTTAGGGTTTTTCTCCTTAACAGTTACTTAAAGTCTTCAGAAGAGCTATTTAACTAATAACTTTTGTGCCCATCTACTTAATTTCATTCTGCAGTTGCTTTTAGGATACTTTTGGGTGTGTTACAGTGTGCCCTAACATTTTCAGAGCAGCAGGACACAGGTTGGAGTGGAGGTGACTGAAAATGTTAAGATGGCAAATCATTGACTGAATGGATTACTGCAGCTCCTCTAAGGCCACTGTGACATTTCATTTTTATAACACAAAGATAATAAATGCAGGTTTAGCATTTTGGCACCAGTAGTGCATCCTACATAGACTGAAACCATTATACATACTTAGTTTATGGTGCATAGTAAAGATGGAGATGGATACATGTGCTCATATACAGGTATCTATTGGCATTTTTTTATGTATTTACAAAAGTTTAATGTATACTCGATAAAATATTTTTTAAATATTGTGGAAGGTGATTTAGAGGTATAATTAAATGAGCTAGACACGTTTTTATTGATACACATGTACCGTATGTCACATATACTACATATCTGTATTAATACATTATACATATGTACATATATATACATATATGTCACATATGTCATATATGTTATCTTTTTGTTGAAGACTTACAAAGGGTAGAAATATTGTTTATGGTAATAGAAGTGAGATGTACAACACATCTTTTTGCTTCTCATTACTTGTAGAATTAATTGATACGTTCAATATCGAAACAGGCAAAAACAGCAGAACCACTGATCTCTGTGTCGTTTAGACCGTGCATTTCAGTCAGTGCATCCACAGCACTATTCGCAGCAGCCCAGCAGCCCGAATTCCCAGTGGCAGGCAGGGGACTGGCAGGCAGCTCTGTGGTCTGTCCCTCCACCGGGCTTCTTTGCCTCCCCCTGTTCCTCTGGGGTGTGAATCTGCCTCAGCAATGCAGAGGAGATGGATACAGAGATGGTAAATAAAATCTCTATTTTTTCTTGTATTCTGTCTGTTTAGATGACCTATGGAATTTTGCTAATTAAAAAATCCCCAGTTATTTAGGTTAAGCTTGTTGCTGAATTATTTGGAAATACATATTTTTACTATGAGTGATATCATATTGTGTTTTGAACAAAGATTTAATAACCATGATTGGCATGTTACTGCCTTTAATTTCCTTGTATGGTACAGTATGCAGTTCATGTCCATTTTATGCACTGTATAGCCAAACTTCAGTATGCACAAACAGTATGAGGAAAGGGTAATCAATCTGACTGCGTGAAAACTCTGAGGAAATACTGATAAGTAAAACAGCTCATAAATTCTGCATAGAGAATTGTTCACATTCATGGCTCCAAAGATTAAAATTGAGGCTCCTTCTGTCCCACCCGTAAATGACTTTTGGCAGTAAAAATGTGCGCAGTAAAAATCCGCTCACAATCCTTATTGCCAATCCATATCTGCCTTGTCTGTATTATTCTACATACCAGAAGAATCCATTCTGTATAGACCATTGTTCTGAAATGTTGTATTTCTTTAATGAAATCTTTCTTTTTGAGTTTAGTAATATTAGGTCCTGATAGCTGAATATTGCTGTTAAGTCAGGATTACGTGCATGTGATAAATAGCATGAATAGAAGATGTGGAGCACAGGGTACAGGCTGTTGGAGGCTGCTTTTTCCTGTCTGCAATTATCTTGAGACCAATGGAAAATATCAGGAAAGTTCAAGAGAGTCCTTGCTCTTTTTCCTGCGTCATAGATCAGTGAAGTCCAGCATCACCATAGAGAGGGGAGCACAGAACAAAAACTGTTTGAGGAGTTGTTTTTAATTCTGTCTTGTAATTTTTGCATTTATTGAAAACTGAAGCAATATGAGTTACAGCTGTCAGACTAGGAAAGGGTGGAGGACTTTGCTGGAGATTGAGAACAGACAACACACAGGCAAGAAGTTAGTGTCCAGATATTTTCAGAGACCATATGGAGGTTCCGATCACAGCGGAATCCATCTTACCACATTATAGCCAGTTAAAAGGTTGGTGTCTAGTCTGAGCTAGTTGTCTGGGCTTCTACTATAGCCAGATGGTAGAGATAAATATTTCTTGAGGGCAATTCCTTAAAGGTAGAATGACTCGCCTTCTGGAGGTATGTACATCTATTCCTTAATTAAGGGGAGATGAACCATCTAGTTTAAGTTAACCACCTAATTTTCAGTGTCTAAAATTAGTTGAGATGAATCTTACCCCTAGTATGGAACTTTTAATTGGGAAGATATTCTCTTTTCATGTACTTATTACTTATGTTATTGTTAATATTACAGATTGTACATCTGTGTTCCAAAGTACGTTATTTAAATCTTTTGAGGCTACTTTGAAAGCTAGCATAGACATAGCCCTGATAAGGGTGATGGATCTGGGCATGCTTTTATCAGAGGGGCATCCTTTTATTGATTCTTAAAACAGATAGGTGATGTAAAGTTATGGAAAGTCCCTGAGAAGTGGTGAGGAGGAGTGATGGGCAAGCAAAGATAATACTAAAATAAGCCAGTTGCATAGGAAATGGAGATATCTCTGTGAAGAAGACATGTTTCACTTTGATATATTCTCACAGCTTTCTGCTTAGCGCTACAGAGATAGTAGAGATAATGGAATGGATCATTACCCAGAACTAGTATAATGAATTAGTTTACTGAATATGTGGCAATGCAACTGTACGTATACACACATAGACCTTATATGTACACACAAGGAGAAATATTTAAAGAGTTGACGGGCAATCACTGTACTTGCACATACAGCAAAAGTTCTCTACTTTACTATCTCAGCAGCATCTCACTGCAGATTTACACAGCACTTGCATTCAGCTGCCAACATTAGACTCCCTGCTTCTCCGCTTGCTGTCACAACATTTCTGAAGAGAAGAGTGACATTAATCTAGAAACTACCCATATACTTAAAGAAACAAGATCTGAAAACAAGTAATTCAGCCAGTATCAAAAGGGGATGCTCATTAAAGTGTTCTCATACTTTTGCGGAGTATCGCATATACGGTTTTAGGAAAGTTTGTTTTGAGGATTACAACCTCCCCCACATGAGTTGGTTTTCTTCTTGTTAGGAACTGAATGACATTGCTGTAACAGTTACAGCCATTGCTTATGGGGAAGGATGGCGTTAAGGAACTGTGGCTGCTGCTTAACAACTTGAAATAAGTAGGAAGGCTTATAGCAAGTGGCAGGGCTACATGCAGCCTTAATCAAGTATACTATGCAAAGGGTGCTGCTCGTTGGCTGTAGTCACTGTAATCTCTCTGGTAGATCCCCTCCTGAGCTGTAAGCTACTTTGCTTGGCAAACTGTCTTGCAGTAAAGATGTTTCGAAAGCAGTGGAGCTGTCACTTGTCTAACCAGTCTGCTTATTTTCACTTTGGACATTGTGCTTGCTGTCTTAGCTAGGGGGGATCTGCAGATTGTTCTGAGTATGCCCCGCAGATGTGTGTTGCTGCTGCCAATTTGGTTGCCACCATTCGTGTTTCAAACCAGACAGCTCCAAGAACACAGGTGAAGAACCTTATACCAGAGTTAGAAAGAGAAGGCTTCAGGCAAATTAGGACAATATCCTGCAAAATAGAGGGCAACAGGTAGCTAAATGCTTGCCATCCAAAAATACGAACACTTTGTTGTGTCGGTGTTACAGGTGTATGGGAAATAGGCCTATTAAAAGGGTGACTGACTTGCGCATCTGAGTTTTTAAGGTACTTAAAACTTTCACATTGGATAACCTAAAATTTGGGGCTGTCAAGTTCACTAGACACATGTAAAAATCTAATCTTTTTTATATTTGTGATACTTTTAGAGTCTCTGTCTGTAGTTTTTGTCTTCCCATGCTCATAGTTTATTCATTTTTTCTGAAACACCTACTTTCTAGGTCTGAATGTAATGCAATAACTTGGTTTATCCCACGAAGGGGACAGACAAGGCATTTTTCTGATGAACTTCTAACAATAGTTGCCATTTTGAGCTCTTCCACAGGCAGCAGAGAGAGGGACATCTCCACAGATGCCCCTAAACTCGAATCACCCTTAGGAGGTGCATTTCTCTCAATCGCATATCGAGAGAACCTGCGCTAATTTAGTTCCTAAGCTGGCACCTGCAGTTAGCTGCAATGAATGTGGGGCTTTGCTCTTAAACATGGGATTTGCTTCTAGCAGCTCACTCAGCTCACCTTATTCATCTCTTTTTTTTTTAAAAGATTGTTTACACTTCCATTCAGTGCAATCTAACTCTTGTGGAAGGGTCCAATCTGAAATTTTGTACAAAATCAGTTAATTTAGGAATATTTTGTATGCCCAAAGAATGTGTGATAGTTCTGAGAGAATCATCTATAAGACTTTTTAGTATCAATAGTTTCAATAGCTTACTTGGCCTGTTGGTCAGTGGAGGATAGTCACAATTTGTACCTGACATTGTACCTCTCATAGCTTCTTAATCACGCAAAACACTATGGATCACCCTAAAGAAAGTGCATTATACTACGCAATTTTTTTCTTGTCTCTCCCATTACATTAGAAGCGAGAATAAAACAGTTTAACTCAGAGAAAAGCAAATCACCGAGCTGTTAATATTTTGTGTTCTTTGGAATCAGTTTTAAACCACAAACGTTATTTAAATGGTAGCAGGCTGAACTCAGTCCTTTTTACAATTCCTCTGAAATGTGTTGGTTGCTGATGTGAAACCAGTGATGTTTTTCCCTTCCTGTCTGCTGTGGCAGCTGTGGTACAGCTATTGTACAGCACAGCTTATTCTTAAAGGACTCCTTTTCTTGCATGAAGTCTTCTATTGTACCTGTTTTCAGGGTGTTTCTTAATGGTTCTTCCAAACTAACTTTTTAAGGCTAAAGAACCTACATCGTTTATCCTCATGATAATAAATTTGACAATGTCTCAGATAAAAATGTAGCAGACAGTTCAGTTAAAAATAAACTTACATGTTCTGCCATCATAAGCCATGAAATCCAAGCACTCAAACGAGGATCAGTGATGCTAGATGCTGTGCAAGTGGGATAGTGATCTAAATTCCATTCTAAACCACTTGTGATGTAAAAACAGCCTCAAATAAGTGAGGAGAGAGGGAAGCAGCTCACAGATAAATAGAATTTTTTATCTATGTTTATGTTAGAACATAAATGTTTAAATGTTGAACTTCTCTTGGCCTTGCTGTAGTACGCTAACTTATTTCTTGTCAGACACCACAGCAGAAATCACTCTTCGGAAGGGGCAGAGTGATCCTAATAGACTTTCAGAGCCCTAAGGATGGGGTGAAGAAAGCCTGTATATTTGGGAGAGGAGTGGATGAGTGAACAGCGGGGCCCTGCTATTGCTCTGCGGACAGTGGCACAGTGTTAGCAGTTGATAGATATGCAAGGGCTTTGAAAGAGCTTGAAGTTAAAGGCTAGAAATTTGAACTCCACTCAAGTGAATCAAAGGAAGGATGTTCAGAGAAATGGACAAAAAATTCTTCACAGCTGTCTCTTCTATTTGGCATGCCCTAATTGCTGTGATTGTTTTTTATGCAGTGCTTTGATGATTAGGAGAATCTTTTCCAAACAAAGTACACATTGAGGCTGATACTGCAAAGTTATCTGTATCTGTTTGTATGAAAAAGGCTGCAACACAAATGCCACAGTCACTGCATTCACTTGCTTGCCCGGGCAGCCAGAAATTTTACTTTCTCATTGAAAGCGAGCTTTTCTTCCTAACTCCACAGGAGGGAAGAAGCAGAGAAAGCAGAAAATTAGTACAAATTCTCTTCTCTTATTCTGTGCTGTGTCTGTGAGTCACTGTGCTTACAACTAGTACGCCCCTCCCAAAGATTTTGCTGACAACTTGTCAGGCTCAAACTAATAAAAGGGATGCTAAAGAGGGGTGTGCAGGGAGGGAGGATGCAGACCCTAAGGAGACAGGAGGGAATCACAGCTACAGAGGATAGGGCTGTGCATCCGAGCGCTCAACAGAAAGGTTCCCACACAGTGTGTGCCATGAGGGTGTGCATAGACACAGTCCAGCAGCTTTTCTAGTGACTCCATGTGCATGTAAGATTTCATCCTTTCTGTATTACTACTTATAGACCTTATGATGTTAATTCTGAAAAATGCAGTGTAGACATTTGAAAAGGAAATTAGAGCTTGACTCTTATCTGATGGTGTACCAGAGTAATTGCACTCATTTATTGGAGTGTTTTACACTTGTATAACTGACCTAATTAGAGTCAGGATCTAACTAAATAATGAGGTAAGTATAATGACTTTTGCTATGGTTCTTAAAAAACTTATCAAAGGTTGTCTCAGAAACATGCTATGAACCATCTATAAAAATCTAACCAAAATAAATCTATAAAAATCTAACCACCAAAAGAAAGAAAAAAGAACTTTTTTCTTTTACTTTTCCATTGGCTGGTGTTTATATGGAATGAAGAAAACTTGATAGTTTCTTGACAAGTTAAGGAAAGGGTCTATAACTTGCAGAGTAATGAAAACTTATCTCTTGGTCTACATAACAACACTGGAAGCAGACACTCTGTTCTTTGTAGGAGGATGTTGTTTCTGACTGCTCGTTTATCCTTACACAGAAGACCCGGATTGTGGTCACATCTCTTCCACTCTGGAAAAGCTAGATGGGGTGGTTTCTGAAGCACATCAGTGAGATGTTGGTTTGGTTGGCGAGGATGACTTGGGAACAGCACCAGATGAGTCATCTTCCCTCCCTGCCTTCAGGGGATGAGCATTTTGTTTACCCTGCACTTCCAGTCCTTGTTAGGCCACTCCTGACAAGTAGGGTTGTGGGAAGTGTTGTTGACATGGGCTTCTCCACAGGAGGCTTTGGCTCCAGACCTTTTGGAGGACCAGGGATGCAGTTAGAGCAGGTTTCTTTTCCTGCCACTAGTGAAAATTTCTCTGGCAGTATAATCTGTATCTGTGGGGTCCTTAACATACAGGAAGGTGGCTGACTGCAATCTTTGCAGTTTTGGTCATATCTGACTGGTACGTGAGCATTCACTGGCGCTTTTCTAGATACTACAGTAGCAGCATCAGTGGTATGCTGTTTTCAAAAGAGTAATAAGAGAATATGGTTTCCATGTACATTTTAAAACTACCGATTTCAGCTACAGACTTATCTGAGGATAGTTACACCAGTACACAAAGCTTATGAAGTATGTTTGATATATATAAAGCCAGTTAGAACCTTTTCCTCATTACTCATTCCTATTATTCCAAATTGTCATAGTCCCTCTAATAGTGATACATTTTTATAAAACATGTTGCCCATGAAACCAGGGGTGGAGTCTGTTTTTTTAGTACTTTGTACCTTTTGGTGATCACTTGCTCAGATCTAATGTCTAACCAGGGGTAAGCTCACACTGAGGCTCTCTTCATTGAGAGCCTTTTTTTTTTTTTGCCTAGCTGCCTATTTCCTTTTGTAAGGGAAAAAAAAAGGTAATAATGTAAAACCTTTGAGAAATCTCACTTTTCCTTCAGATTTGATTCATATTAGCCAGAATGTTCAAAAGCTCTTAGGTATGTACATCAATGGAATACAATACCATAAATCTATTTGCATTAGGAAATCAACTTAAAATCTAACGTCAGAGTAGTATATGTGTAAGGAGAAAAAACACAGTCTATTTTCCCTCTCCCTCATTGTAGGCCGTCTTGTCTGTATATAGTATCCACACTATATATGGAGATGTATATCTATCTGTATAACTGTATGCATATATATTATACATATATGTAGTCTCTACAGCTTTTACAGTTCAGATTTTTTCTATCTTCCTCTCAGCTGCTTTGCTATTTATCAGATTTTCTGAAAATGTCTTTCCAAGTCTTTGTGTATTTTCTTATATATATGCCTGTCATAAAGTGATTTTTATTTTTGGTGTGAATTTTGAAGACCTGAGACTTTGTTGAGGGAAAACTCACATTCCAAATTTATCTAGGCTTCATTAAAGTTAAGAAAGTATCTGGCTAGTGGAAAGTCAAATATTTTCCAAAGCAGTAACAAGAGAAAACTCTTATCTTCAAAGTTTATATCATTAACCTACAAGCCTCATTCTTTCTGTTGTATTTGTCCAAATCAATAGAAATTCCTTCAGCAGTCTGAAGCTCAGACAGGACAAGTGAGACAGAAAAAAAGGGTAGGCAAAGCTGTTTGATTTTTCTTTTCTGTTAGCAGGATAAACCTTAAATATCAAATAGGCATTACATTTTTGGCTTTTCAAACCTATATATCTGGTTTTTTGAGTATTCATTATTTTGCCTATACATCGTAAAAGTTGTACATAATGCCAACATGAACAATGCTTAGCTAAACAGGCAAAGAACAGCTTTTAGGGACAGCCATTCAATTTTGTATCTAGAAATACAAGTTTTCGTTGTTCAGTTGCACAGTTCCTGTGTTTGAATACGGCGGTATTATGCAAGAAGCCGAAAAAACAAAACAACATTAACCGTTTGGCATACTTCATAGCAATTCAGTTGGGGAGGAAGAAGAGAATTTAACGGTCAAAATATTAGAAGCAGCTGTGGATACCTCAAGCAGGTTTAGAACTTTAAGAGCAGTGCATATGGCTTTAAAAGTGAACAGGGAGGAGTGCTGGCATTGGCTCATACAAATTTTGAATGGCAAGGAACATAATATTTCAGTAAGTCTTAGTCAAGCTGTTTTAATTAGCCTACAAAAGAAAAAAGATCACATGAACTAAAAACATCTTGCACCGAGTGGGTAAACTTGATCAGTTTAGTCTGAATTATTTGGCTTCGGTCTACATGTCTCATTTGATGTTTGTTGGCCTTTGTACAACTGCAGAAGAGTCATGTAGGAGAGAGGGGTTGGAAGTGCTGTAGACTGTTCTTTTCAGAGACATTTGTCCCTCAAATTTGTGTACTTGAGCCAGAGAGTTCAGGGTAACGCTTTGAAAAATAGTGCTTCTTGAACCATAGCCATATTTATCTGGCATGAATTCATATACAGTGGATACAACGCTGGCGCAATTACAAAAAAGGAACTGATTACAAAAGTGTATGGAGTGGTGGTTTTAATAGGGTCACAGTTTATTAAAATCATAGCAAGCAGAAAAGGAAAACTCTTCAGAAAATTTTATCTTATTTCTCCTCCCTCCAACCTTCTTCCTATTTATCTATTAACCTATCACTACCTATTTTTTTGTTTTAAATCCAAAAAGGGAAAAAGATAGGAGATCTGTAAATGTTTCACCTTTATCAGGCTCTTCAGCCATCAAAAAAATGAAAGTTCAATTGGGCAAACAACTGTTCTTATTAGGGACATACTGGTGAAGGCAAGTCCTGGAAGATTAAAATTAATAGTCTGTGAAATTCTATCAGTTGTCCTTCCCCAGAATGGCGTACCTCAGACAGCATTCCCTGCATTTGTAAAATCTGGAGATACTCTGAAGGTTACCTAGCAGATCCAGCTTTTCCAGCTTTTTAGAGCCTAATTTAAATTATTGCTGAACTGAGGCCAAAAGTCCAATATATATACACATACATATATGCATCTCCGAGTTAGAAAAGACTTTGGATGTCTGCAAGTGCACAGAGACCGTCTGACTTGAACTCTTCCTACATTAGCCACCTGCTGCATAAGCTATAGGACTAGTAAAATACAGTTGCAGAAGTATCCTGTTCTTTTTATTTTCCAGACAGAAAAGCATTGCAGCCAATTTTTGAAAACTGAGCGGGAAACAGAAAAGAGGCAATAAGAAAAAACCTCGAGAGATTTGAAGTGTTTTTCCTCATGATTGTTTACGGTACTGTCAAAAGGTATAATTGTGCTCTTACAGAATAGGGTAGAACTACGTTCCTCCAAGCCATTAGAAAAATTGTTACTTGGAGACAGTCCAAAAATCTATTGCAAATTATGGGTGGACCAGTTTTATCAACTGATTAAAGGAGCAACTGGATCTGAAATTATTTTAAAGTAAATCTCTCATACTCCAAATCATAAAGTAATTCACTCTTAATTCCAAAATATATTTGTAAGAATTGNTTTTTGGTTTTTTTTTTTTTTTTTTTTTTTTTTCTTTTTCCCTTCTTTCTGGTGTTTTCTCAGTAGAGATTTGGTATTCTTGCAGGTTTTTTTAAACTTGGCTTTCTGTAACTCTTAAGGGGCTTCTCCAGATGTTGAATGCTCATTAAAATGAATTCTGTTCCAGTTCAAAAGTCTTTGGAGAAGCACCGAGTAAGGCAACAGTCCATTGATTCCCTCATATTAGACTCAGTGTTGGGTTCATTTCATGGACTTAAGTTCAGCAAGTAAAAATGTGCAGCTGTTAGCTCATTTCTCAACACTGCTTTTGGCCAAAGAAGACTTTTATGTACTATTGCAATTACTATACAGTTTTTTTGTGGTAAAGATAAAGGATGCTCTTTGCTTCCTTCAATCATTATTGAGTGAATCTGATGCACCAATGATGAATTGCTTTTAAATCCACACTGACACAATTTAGTTTTCTGCCATTGGTGAAAGAGGTTCGAAACAACAACATGACCAGACTTTGCTGACTGCTGAGTAATTTCAGCATGTTTACATTGGCTTGTTTTTATGTTTGGGAGAAGGAAGAAAGAGAACAAGAGTCAACTTTAAAATTCATTTTAAGAGCAGGGTAATCCCACATAAAGTAAGAACTTGTTACAATGGAAGGAAGTAAATTCAAGAACACAGAGCTTATATCCACTTCCTTTGCTTTTTGCACCGGCACATAGTAATTTAATATACTGTACTAAAGAAGTGGATAGGGGAAATGTCTTTTTTTTTTTTTTCCTAGGGAAGACAAATAATTATTTTTCAACTTTGATAACTAACTGCAACTGTGTTTTTTTACGTAATACATGCATAGTTAATCAGGGGTGTAATTTTTGCATTAGTAGATTGTTCACTCCGGTAAACTGCTTTATTTTTAACCAAATGCTTTTTCCATCTATTAAAACAAAGTGATTTGTATTATCTTGGTAAGACCACAATAATGCCAAGGGAATTGTCCCTTTTAAAACAGTGCATGTTAAACAAGCTTCTAGAGTGTAGAGCTAAACATGACAGATTTACAATTAATATTCAGATATTTTCAATGCCAGTTTTAAGTAATCCCCCTGCAAAAATTACAGATTGTTGATTTGCATGTGAATTTTATTTTAATCTTGCTGTTTGATGACTATCAAAAGAAAAAAACCCAGTTCATGCTAGAGCTATTTCCATCAAATGAAAATAGTCATAAAAGGAGGCTTCCTTTTTTCCTAGTAGCTGAATCTTCCCTGGGCTGCTCACGCGTCTTTACTCACTAACGCATCCATTATTGTAACCGTTGTAAGCTGGGTAGTGTGCTAATCAGCATATCTTATTTATTAAATCTTTCAGTACGCTAAATCTTATTGCATTAGGTATTCTTTACTTTTGGTCTTTTTCCACTGAAATGAAAACCTTTGGATTTTCCTATTGGGAAAGAATACAAATTCTTGTGACGTAAAATATACAAGATGCTTCTGGCTGGCTGACTACAGGCAGCATTGGAGGACGCTCTTAAAGGCCTATTTGGCACAAAGAAAGTTGGAATGCGTACAGAAGGAAAAGAAATTATTGCACTAAAAACACTTACACTTAGAACAACATACAAAGACAGTATGGCAAAGCCACCTAAAATAAAGACATTTAACTTTAAGGTAGAAAATGTGTTTTAAAAATAGCTTTCCTATAGCTTAACCCATTTTCATGGTTTACTGGGAAAAGTGTTTGATTGCTCAGTGAAATCTATGGTAAATTCTTAAGGCATTCCTACAAATCAGGCTAGTATTCATTAGCCCTGAAAGACTAAACATTTATCTACATGAATAAATTACCACAATGCTAATTACCACTAATCCAAGGGCTCGGATTTATACTCTTTGCTGTCCTGCGGTCACTCCACGTGCACGTCTTTCATTCTAATGCAAGGAATATTAACCACCGGCTTACTTCACAGTAGCTGGTTCTTGTTCCCAACCTTAATTACAAATATTACTTTGGTTTTACCAGGGCACACGGAGTGGACGGGAACCACTGTTACTGTATGTAACTGTCACTGATATCAAAGGCATTTTTCTAGTGACTTCAGGGGGGCCTGGATTAAAGCAGATGTGAGATGGGGCAAAATTCGCACCACACCTGACATCACTTTGGGCTGAGTATTTTATCTGTGAGTACATCTGGGAGCCATGCATGTCCAAGGACAGAATCTGGTCCTTTAACTCTTTGCCAGAAGGTAAGGATTTGAAAGTCCCAGTGGCCTCACAGTTGTTATTCATTCTAATGAAACTATCCTAGCACTTAGAGAATTTATTTATAACATATATTAGGAGTTGTCTTTTTTCTTCAGAAGGCCGCACATGTGCACAGCAGCAGTCTTATGGTGGTTGGCAGGTATCCTTGCCTCACTCAAGCATCAAACTGTTGCTTTTTTGCCTGAAATTCCTGCACAGGGGAAGATTATAGTCATGGTTGCCATCTGGTTGGCCACGTTCTTTTGTTTGCAGACAGCAGGGAAAATCTATATCAACTGGATAAGGAAAGTTTTTGAAACCTGATTTGACTGCACTGCTTGTTGTGTGTACTTCTGTGTTTCAAATCATTATCAAGTCTCTTTAAAAAAGTACGCTACTTAAAAAAGTATACTACTACCTGCATTTCAAAACACGTAACATCTTAACTTAATAGACTCAGCATGAAGATATTTTTTATAGATCTACTCAGGAGATGTAACTTCCTTACAGGCTAATATTCTCAGAAAACTTTCTTCCCTGCTTTGGATGAGGAATTTTTTTCTGATAAATATTAGGATATAATCTTCCCTTTTGCACTGTCTCTTTTGGTGAAACCTGTATTTTTCCACACTTCAGCAGGGCCTAGCACTGAAATTTTTGCTCCTCAGTTGTTTTTTGTCAACTCTAAGGGCATGATCTTTGAATCAGCACACAACTTTCGTTAGCCCAATGTGTATTCTTTATGACATCTAGTATTCTTAAGCAAATACTTTTGAAATTAGTTATGTCATGTCTTCTTAAAGTCTCTTTCTGTGATTTTACTGCTCAGATTGACTTCCATTTATCAAAAAGCTATTTTCATTTCCTTTCCTGTCAATGTATGGCGTCTGCTTTGAGGATACATTTCAACACACTGCTGTGCTGCAGAAGTCTGTACATCTCCATGACACTCTACTTTCAGTCTTACGGAGAGAGTGTTGGAGTATGTCATGGCATGCATGACCTTTTTGTGTACATCAGGATGCCAGGAAATGCAGGTCTCCATGCATTGAATGGCACTCTGTAAAAGGTGAGCAGCTCTGTGAGGCCTTGGTGTACTACAAAGTCTGTAAGCTTAATAACTCATAATCCTGCCTAAAAGACCTTGGAGCCAAGTCTTTTCCCATTCCTCAGCCAAAGAATAAAACTATTCCTGACAATTTTTGCATGCCTTCCTCCTGAACAGAAGGAAAGCTGCAAATTTCACGGAGATTGTCATTGCAGCAAATTAGAAGGGCTGACAATCTTTGACCCCTATAGTAGCCTTGGGATGGAGCAGTAATTCAGATTCTCATTACTTCGGGCCGTTAAAAGATGGTCTAGCTCACCTCGCAGCAGATGGGAAGATGGATGACCTTAGCAGGCATCAGCCCTTTCAGAGTTCCTGTGTGCTTATGACATGATTCCCTCTTCTCTACCACCCACTCACATCTGTTTAAAGATTTGGTGTAATTTCATATATCAGCACAACTCCAGAGACAGCTCATGGTATCTTGTGAGCTAGAATGAGTTGCTTTGGCACCTCCTATACTTGCTCCTCACTCAACAGAAAATAAAAGGGGCCTCAATAAAGGTGTTGGCTGCTTTTCTGGTTTTTGTCTGTCCCCTGCTGAGAGCCTCTGGGGAAGCTGGCGTTGATCTTGGAGTCGAAGCTAGTTGTTTGGGTCACTAACCCTAATTTAGGCTTTCTAAAGCAGACTTCCTGAAAGGCAGCATGAGGCATTAGGCATTACAAACAGCATGGTGATGGTCTTTAAAACAAGCAAGCTGGTATGCTTTGGGAAGAGTCTAGGTGTCTCACTTTATATGAAGTATTTCCTCTTAAATCAATAATGTAGTGTTTTGGTTTCATGCATTTTTATTTTACGTTTTTTTCCTTTACATGGGAGAGGATATAACACTGACCCTTGCAGAAACCCACTACAGACACTCAGTGTTGATTTGTTAGATGTTATTTAGCCAAATAGTAATACTTTTTAAAGTGTGGCAGAGATGAAACACGGCTCAGATATTAAATGGGACAAAGAAAAGCATGATTGAACAAAGGAAGTTCCATCTAAGTATGAAGAGGGACTTCTTTACTTTGAGGGTGGCAGAGCACTGGCACAGGCTGCCCAGAGAGGTTGTGGAGTCTCCCGCTCTGGAGACATTCAAAACCCGCCTGGACGCCGTCCTGTGCAACCTGCAGTAGGTGACCCTGCTGTGGCAGGGGGGTTGGACTAGATGATCTCCAGAGGTCTCTTCCAACCCTGACCATTCTGTGATTCTGTGATTATTAATTCTGGATTTTAAGTCCCCTTGTTCCAGTTTTCTTTTTTACCACAAATGATACTGGATTATCAACAGTCCTACTCTTCTTGAATGATTATGGTCTTCGTTCTTCTGAGTGGGCAGGTGAAAAAGATGGTGTAATAGATACCAACTGGTTATGCTAAATCTTCCATTAGTATCTATCATTATAGTATTTGTTCAGATGTAACAGCTGAGGAATGTATGGGTTTGACCATTTTGGTCAACTGGCATTTTCTGGCTGATATGTACCGCTTCTCATGCTGCTGTTAGATATAGGAGAAAGATGCTTATAGACTGGCCTCATCTGTTCATTTGAGAACATTACTGCTAGTTCTAGTTATAGGGTTTTATGTAGAAAACCACTCAGGCATGATGTTATTTTTAAAACTGAAAGTCCCGTTTGATTTTAACAAGACTGTGCTGATGCCGAAGAAATTTTATCAGGCATCTTCCCCAAACCTTTTTTATCCTCACAGGTGTTTTGTACCTTACAAGTCTCACTGAAGTCAATATCAGGTTCTCGTCAGCACACATGAAAATTGGGAAGGCAGGTAGTGAAGATTAAAACTTTGGATTAGGAACTACCCTTGACAACACATCCATATACTTAAAAAGATCAAAATATCAATGTCTCTTTAAGAAAGCTACCTGTCATTATGCAAAATGGTTTTATAAATGTAAGTCTAGGAAATTCTCTGGCAATCACTAAAACTGTGTGGCTTGTTATGGTTTTTGACTAGCAGATCCTGCTGGATATATAGTGTATGCAGTAAAAGTTATCAAGAAAGGGCAACTTAATTTTAATTCTAAAATTCAAATGATGCTGTGTTCAGTAACATCTATGTCAAATGTACACATTGGCCAAATTGTTTCATGATCAGCCTACGAACCACACCGCTTTCAAAGACTACCTAGCACCCACACATTACTTTGAATATTTGATGAAGTCATGTGCAATGAATCACGCACTAGTGCTGTTCCACCTGCATTTTCTGGATAATGATTAGCCTCCAGTCCTGCTTTTACAGACACTTAAGCATTGTTATTCTGCTTTTGACTCTTCTTACCCTCCATCTTGAGCTAGCACAAGTATTTGTGTAGTCATGTAGATAAATAGATCAGAATTCATAGACTTATACCAGAAGCTAAATAAAAAATACGATTTAACCTGGATCTGTTCTCTGGTACTGTTCACAGATTCTTGTAACAGGAGATGAAGGGAGTAGTAAGCAGTGGGTGTAGGAAATGGATGGGACTTTTGAACCAGTTGTCAGTTTACATCAGTTTAAAACATTTAAAACAGATTAAAACTAAAAAGACCGGAGATAAATAGGGGAGGCTCTTTATGAGAGTATTTATGTCTCTGATGGACAAGAAACTACTTTTTGGAAGTACTGTGGGTAGACTTGAAATCGCTCTAGTGTTACTTCCTAAATTTATCTAGAGTCATTAGAAGATCGTCTGCTAATCAGAAAGTCTGAAACTGAATATCCTTGATTTGGAAATTAAGCATTAGATTTATAAGCCCCTGGGAGAGGGAAGGAACATGGAAGAATTAAATAAAAAAGGAATTCTGCTGACGCACGATACTGAATATTGCAAGCTTTTCATAAAATGACTGCCAGATGAAATTACAACTCTAAAGGGTCAGGAGTTAAATCTGTCTGTGCCGATTTACCTATTGGTGTAACTAAATGACCAAAGCATGTCTGTTTCTGGGATGGCATATGTACTTCTGTATGCCAATATATATGCACCACACATTTCTTACATATATATTAGTGACTGGCCTGACGATCTTTTAGGTAGTAGACTTAACAGATAACTTTCTCCCACTCTATGTAGTCAACCCTATGAAAAGATGTAGCTGTTGCTGCCAATATGTGCCAAAACTTATGCCTAAGATTATAAATGGGATGTGATGTATACACGTAAAGCTGAAAGAAGAAAATCAGGCAGATGAAAATTACACCAGTTATAATTACCTGTGTATCAGAACTACCACTCACACCATTTACGCACACATTCATGGTCATGGAAGAACGTTGGGATGATTAATAAAATTGTCAATATACATCATACTTGAAGAACAGTATTTATGCCCTCATTCAAAACAACGCAGGTAGTTTGTTTCTTATAATATGTTTCTAGGTCTTTTTATGGCCTTTATAATTGCTGTATGAGCATATCTGACACATAAGAATATAAAAACATTCTGAAAGAGTCGGGTGGTATTATAACCTTCACTTACTGAGTTCTCACTCTCTGCCAGTTACCCACAAAACTGTCATTCCTTTTCTTTGTTTCACCAGAATCATCCTCTCTGATAACTAATTAATTCCTCTTCCAGCAGCCTCTAAGCTTCCTTTAAATGTCTTCTGTCCCTAGCCAGTTTCAAACCCACTTTTATATAGGGTCCAGTTAAACTACAGACCTTGACTGCATAACTTTTAAAGAAATTTTTCTCAAAATAGCCAAAGAGAAAGAGGGGACAAGTGCAGCTTCCTGAAGATTTTCTTCCTGCTGCATGCAAATTGTTTATGTGGCTGCAGTGTCCATCCATGAGGAGCAACTTATTCAAGATCAGGACTTCAAAAGGTAACCATGAGAGCTAGAATAAGCAGAGCTGATGAACATGAGATTCATAATGTCTCAAATATTAGGCACAAAGATTAAGAAGGTATTTATAGTTTGCTAATACACATGACTTATAATGTATGTGTAGGTGTATGATGAATGAAAGCTGCCTGATAACTTTTTTTTTTTTTTTTTAACAACAAACTAGAGTTGATCCTGTGCTAGGTTTCAGAAATTAAGGATAAATTTTCCTGTGGAACCGACATATATAAACTAGCAATATTACGTTAATACAGTGTTGTACATTCATACAATTTAAAGGAAGCTATGTAAAGAAATGAGGAATGTTAAATCCTGCTTTAAATAAGAAACATAGTGATGCTTCAAATGAAAAAACCACACTTATTTGGAAGGAAGGAAATATTTTAGCTGACTGGCAATTTCTCTTTTAAATTAGTTGCAAACAGAATGAAAAGCAGGTATGTGCTTTTGTTTGGGAAACATGAAGGGAATTATTTCAGATCATTAAGAACAGGTCAGAAATCTTGACTAATCAAATTCTTCTCTCTCTTATTATTATTCATTTCATGAGAGCTATTAAGCAGATTTATGAAATGAATAATTCTTTTGAACTTTTATTGCTAAATCAAGTTGAGATATCTCCAAAGAGAGTAGAATTATTATTGTTAATATTAGCTTTTAGTATCGTCTGACCAGACATCAGCTCATTTTCTTCTGCTCTATCCCAGGTTTCTCTTTTTATTGTCCATATGACAATTTGCTCAAGAAACTCTCACCTTTTTCAATTCACTTGTTTTTTCATTCACTCAGTACCTCTTTTTCTTCACTCTTGAGATCCCCTGTTTCTTCTGAAACATTCTCTGGCTACATTCTTTATCACATCTCCTCCACCATGTACAGAGTCCCTTTCATTTTCTCCTCTCACACCTCTCACCTTCTCCTCCACCTTCATGGTATGCCTGAGTGAAGAAGAAGGATGGTGAGGTGTTTATGGACATGTGGTTTTGAGGGGAAAGAGCATTTTTGATTCTTTAAGAGCTTTAATATTTCCCTAGCATGCCAGTCTAAGGGGAGAATTATACAATCTTGGAAGTAATTTTAAAAATACAGAAGAGAGAGAAAGAGTATTGTGGACTTTGGCTTGTTCAGATTTTTCCCATTGAGTTTGTTTGGAGGCTCCTGGACTTGTCAGTTGGCAGGTGCTACCTCTTTGTCCAACTAACAGAAATATTCTATTCTATTCTTCATCACAGTCAGAAACTGCGTGAGAAATATGTTATGCAATTAAACAGTTTTCACTTAAAAATACAACCTTTACGAGCATAAAAGAGTTTTTAACCACCAAATAATATTTATGGTCTATAATGTTCATACAAATATAAAGAATCTGCACTGTGAAGTGGAAATATCATTAAATTATGTATCAACATAATTTTTTGAATGCAGATATTTGTTTAGACTGTGGTAAAAATAATGCAAAAGTCCTGTGTGAGGTTTGGGCACAGAATGTAGTTACTTTATTTTGTTAGAGGTACAATTAGGAATCATGGAACGGAGAGAAGAAAAGGCTTGAAGCGGAACTGAATAAATTAAAGAGTCAGTCAAATGCAGAAGTTTCTTTCCAGGAGGCGGAGGAGACAGTATGGAAGGGGAATTAATCCCATTCAGTGGCTAAACAAAGAGAGGTATTGGAAAAAGAAGACATCTGTTGATTAAGGAGAACATAGATTGGCAAGAGATGAAGTGGGACAACTGAAGGAAAACTTTTTTAGCATCTCAGAGGAACATATTTTAAATGATATTTTGGAATGGAACAAACTGAGGATTGCAATGCGTTTTGATCTGAATATGGAAAGTTGATGCCAAATTAGGAAAAATTTAACTTTCTGGAGTGGAATTTAGTATTAAGGAATGAATAGATTCTGGATGAACAGTGGAAAAGGGTATATAGGTTTTTTTCAGAGCTAGGCATGTGGTTGTGAAAGTGAAAACTGAGCAAAATTCTGGATTTAAGATAAAGAGCCTCAGCTGTAGAAGTTAGATGTGACTGAAGGAACCTCCTTCATTAACAGTGTTGATTAACAGTGGCCTGATTTCTAGCTGGTGGGACAATCAATTTTGATACATTAAGCAAATGTGAGGTGATCCATCTTGACTTGAGGGAAGGGGAAACACTCATAAGGTAAAGGAATGTGTTTACTACCTGTTCGAGATAAAAACCCTTTAAATAGGGGACTTCAAGATTAAGAACAGTCTTGAAAAAAGCCTAGAGGTAGAAACAAAGAACTAAGTAGTTAAAGCTGAAAGGCACTATATTAACAGTGAGATCACAAATTGGATCACCCCCCAGGGATTTAAGAGAAAAATCCAAACAATTTTACCACACTTCTTAGCCAGTGACAGGCATACTTAAGTTTTTCCTCAAAGATTTAGTTAAGTGAAAAATTCTGTAACTGTGGATGCCTTGAAGTCGTTCCTCTTGGTTGAACTGAATAGCTGTATCCCTGTTTCCTTCTTGGGGTTTTCAGGGATTTGCCTCGGTCCCCAGAAGGTTTTAGTTCTTTGACTAAGCTCCAAACACATCTCACAGCACACTGACCACAGTGACTTCAACATGTAGCTATATTTTCTTTTTCTTTCAAGTTATGACAGAAGGAGGACATGTTTTTTTTTTTTTTTTTCTTTTTTTTTTCTTTATAGTTGAATATTGTGCTTAAATTTTGTACTTAGCCGAGAAAGGGAAGATATGAGTTTTAGGCTTTTCTCAGTCTGAATGCATAGATGCCCCTTTCCATGAAGGGTGCCCTAGCCGTGCTGCTTTGGATGGGAATATCCACCAGTCTCTCTGTTGAAGTGCAGCAGAGCCAGGAGCAGAGGCTACTGGGAACATCCTTCTGACAGCATTCAGAAAAAAAAAATCTTTGTTTCTATTCTGTGAGTGAATGAGAATATATTTTTTTTTTGGTAGGATCAACTTTTAGGAACAAGTGTAAGGTAAATTAGATTTTATTAGATTGTCAGATGAGAAAAAGTTAACAAAGGGAAGCGACAGGTCTCCTGCCAGGCTGCATCTGCTGACCTGAGCAAGGAGAGTAAGGTGGCTTCTGTAATTTGCAGAGCATAGGCCACACAGCACATAGCTCCTTCTCACTGTGGGGGACTACTCAATGCACAGCTTAGGTGGAGAGGGATTTGGTGACTAATTAGAAGGTAAAGAAAATCCATTCCCTTTGTATATGCTTTCTACAATGTGGAGAGGGGAAATCCATGTATTTGAATTTAAGTGATGTGACCCTCAGGTTCCTATGCACTTCTAATAGATGCTTCTCCAGAGGACAAAACATGTTCCTATCGACTGAATATATTAAAAAAGTCCCCAGCATAACAATTTTGTCTGAAGGAATAGGTGCCTGAAAGCCAAATATGTGAGATAAAAGGATAAGGGCCCTTAAATAAGGGCCCTCCTTGTGAAAGTTGGCTTTGCACAGTAAAAGTGAAGGGGTAGACCACCAATGAACAACTTGAGAAGATTTATAGCAAACATTACTTCTGCAGGATTAGATGACGTGATAGTTTTTATAATACTCTGAACTTTGTAAGAAAGAATAGAAAGGGACAGCTTTCTTTGTGAGAACAGAAATTTCCACAACCAATCCCTCAGTTTTCTCTTTTGTTTTCCAATAGGGCAAAATGGATTTAATATTAGAAATATGTTCTCTCTGGATCCAATTTCAATCTCGGCTGCACTCTTTAAATAAGAGTCTATAATCCAACTGACCGCTCTTGCAAAGTTCCCTCTAATATAACTGTAAACCAAAATATGTGTGCAAGCACAGACTGCATGAGTTTAACTAAATTGGCTTGAAACACACATATTTTAGCTAAGCGAGTGCAGGATTTTGTGCAGACAATGTCTATATCACCTGCCTATGTGTTCTGTTTTAGTTAGGAAATATCGGAATGGAATGTCTGTGAAGGGAGGAGAAAATTCAGTTATAATCAGTTATTAGAGGGCTTTTAATGCAAACCACATTATAAAGGGAATAACTACCATTCTTCAACTGGTTAGTATGAAGGCTACTAAAATTTGGGACTTTTGGAAAACCAAAACAACATCCCTTCTTGCTGGGAAATATTTTTCCATCTTAATAGGGGAAAAATAAGAAATATCCATAGAGATAAAGAAAAAATCATCTTTGAATGTTTAATGCTATAATTTAAAGCATTTCAAGAAAAAAGAGCCAAAATCTGCTTTTGATTGTACATGACTTTCAATGAGTCAAAAGGGGGTAGCACATGCACATCCAAAGGATAGAATTTGGCTCGTGGACATAAGGAAAAGAAGAGACTTGAGAAATGCAAACTCCATATAACCATCATCATCATTATTGTAATAACACATGTGGTTGAATTTTAGAAAGTGTTTGCAAATGTGGTGACAAATGATAAATAAATTAGAACAAGTGACAGAAAATACAACTGAAAATTATTGCTGTTCAGTAACAGGCACAGTGCAGGGCCATCTGTAAATTTACATGAGGCATATATTTTGAATTTAATTCTTCCAAGATATGTGTCATTTGCTGTTGAGGTATCGATGGGGTTCTGATAAATTATATATTATAAATATATTTAACTCATAAGTTTTATAATACAATCTTATTTAAAGTTTCAAACTTCAAAATCATTTAAAAGTGTGAATTTGTGCATGAAGAGCTGTCATTGTATAATCAAAAGAACAGTGAAATTGTTTAAATACCATATCTTTATAATCGTATTGCACCTGTGTGATTTCTGGTTGAGAAGACACTGCTGTGTCTGTGTCTGGTTGTGCTTCTGATGCCTTAAATGACCGAGTGTCCGTGTTGTTAATGGCCAAGCTATAGTGAACTGGTCTAAGAGATGTTGGCAGAACTGTTCTACTTCCTCCCACCACCTGCAACTGCAGAACACAAGAGAGAGCTTAAATGAAATAAATAGCAGCTGTTCTTTTCCCTGCTTGATAAGTTGGTTTTATACCAGAAATCTCCATGAGAGTTCAAAGTACTGGAGACAGGAAGATAGGAAGGCGTCATGAGCTGTGTTAACTTGAAATAGTTCATAGAAAGGGTCATGTGAACAGAAGGGCTGTTGATGACTAAAATCTTGCAATCTGTTTTTGTGGCCCTAAGGGGAAGTTATGGTAGTTCATCTCCTAGAATAAGGCTGGATACTTTATAGTGATGTTTGGTAACTAAATACACTGTGTGTCTGTTATTAACTTTTAGATAACAAAAAAAGATCAGATAGATTGTAAAGAATTATATTCTACAATTCTTATGAAAAGCAATACTGTCTTGCATTAAAAACACAGATACATCTATTTAAATGAGCTTCCCATAGAAATGCAAAGCTGGACTCTTCCATGAGGCTAAGATGAAGATTTATAATCTTTTGGCTTTCCCACTGTAATGCACAAGGTACTCCTGCTCTTCAATAAAGCCTGGATTCCTTTTTAATGTAGATGTATGTGGAAATTGTCTGCATATTTAGAATTTCAGACTTGTCAAGCAATATTAAAATTTCCACATTCTGAAAAGAACAGAAAGTTAAGTTATTATTTAAAAGATGTGATCGAGATTCACTGTCCACAAATATATGACATATCTTCCAGCACTGTTTTATGCTACTCAGATTATGCACTTTATAAAACAAAGACAAGATCTGAATTGTAAATATTCTATAGTCCTCCAATGAAAGTACGATGATTGGAGGACTATAGAATATTTATAAGTTATAGTACTATAATCCCATTCATCAGACTAACCTTTATTTATTTTCTGAGACTTGGTTCATGCTTCTTCCTTCACATTTTAAGTCAACTTTGATAGTGACTTGTGGAAAGCAGAAGAGAGCAGGTTTCTGCTGATGGTAGTTCAGAACTCAGAAAAATGGACAGGCCACTGGATAATCCTACATGATTCATACTGTTCTTTCAGGATTTCAGGAGTGCTTGCTATACTTAAAAGAAAGATCAGAGGCTTGGAACAGAAAAGGCTTTGAATATTCATTTCAAACATACTGGAATACCAATAGCAAATAATAACCACACCATCTCTAACTGCAGTCTTCATTTCACAGAGCTCTCTAGTTGCTAATAACCCCATATATTTAAAATGTGTTTGATCTTTGGATGCCTAATGGAATGCCCCCACTTGGATCTTGTCTGTTACTACTATTTTGCTTGAAATAGACAACACTGATGTGAAATTCATGTCAAAGCTAAAAACATCTATAGTCTTCAAGAGTACCAGTCGCTGTTAAAGACTCATTTGTAAAGTGTTCAAAGAATATATCTCCTGCTGATCACCCTCCTCTCTTTCCTTATCAGTGCCAGGGATAAACGTTGGCTAGCTCTGTTGGCATGACTGCAGGAAACACAGACCCAACAGAAACAGCAATGTATGTCGCTGCTATTTCTCCCTTTTTTGAGACTGGGCTGCATATGCTATTTCACATGCTCTTCACCAAGGCCAAGGTTTGCATTGTTATGTGAACGTACCATGACTGGTTGAAATGCCTGTTATAGCTGGGGACGTAGTCTTACACTTTGGTTGGTTTGCACAGTAGAAAAGCATGAGCTTGGCCTTGCCTATGGTCAACCATACTTTTTCCATTCAGTACAACAGCACAATGTTTCAAATAAAATAGTTTAAAATAATTGATGCAATAAAATTAAGATCAAAAATTCTGGAAAATGTTAATGTACTTCGCAAAACCTCTTTCTTTAAGGAAGTAGAAATGTTGAGTCCAAGGCAAAATATCTGTTATTATCCTTATGTAGATGGTATGGTAATTTAATGATTATTAACACATAAGGAATTTGGAAGCCTGTTTGCCATTTGCTGGCTTTTCACAGTTTGAGCCATACTTCATCCTCATGCAGAGGATATGCATATGACAATAAAGATAAGCCCTAGCAAGGCATTGCACGGACAATTCATGAAACTTTGACTGGGCCACTGCACAGAGGTGAAGTTGATCCAAGGCAAAATTTATAGGTCTTGTTCACACTGAAAATTGCTTGATTATTTGTAGAATCCTGCTAGATAATGTTTAAAATGAGGCAATATTCATAAGTGCTAAGAGCCGAAAAAAATAAATCTGCAGTTCAAACAGCAGTTATGACTGCTCTATCATAATCAGGAAGTAATGCTGAAGTTCATTCAAGTTACCATCAAGTGGGTTTGCATTTGCCTTCCTGAGAAGGCAGGTGAATACTTTGCACACACTCAGTCACACCCACATACACTATTTTAAGTAAACTTAAAATAATTGCAAGCAAAATTAGAGTTACAGTAATGCTGCTGATAACAGTTCCATTGGTCTGTAAAGCCAAGAGTTGGTCAAGATATAAAAGACATGTTCAGAGAAGATAATGTAGCAGAAAAGATATACTGATTCTTCTCATCTTCTGTGAACTGTTGAAAACACTAGGAGATAACTTTCGCCAGAGCCCTTCTCTATGAGGAACTCATAAGGACTCCTGTACAAACATGGGGTGACTCTAGAAAACATTATTATGAATGAAATGCACAAAATGAACAGTAACAACTTGCCAAGTTCAGCTATTACTCTACGCAGAGTTCTAAAGAGTTGCCTGTAATGGTATGTAATGCCTTGCTTAAACAAGCTTGGGAACCAGGGGACTGCATGACACCAAGTAGGACACCAGTTTCTAAACAAGTTTGCTCCAACATCAGTACTGGGAAGATTAGCAGAAATGATGCATTTGGGCTGACTCAGCAGGATGACCAGCCTCCCAGATGTTCTGGACTTCTTTGAAGGCATCCAAAAGCCTGAGGAGAAGGTAGATCTAGCTGATACAGTCCACCTCGATTTCTAAAAGGTTTCCAACATGCTTCCCAATGAAAAACGTCCGAAGAAACTAAGGAGCCATAACATGAAAACTAATAATTCTTACTTTTTATGACATGCAGTTGGTTAAAACAAGGATTAGGAGTACATGGTCAGCTCCTGTGGTGAATAGGCATAGTGAAGTTCTGCAGGGATTGGTGCTAGACCCATGTGCATAAAAGACCCGAAGAAGGGATGAGAAGTTACCTGACAAAGTTAGGTTATTCAGGCAAGGGATGACTGAAGAAATTGCATAACATTATGAGACTGAGCAGCTGAGCAAAGAAATAGTAGATGAAATTCTTCACAGGTAATTCTTTTTAAAAGGCATAGGTGAAGAATCACCCTAACTTCACACATTAAATGACAGGGTCCATCATTACTGTGCAGGAGTAAGACCTTCAGGTTAGGATCAATAATACTATGGAAATGTTAGCTCTGTGTTCAATATGGTAAGAATGGCAAGCTAAATATTAGGAATTATTGGGAAAGCAATACAGAAGGAAGCAGAAAATGTAATTTCACCATCCATGCCATTGTGCCAATTCATGCTGTCTTAAATACGCATCTTGAATACTTTCTGCATGTCTGGTCTTTCCATCAAAGAAACAATGAAGTAGAAGTGGAAAAGTTTCTGAGAACAGAGCAAGAATGATCAAAGATATGGAATGATTGCTGTAGAAGGAATGACTAAGTGAACTTCAGTCTGCAAAATACATGAATGAAAAAAATCTGTGAAATCAAGAATGGTGTAGAGGGAACGCCAATGGCTTAGGGAGGGGGAACAGCCGTTCTTTCTCTTCCAACAGAACAACTCGAAGGCCACAAGTGAAGCTATAGAAGCCAAGCTCAGAACAAACAAACAAGGTAATTCTTCATGCAGCCAGTATTCAAGCTATTGAACCACTTGCCACAGGATGTTGTGGATGCTGAAAGTTTACATGAGCTCAAGAGGAGACCGAACCAACTTATAAAAGATAAATTCACTGAAGTTTACTAACTACCTAAAAAAATACATCTGTCTAAAGTTCTTCAGCTGAAAATGTTTGGCAACTGAAGATATAAGGAAGGGGTATTACATATACTTGTTTTTCTTTTTTCCACACACTTTCTTGAGCATCCTCTTTTTAACTTCTGTTAGAGACTGGTTAGTAGACTAGATGATCTTTTGCTCTTACCAAATATGGCAATTTTTATATTCATACCAGGTTTTAAACTTCTTTTTTTTATTATTTTTGGAAAAAGAGATTTCAAGTGCAAGGATAGTTCATTTCTCTCTCTCGTTTTTTTATACTGGGTTTTCTGTGTAACAGTCTGTCTAGGCATCTCTTGTGTTGGTTAGTGAACCTGGTTAAAATAAATATTAGTTTTAGCTTAAGGAAGTTAAATTTTGAATGTGCTTTTCAGTCACTTTCCCAGACCTTGGGGAAAACAAGACAAAGTTCCTGTATTCAACCAAAAAGGGAAGAGACTTATTTGCCTTTACAGTCAGTAACTTAGATTAAAATGAACGTTCTGAAGCCTGCTTTACAGATTCATCTCTACAAGTGATGAGAAATGTTCACAGCATTCTACAAAAGAAATTAGAATGACTAATAGGGTAAGATTTTATGTTTAATTTTTTTTATTCCATTTAAGTAAAAGTTTTGTTTTAATTAAAAGGCTAAGAATTGGAGTAAAGAAATTCTGTTGATTAATTCTGTGTCATTCTTAGTGCATTGTGGATTACAGATGAGTTCTGCTCTGAACAAGACGAATGAAAAAGTTCCTAAGAATTGTTTTTCATATGTCATATATGAAAAAATGTAGGTTAGTAGAGTTCAACATTGCAATATTCTCTTAATCTCTCCCTTAGTGAAGTAAAACATTAATTCCTTGCTGAAATTGAACATAGAATGAAGACTCGTGTCTTCCCAGGCTGATTTGTCCTGAAAAATCAACTGAGAGAGAGAATAGAAATTGTGCACATAAATGTGCAGTAAAGTCAGATTCTTAGTGAACACAAGGAAACAGCCTTCAGTTTGTTCTTGAGTTGATTTTTTTCAGGCAAGGAATTTTTTTCCTAACAAAATAGAAAAGCATGCCAGCCTAGATCAAATAAAGAATATAAATGTCTACAGCAAGATGACTGAAGTCTTTCAGCCCAGCATCTCCTGACACCTTAGCCTTTGGTACCTTAAATTTACCAGGTATCTCAGTGTAACTTTAGAGCCCACTAGGAACATGGCTTTTGGCTCTGGAACATGCTCAAACTGTCCTATTCTGCATGAGACTAGTCAGAGATGAAAACCTGGGCAGAAGAGCCCGTGTGCATTCTGGTGGACCAGAAGGTATTCCCACCTGTCAGAACGTCTTAAAAATGCATTTTGCATGCAAGGGCATTGACCACCTTTGGGGGTTTTTGTTTTAAATAAAAATGTGTGAAAATTGGTGTGCATCCTTTTATAAGAGCCTGATGATTACAGACACCTGAGAGGATGAGCCTGAAGTTCTAACTTCTACTTAGGGAGTCAAACCCACCTTTCCTACTTCATGCAGGAGAGCTGAAATCATCAGACTATGGGCAAATGTAGAGTGAGGTTACTCTTCTTCTGTTGGATTTGTATCACTTTACTGCCAATAATGGAAGATTTGGAGAAGAACATAGGTTAGTACATCTCACCGAGTCTGGCCCTCATTGGAGAAAGGTGGGCCCTGACTTCCGGTCTTGCTTTAAGGCCTGTTTACTTAGTGTCTGTTTAATGTACCATGTCAAAGAAATACTGGGAAAAGGAACATGCAGGTTCTTTCAACATACAGAGTACAGAGATAGGCACCATCTTTCCTTTACCACCTCAGCTGTGACAGAAAAGTGTAAGCCTTGCTTTGATGATGAATCCTATGAGGATCTCATGAAAGCAGAGGCTTCTCTGAGCCATTTACCTGAGTCTCAGTCTTTGGACATGCTCCTCTCTGAAGTATTCCTTTAGGCAAGCCATTGGCAGTTGTAAGTCTGATATGTGGATCACTTAGACTGCTTTTTGGTGATGCCTGTTTTTTTGCAAGCACTATATAAGTACGCTAGGTGCCTCAGAAAGACTTATGAATTCTACTTTGTAGAAAAAGGTTTAAAGTTAGGCAATTTAATACCTGATTTTGTATACCTTTGTAATTTATTGCAACTGTTCTGTTCCCATGCTTTCTTTATATGTCAGCCTGATCATTTCAAATATGTTCTTTTATAAGAATTCTGGGAGACTGCATGACTGATGTGTTCACACTTATATTCAGTGACTAGCTTAGTCTTTTTTTTTTTCTTATTCCCTGACCAGATTTTGTTTGTAGATAACAGATTTCCTTGATGTGCTCTGTGGATGGCAAATAATTAAACTTCCCTGTACAAATTTGTAGATGTTGCTTACTTTGTGATAATTGCTTAGGAGACCAGGAGACACAATGCTTCAGCTTAATCGAGAAAACTAGGTCATTGAGGGACATAAAAAATCTGTGGTTGGATATGGTGTGGGAAGAGAGGTACAGCAGATATCTATAGTGGAATGTGATGTGGAAAAAGAGGTGAAGGAGATTTCCCTTTTGTAACTGATATGATGGTTTCTGGAAAATCTGCATCAGTTTCAGCTAGAGGCCACCCAACTGCCCTAATGAGTCAAAATCTTGTGATCTAAACAGCCCAAGCTGTTCTAATAGGGCATTTTATTTCCTAATGAGTCTTTACTATCATGTCCTCTTTTCTCCTCACTCTAATTTATCAGGTTTGAAGTTAATTGCTGGGATCACTTGAGGGGAAAAAAAAATAATTTGATGCATGGAGTTCTAGTTTATATCAGCTAATACATATTAATGACTTCATGCTTTTGTAATCAAGCTAATAGTGACCTCAAACCCTGCTGAATATGGCAAAACCCAACTAAAACAGAGCTCTAATAATTTTGCAGACAAGGTGGAGATTTTCATATAATGTAGGAATTCCATTTGGGGCCTATTCATTTTGGTGGATTGTGCTGAAGAATGAGGAAGAATACAGTATTTATATAAATAAGAATATATTTTCTTTTTTGCAATCTCATCTTTTTTAAAAATTTCAATGATTCTTATGTGGTTTAAAGACAACAATAAGCTCTTGAAAAATATAATCTTCGTAATTCTGATCAATAGCCTCAAACAAAGAAAAAGCAGATCATGCTTTGTTTCTAACATCATATAATTTAACCCATCATTTCAAGTTACATCCTCTGTATCAGTGAAAATTAATTTTGTGGTTCTGGAATGAAATTCAGCTCTTGTTAAATACTGTCGTTAGACTATAGCCTGTTAAAAACCTTCAGTGAAACAGGATTTACAAGAGAATTTAGTGGGAGGACTCCAGTTATTCCTGACTCAGGAGGTATGTCCCCCTGCAGCAGCTTCCAAAACACCCCTTCAGGAAAAACTCTGCTACTGGGTCCTACAATCATGTTTCTGAAGGTAGCATTCATTTATACATCTACTGTACATGCATCCATTCATTTCTGTCTGCAGATCAAAGCATTTAAAGAGCACAAAAGGGCATAGAGTTGGATTTCTACAGCCACTTAGTTCCTAGTCAAAATGGTCTTAAGAAAAAGTGTTTTAAAATTTATATTTGTATCCAAATAAGGTTTAAAATCATACACCATTTATCAGTGACAATTACATTGTTTTTGGACATTCCTGACTTAGCTCAATTTAATGCTTTCTTATTTGTCTGGTGCTTTAATTATCTTCCTAACGGTGCTTAAAGACATCCTCAGAGAATGTGTTAAGACAAATCCCTCAAAAAAAATCTCAAAAAAACCCTAAACACAAAAGTTTAAATAAGGAAAATTAGAAATTAAAAATATGAATTTAAGTGGAATTAATGGACAGTCAAACTAATGAGAACTGCATGAAGCTTTTTTCTTCTAGGATGTTGTGATCCAGTTTAAGTCCAAATCAGTCATAACTAGCTATGCAATGGTCCACGTAGGATAAGTGTGTGGTCTTGCACGTGAACAGATGTTGATATTTCAGAAGTCCACACTACAACTGGAACCAATTAATACCATGCTGGAGATCACAGCAAGGAGGCTAGTGACTGAGATAAGCTTGGAGACTAAACTGTCCTCTGACCCAAGAGACAGCTTTGCCAGTGGCAGCTGACGTAGTCATCATTAAGAAACTTGCTATCCTCCATATCATATGAGTGCTTTGGGTAAACACAGAAATTTCACATTTTAAGATTTCAGAGGTCTTTGGTAACTGTTAGAGTCCTTTAAAAATTGGATATGTAAAAATGGTGAACTCCAGTGTCCTTGCCTTTTTTTCAAGCAGCAGCGTTGAGGTTAATAATTTGCATCTTTATAGTAGTGTTGCCAGATCTTGCCAGCCCAATTACTTATAAAGGTTTATTTGTAATGATGGTGATAGAAGTGCCACAGATACTTTACCTGTCTTTAAATACATGTTACTTTTTCAAACCCCATATCTGTACGGAGAGGTGTAAGCTGCAGCACCTTAATAGAGATCCCTCTGTACCCAGAGACATGAAAAGCTGAAACTGTATGGCTGGAATACCTGCTCTTTTAGGGAAAAAGCTTCCAGTCTTGTGAAAGATTTCAGTGTGAAGAATTAAGGTGCTTGGCTGAATCGTTTGTGTATGGTTCCATACAGTGAATTCCAAATTTTGGACCTACTTCAAAAAGCAATAGATATGTAGGATACCATACAGATAGGAGTTCATTGTTCTCGCCAGTGTGCTAAATTCCAGCTTGCTCACTGGAACCTGAGGTAATTTGTAACATTTTCAGGATAGTGAGGGGGACTTTATCTGTCTCAATTTTGTATTTGTGCAGTGAGATGCAGTCTGCCAGGCAAAAGCAGGTGTATGATACAAGAGCGGCTGATTTTCTGTGTTAGATTAGGAGTCACAGGCTTCTCCCCACTTAGGACACTGACTGTCTTAAGCGAAGGTAATTATTAATTGCCTGTCTCAGAGCTGCAGTATTGCAGAGGCAGGGGGTGACAACTGAGTACACCTGCACTGACTGTCAGAATAAGGTATGCAGTTCTGAACGCTGTGAGACAGCAGATATATGCACATATAAAGTAAGTGTGGAAGGTTTTTAAAAGTAGTTAGAATCTATAGAATCATAGAATCATCTAGGTTGGAAGGGACCTTGAAGGTCATGGAGTCCAACCATCATATTTCTGTCTGTGGTCATTTGGCGGCTGGATTGAAGGCAAAAGTGTCCATTCATCACTTGTATGAAATTGTACATTCCAATATACAGATTTCTAATATGGACTAAAGTGTTTTTAGACTCTTCCTTCCCCCCAAAACTGAAAACCAAACCAACCAAACAAAAAAAACAACACCCCCGATGTCCCAGTTTTTAACCTATTAGTGTTAGACTGTTGTCTTCACTATTGGCTTATATTTTTTTATTTTGATAGATGTTCATACATTATAGAAAGAGGTTTTTTCTTCACTAAAAAGGTAAATCAGTCAATTAAAGCATATTGAAAAGTTTTGTAATTTCATGGGTTGTGGTTTAAAAGAAATTGTTTACACAATCCTGACAGTGGTCTGCTGTTAGGAGTGTGTTGAAGTGACTTCCTGAAATATCCTTGAACAATCTCACTTTTGAGAATGAGGTTCTCAAGCCAGTTTGGAAAATAGTGGTCTTTATACATAAATTATGCTGGAAACTGTACAGTTACTATCTCTGGCATTAGTTGATTTCATCTATAAACCTGCAAAACCTTATTTCTTTCTACTCTGAAACATTTTTCCAGTCATGAGATTGATCATAAAGTTATAGCTGTAAGAGACACATTAGGTCCTCAAGCCCCTCTTTGCCCATGGAAGAGTCTTTCTTAGTGTTTACTTTATCTTTTGTTATTTGGACAGTTTGGGGGGATGTTCAGTACCTGTGTGTGAACATGTTTTGGCCTTTTGCATAGACAGTGACTAAAGAGGCACGTAAACACTGAAATGCAAGAGGTTTATAGTGCTAATATTGAGGTATGAGTACTGCACTTCCATTAGTGAACCATCCCCGAGGTCTGTGTGTAAAGCCCTGATGATTTGTGCGGCACTGGCTGATTATCGGCAGTGCTTTTGGGTTCTGTGGCAAAGTACTTCAAAAAAATAGTGAAACTGTTATACATGTAACCTTTCTAAGGCTCTGTAAGTGGGAAAAGAGAAAGTTCTCAGGCAGTTAATTTCTTTGTTAAGACCTGCACCACCTTTACTGTGCAGGTCCCTTTTGAAACACTGTTGGAATTACTTTTCTCTTTATTGCCAAATATTTGTCCTCTGTAGGAGGAACTGGGACAACCACTAATGAACAGTCTTATCGTTAAACCTTGCTTTCCTAGTGCCATTTTCTTTGTCCATTTGACTTTTCAGACAGAGCAGGGAACCATAACCACAGGAATCTTCAAGCAATTCTTTGTTGTAAATCATGACAGTAAGAACAATTTAACAATTAATAGGCACAAAAGCATTACTTTTTTTGTGTTTAAATGTTCAACCAAATTTTAAAATGATTTTAGATACCTAAGGCAGGTGGGTGCTTTCAGTTGTTATTTCTATTGCAAACTATCAGGAAGTCTCACAGAAGCTTTAAAACTCCTTTTTGTGAGTGTGTGTGTAAAGATGAAATAAAGGTTGGTAGATCTGTGACCCTGAAGACTCATCAAATTATAAACCATGGGTGAAATCAGTGCTATAATAAGCACATAGTCACAATATGGTATCATATATAACAGTGCAAAAATAATAGTTCATTTCACATGGCAGTGGCATGCTTTACCAAAAACTGACAGCAATGGACATAGTGGTACAAGAATGCTGGTTTTATGGTAGGTCCATCTGTAAAACCATCTAATGGAAAAAAAATATTAATTTCAAAACCCTGCAAAATATATTTTAGATGTTGAAGATTGCCATTACCACTTCTCATATCAAATTTTATAACATTGTTATAAAATACATGCTGGGCTGTTTTACTGAAGTTAGATCTGACACTAAGCCTGGGTCTGTGCCATACACCTGGCTTTTGCATTATTATAAGCTTCTGAGCTTTGAGATGGAAACCAGCTGAGTATTGTGTTTTAGGGTACATCACTGTTTACATAGCATATGATTATTAAGTAACTTTTAGTATTTCTTTCTGAGTATCAAATGAAGCCCATGGAGCAATAGAAGTCAGCAAGCTAAAACAGTTGTGTCTTACCCAAACCTGACAAAAATCCTTGAAAAAAATCTCATTGACTTCATCATGCTTTGAAAGAGTGACTTTTAACTAAACATTGAAGGAAAGTCTACTATTATAAACTCTACTATTATGTTTAGGAGACATCTAGGTTGTTGCAGACAGTTGTATTTTGAAGGTGCTCTTTACTCTTTCACTGCAAATTGTTTTCCAGCTTAAGGAAAGAGAGGAGAAAATATATATATATATTTTTTTAATACTCTGGGTCACTGCAGCAAGATAGCTAAAGACAAGGGTCCTTAAGATTAGAAATAACATATGCCAGTTGCTAGAGTTAAGCAACAAAATGGGTTTGATTGTACATAGTTAGTCATCTGTTGGGTTACATCCCATCCTTTCTAACAAACAAGCCAGAGAGAGAACAATTGGGTGGGAAAGATATAAACAAAAGAGTTAGAGATGGCCCTGAGGCTTCCCCATTTAATTGGTGTGTGCATTTTGGACACGCATTGATGCTGTTCCTTCTTGCTCGCGTGCATTCATTGTGCTGTGCTTCACAACATTTACTCAACGGTGTTGACGACGTGTTACAGTGCAAGGATCAGACCGGGAAAGGTAACATTTTTGTCACTTCCAGGTGCTAATCTGTCTACAGCAGTTACATTAACTGCTACTTTTATCTGGTTTTAATTAGATTTTTCTCTCATTTTGAAAAATAATATATAAGATCTGAGCAAAGCGAGCATTGTAAATCTTCACCTAGTTTAACTGGAAAGAAGGTGTGGGCTTAAAGCTCACAAGTAATAGTCATTCTGTATTCTGAAAGCCTGTATTTAAATCTGTGGCAGTGAAGAGAGAGCAGATATATAAGCCCAATAATTTAAACCTGGTTCACAGGATTCTTTGCTATTTACAATGTTTTATGCCATTTACTGTGTTCTCGTTTTCCTCACTGATGCTTTTCTGAAAATTGATTGATGACATAAGCTTTTACTGACCGGTACTTTATCCTGCGTCGTCTTGACCATTAACCTTGCTTCAGAGGTAGTCTGAAGCTAGAAAGAACAGCAGCAAATACATAATATTATCTAAAAGTAGCGTTTGATGATAAAGCTAAGCAGAAATAATGCTTCTGCGTGGAGGACATTTTCCTGGTCCCTCCCCACCTGCTCCCTCCAGTCCTGCTCCAGGCCACATGCTCTCTTCTCCTGCCTGGGGCCAGCACTGGTGCTTGCCAGACACTTTGCTGAATTGATTCAGTCTGTCCACCTTTGCAATAATTATTTCCCTCTAGTTGTCAGACTGTTTTCTACTGTATTGAATTACGTTTGTCTAGTAAAGTGGGCGATGGCTACCAAATTTTGTGGAAGGCTAATGGTGGCAAACATAGTTGTAGGAGCAGGTGACAGGAGATGAATAGAACAAGACATCATTTTGTGCCAAATCATGTAACTTAAGCCTTGATGTTTCCTCATGCATCCATGTGGTTTAAAAGCCACAGTTTCATTTCCTACATGTACTGTGCACTATTTGCCATATAATCTAAAGAAACATGGAGAATTCTCATACACACATGGATGTATGATATATTATTTAGCTACCCATCTCTTTAATAATTCTTATTTTCATTTTCTGTTTTTATCTGCATAAATATAGCAATTTAATATTAATTTACTGTGCTGTTATTGAATCTAATTATGTTTCTAAGAAAAAACAAAGGAAGAGAAACTGAAAAATATCAGTATTTTAGTAAATTAAACTAAACTTTCAGCTTGATTGAAAAAAGTGAAAAGAACCATCTGCTGGGCGTAAATTTCACTTATTGGGGAATCAGAGAATGTACTATGAGCTTTAATGAGATGTTTTAACCTTCTTTAAACTTATTGATCTCGCTGCAGCACTTGACTCCTGTCAAACCATACTCTTTAGAGCGGGGACTCCCAACTGTAGTATGCACACTGCAGTGGCACACAGGTGACTTGGATCCCCAGAAGACTTGGGTTTCTGTACAAACGACATTTTTCTCTTCCTAAAGGGATTTTAGTCGTGTCCTAACTGCTAGTCAAAGGCTTACAGAAATTCTTTTCACAAATCTGAGATCAGGAATCTCTTGAAAATGAGGTCTTAAACAGTGGCTTTTGTCAAAGTTGCTAAAAAAGTCAGGATCTAGGAGCTACCCAGCATGTGCTCGTGTTAGTAGCTTATAGCAGTGAGTGTGCTGTGGTATTCTTTCCCAGGTAGAGTTTGATGACTGCTGAAATATTCCTGCATAGTGAAATGGTGTTTCTAGGATCCAGCTGAGAAGGAACTGACATAAGAGTATCTGTGAGTAGGGCATTCTCTGCTGGGGTGGATTTAGTTAACTTCTGGGAGGTGATACAAAGGAACTCATGGCTGGAACTATAGAAATTGCTGAAATTTTAATGTCAGCAAAGAGACCGGAAGTGCTCCTAAATCAGGTCTCAACTGACCAATTTCACTATGGCCATAAATTCTTCTAAATGTGCTCCCTTTTCCGGCAGTATCTCCTCCAGCTTGCTCAGTTGATCTTCCCATGCAATGGAGCATTTTTTGAAACAGTGGTGTGGCTCAGAATTAATATAAGTGTGTGTCCTATTGTTGGTACTTGAGTTCATATTATGTGACCAGTGCACCTACCTATATGCCTTAGCATAAGCCCTTTCAGTTGGCAAACGGTTCAGTTTGGATTTTTGTTTATTTTAAAACTCCCTGCTTGCCCCACCCTTCAGAAGAGTTTAAAACATTTCAATTTTCAGATTCTTCCATTTTATGAAGTAAATAATGTTCCTTGTCTGAAGTTCCCAGCTTTGTATTCTGCTCTTGCAATTTTTTCTTAAAGAGCCTATTATATGTGTTTACAACATTGCATCCAAAGATAGACAATGTGAAGGAAGAAGTTATCAGTTTACATAATTTGTAAATAACAATAGTGAATTCAATGTCTCAAGATGGATTTTTTCCATGTCATTTTATCTCAATTTTTTAATCTGTTTTGAATGTTTGTAATTAATTTATTTGGCTTGGGATGTTGTCTTTAACAGAATATGCTGATGATTTTGTACTTTCACATTTCTTTCAACATTGTATATGCAAACTGGAGCAATGCACAAGCTCAGAGCTCACTTGAATATAGTGACAATTTAATGGCTAAGGAATCCAACTCTGGAAATTAGTAATAAGCAGTTATTTCTGTATTTTAAAAACATACCAGAGTATTTGTTCAAAGAGAATAATCAAGAACAGATTTCTTTTACTTGTTGCACAGAATAAAAAGCAATGTCCTTTGAGCTCTTCAAATGCTGTATAAAATGCTATGAGTGTTTCTAATTGAACACAGTATTCCTTATATTATCACTTCCTCCAATTTTCCATCAATTATAATCCTATGTTGTTATGTCCCTCTCTTGCTCTGATGTACTATCTGCAGCTGTTGTAATCAAAATACCAATTTAATCCTGTACAGGTAAATTAAAACTGCATGTCAAAGCTTGCAGGATACCTCCTCTTCTTCCTCTTTTGTGGTTTCCGTGGGATAAACATTTGACATTCTTCCTTTTCTCCTAGATACTTACTATAGACAGTAAGATATAATTACAGTATATATTGCACTTTCTGAGGTATATGTTAATTTGTGAGAGAACTTTCTAATGAACATCTAAGCATCAGTAGGTAGTAATTACTTTTCATATTATTTTTGAAGCAATTAACAATGGGCTAGGTGACTGCATATATAATTTTGTTGTCTGAGTCCCAAAGGACTAATAGCAGCTGAAAGTGTAAAGGTTAGGAAAGAACAATGCTAAAGCAATAAAGGAGAGTGATTTTGGTGACTCATTTCTCTCTTAAATCACCTTAAAATTAAAAATACTGAATATTTAATACAACAGTATCACCTGCAATTTCCAATAATGGATCAGGCTAAAAGTAATGTTTTCTTGACAGATTTTCTTCATCAGGGTACTGTACCTAATGATGTCCCAAACTGCCCGCTTATGCGTATTATATTTGTGGGTATTAAAAAAATATTTAAAAAATAATAATTTTTGCCTTTTCCCTTAAGGATTCGTTTTCAGCTACTAACAGAAATTATACAGCTAGTATTATACAACTGTTGAGAGTTACATAGGAGCTGCATTGCTAAAATTGCAACAGGACATTGTCTGCTTCCAGCTACATCACTGTGAACATGAGGCAAAGATTTTCAGGAGTTAACCTTAGCTGTAAAACCATGTACCTGCAGAATACAGTCTCTTATTTTGAAAAGTCATGAATGAGGACTGACATTGTATATGATCTCCCTAAAACAGTTACCCACAGAAGGACAATGAAAACAAATTTCATTCAGGAAATACACAGACCCTTTTTTTGCTGAACAAATAAAGCATTTAATTGACTTCCATATGGTTTTGTGGTTCTCCCTCCCCCCTTACTTTCATATAAAAAGAAGACAGCTTTTATGGAATTTCCGTTTTTATTGCTATATTTAAAAAAAAAAAAAGAAAAGCAGTTATTACGAAGGAAAAGCGTAACAGGAAAACAGATCCGAATACTCTGAGCCCAAGTGCTGCTGCCCCTACTTGAATAAAAACAAACCCCAAGCCTTCCTGTGCCTGCAGTCTCATGCCTGCTTTTGCTTGAGCATTGTTTAAACTCTGAGGTTACTGTGAGTACTATAAAACAAACGATACCAATGAAATGACAGCATATTTTTCTCTGAAAAAATTGCTCACCCGCTGTTGTTAGGATCTCCCAATCCCTTGTAAGTCAGTTAATGACACAGAGCAGCTAACGGTGCTTTAGGATCCTAGCGGGCTTCATGTCAGCTGACAAATGGCTTCAGTGACTTCTCCATTAATAAGCAAGTTCTTCTAATGTATTTCTTGGGCTTTTCCTAACTGTTATTTTTCCCCTCTTGTGCTTTCAAAGGAGTTCAAAATGTATGCTTGCCCAGCTCTGCTTGCATTTCCAATCTTCATTCATTTTCTTTAAGGGCGACTTTTTTCTCCTCAGGCCAGTTTGTTCATCTGAAGTTCCCACACAGCCCATTCCAAGAGTTTACTTGCCCATAACATGGTTTTTGATTCCGGGTAGTTTTTGATGCTGCAGGTAATCTGCATTCACAGAAAAATCAGAACTTGTGGTGCCTGTCATATCCCGGTACAGGACTGGAGAACACCATTTGGGGTGATTTTTCTTTATGAATAGGTATGCAAGAAATACTTTCAGGAATGGAGGCTTTCTGAGAAGGCTACTTTACTTAGGCAATCATTTCATTTATAGGCCTATTTTATAGTTTACGAAACTTAAAGAAGCCCTATTTTTAGAATATGGGTTGTGGTCTGCTGGGACTGAGAGAAAATTATAACTTGCATTTTGGATGGAAAAAACCAACCCACCCTACATGCTATATGCTTAAATCGTAATGAGTAAAATACTCTTGCTGAACTGTGGATTACACTTTGGGATGGTAACACTCCATTTCTGAATGCCACAGTGTCCATGCCAGAGACCCCATTGCAAAGAGGGGTGCAGTTACCGCCTGCTCGGGGGCCTGGGTGGGGGTGTCCTCTGAGCCTGCCCGGCAGCTGCAGGGTGCTTCTGCCACATCTGGTTTCTGACTCAAGGGCTTATTTGTTATTGTTCCTCCTTCCAGCCTGCTAATTAGCAAGCTGAACCATCAGTATGTTGTGGATTTTAGTCCCAGTTCTATTTCTTTTTCAGGCAGAGGTTTTCTAACTGCAGACAGATGATGCATACACTGCAGTTAATAGTCAGGTCCTGGAGGTGAGGCATCTGGTCATGTAGGCTCCCTGAGGGTCTGCACACAACAATTCTAGGGTAGGATGAGGGGTCTCTGAGAGACTTGTGTCTCTCACTGACTTTACAGTTTAGAGATAGCCACCCTTTAAAGTAGACTGCAGAAAGGAGACAACAACCCCATAATTGGTCTCTGTTTCCAGTGAGGAGATAGTCACATCCCCCATACGTGCCGTAAGATCCTCAAAGAGAAATAAGCTCAGGTAAAGGTTGTGAACAAATTTGCAAAGTCATTCAGGGACCTAGCATCTAGGGCTCAATGAAATTCAGTGCCAGTCTCCCAGACATATCAAAAGGTGTAAGGATAGTGAATCATCTCTGTCTATCACAAGGCCTTGTTTTCAGCTGTTTATAGGTTTGTCGGACTTTAGATATATGGGCTTATACTTTTAAGGCAGGTGCTGGCTTTAAGCAGAAAATTTAGAAGAATATTGATAAAATTATGTTTCATTTATTTTTAAGAATGAAGATGAAAAAATGATCCAGCGCTACTGTGCTGGATAAAATGAGAAGAGTCATGACTATTTCACTAAGAAGCTATGACAACTCTATTTTGGAGCGAAGTCTTTGAATTTGGCAAGTGAACACTGGAGGGCCAGGAAAGTGCTTTTCACTCCTCCCCTGTGAAAAATCTTCTGAAATTTGAACAGGATGTGAGCATTGGAAAGTCGCAGTTCACACAAGCTTAGCACAGACTTGGAGTTTAGAAAATAAATGACCCGTAATTATCCTTGTAGTGAACATGCTCCAGTCTTTGGGCTTGCTCTTCCCAGCAATCAGAAGTCGCTGTGATGGTGGCCAAAGGCACTGAGAAGAGGAAAGCTCTGCCCTGAGCAACAGAATTTATCTTCCTTAGGCCCGGGTGGCATATGGGGGAAACAGCATCGATGAAATAACGAAGGGTTTGTAGTTTAGAGCTGTGCTTGAAGAGGGAAAGCAGGGGGAAACTGAGGCTGGGAGAAAGCTGGGACTAAAGAAACAGGTAAGTAAGAAAAGGAACAGGCAGGGTCTGGAAACTTGGATCAGTTAAGAAATTGCTGAGAATCCTTTTTATTGAACTAGAGACTTGAATTATAGAAAACAAGAAAGCTGGCTGAGGTGCAAAAGGTTGGGGTGGCATTACCTATGGCTCCCCTTGGTGCCTGGTCACTGTCACCTGAGCTCCAAATCCTCTTGGCATCTACAAGACTTGGAATCCTCCCAGTTTGCTGAACTGAGCCTTTGCTCTGGGAGGTGCCCTTGTCCCTGCTCCTGGGGTTACTCTTCCTGACCTGTCCAGCACGGCACCCTTCCTTATGGCAGTGCAGTTTCTCCGCTCAGGTGATAAGAACCTTCTGCAATCAAACAAAAAGGACCAGTATATTTTCCTGAACATCTGATTGAAGTCTTTGTAGGATTCTTCTTAGTCGTGCTGCTTTTAAAATTTGTGAGGGAAAAGTCTGGAAATCCTAGTGCAGTTTAAACAAAATTCATTGCACAGCTAATTTTTCAGTGGCTTCAGGCAGAGAGTCTTGACAGTGTTTCCTAATTAAATACGAATCTGGTTCACCCAACTGTTTCTCTATTAACACACTAAATAATCCAGTGCTTCATTAAGTTTGGTCACACATCCGTAGAGTGCAAAACATCATAAAACTTTTCCCCTTTGTATAGTAATTGCCTTCACTTGTGAATGGTCAGCACATCCGGCTATAGAGACCAACCTCTAATGCCAGATATTGAGAGCAGAGCACATTCACAATTTCTTTCCTACCTTGCTGTATTATAGAGGGGGTTTATTTTCCCCTCAGAAAAGCTACGTATTGATTTTACACCGCAGTGTATTTTGACTGTTGCATTTAATTTTGTGACTGAGTCATGAATAATTTGCCTTTCAGTTAACCTCATTCACTGTGTGAGTATTGCAAACAATTTCTTTTGTAAACTGTGCATTTGCAAGAGGATCTTGAGGCCCCTATTGGGATTCATTTGGATCTGCATGTAGAGACTAGTGATTCAGAAGAGTGTAAAAACAGGGTAGCTCACAGAGCGCTCTGCATAAAACACCACTGGGTTTATGTCTTGTAAGCAAAGAGGAGGAGTTGCAGAAAAATAAAAGCTCCCTCATGGCTATTTAAATCACAGATTTTGGCCCTAGTCTTACTTTGTTCCCTGAATGCCCTGGTGCCTAACACTTGCTGAAGAGTGAGTGGGAGTCATTTTTCTCATTGTTTGGCGTTTTTCTTCCTCCTCTGCTCTTTATACACATTTCACTCACTTGGATGCCCAGAGGCCTCACCTCCACTTCTGGGCTGGGTAGAGATCCTCTACCTGCTGGAGGAAAAGAAGATCCAGCTTCTTGGTATCTCACAGTTTTCTGGCTGTTGGCAGAAAGTCAAAATAACAGTCACTGTGTGTCTGCTTAAAAGTATGGAAGAGCTGCAGGGATGAACAGCTGCATTGGAGAGAGGGAAGGGACATGTTTAAATAGACAAACTGGTGGAAGAATTTAGCTCTTTCTGAAGCAGTTCATTTCAGGCAGCCGTTCTCCAGGCAATTTAAGCTTTGTCCTTCACAAAAAGAATTAATCCTAATAATTCATTTGAGAAAGAAAGAGTTTATGGGCTTTTCTTTTTTTTCATGTTGTTTATAAACAGCGCCAGTGGTGATTTCTCAGATGGTGTACCAGCTGGGGTTTTAGATCTAGGATAGGGAGCTGCTGCTGTGGAACAGGAGGATTTTCTCAGAGTGCAGCACCTTCAGAAATTTCTTTTTCAGGGGGCTTGCTGTTTAAGGAAGAGTGCAGTTGTTTTCCTCATGCCTTTGTGGCATTGGCTCAGCAAAGCTTCAGCAGAATTCCAGCATGTTCGTTTTTGGTGACAGATTATAAAAATAAGATATACTTTTAATTAGATGACTGATGTTAATCCGCTTTCTGGCTTCAGTTGCCAATATTTGAAAATAATAATTAAACCATGTTCAGTGCCAAGCCACTCATGATGTGAGAATTTGAATGAGTGAAATTTCAAAAGATGGTGAGCGTGGCTGAAAAAACTCTGGACAGTCTTCCTCAAGAGGGCAAAATAGCATTTAAGTATAGTGAAAAAATAATCCAAAAGAAGTGAGACAAAACATGAATGAGATTTGGCAGACCAGCTGACAAGATTAATGTGCAAGATACATGGCAATTATTCCTGTGAGGAATAGAAAAAAGAGTAAGTAGAATACTCTCAGCTAGGAATACATTATGCATTTAAGTCCCAACAAAATAGGTATGAACTAGTTTCCTTCCAATCTCAGCATGGAGCAAGAGGAGGACTTACTGGACTGCGTAGGAAATAAGATGTAAACCATTTGGAGTTTTCTTATATTTATCATATTAGCCCTGAGAACTGTCTTATAAGCAGGCCAAATAAGCTATAGGGTCTTGTTTAAGCCAGTATGACTTGAGTATTAAAACATGTTGAGTATGATGCCTAAAGTAAACCTGATGTTCACTGTGCTGGTGGCATGCGGTCAGTGTTGTCTACTATAGCAACCTATATTATTGCCCCGTGCACACCCAAATGGTGCTGCCCTCAGCGAGGCAGAGACCCCGTTCAAGTGACCCAACTCAGTACTCTCACATTATGCTGCACATTGCCATATGGGTTAGTAATAAACACCAGATAAGCATGCAGACACCACAGCTGGAGACTAGGGTTCATTCCCGGAGGGACAGGACTACTTGTACCGCTCAAGAGTATTTCCAGGGAACTACAATTTGTTTGAGTGTACCTGTACTTACAGCGTAGACGTGTCTGGCGTTCTTGTAAATATGACTTTTTCTATCCATCTGCAATATTCTCTCTTGTAGCTAGATCTTGTACTATCTAAAGCAAGAAATGCCATTTACTCCCTATTTATATAGTTGCATGGAGGATCCTGGAGTATTATAGAGCTCCTTGATGCTTTAATACTTTAATTAGTAACATAGATGGCACTTTGTTTAACTGCCTCTGGAATATTTTGGGATCTCCGGGATGGGGGAGTGCTATAGTTCAATTCATTACAGCTGCTGCTGTTTCTAAAAACANCATTACAGCTGCTGCTGTTTCTAAAACGCATTTCAGAGGCAGTGTGGAAGTTGAAACCCTCTAGTTGTTTCTCCTCATTAGTGGTGCTGCACTGGCTCTAAGGGCCATTTGGGGAACGTAAGAGGTGCCAAAAGGAAAGGACTTACTGGTGTAATTGCAGAAATTGGGCAGGCTACTGGGAGACAGGTAAATTTTTGTGGAAATTCAGATGTCAGAAGAGCATTAAGTTTCATGAACCATTTTCCTTCTCCTTGCTAAGCTGAGATGCTTTGGATTGTCCTTTGTTCTTCTTGCAGGAGACAGAATACTGAACTTTTATTTTTGTCAGCATTCGAGAAATCTTGATTGGCCTTACAGTATATTGAGAAAGGAATCTGAAGATCATGTAAGACTGGCAGAGTAGAAATAATGTAATTACCACGAATTGGGTTTTCTGCTACTTTGTTTTTACAGTGATTCTAGCATAGGTTCTTGAGATTTTACATTAGGAAGGGGATGCTATATTTACCTGAATGCTCCTGAGCTTTCCTCAGATGTTATTTGCCATGTAGGTTCCCTCCCCAGCCTTCTGTCAGCCTTCCTCAGTGCATCTGATGGGCATTGTCTGAGATGAGCTTGCAAGCTCCTCATGTTAGAGCTTGTGCTTTCCTTTGCCTTCAACTTCTGTGCAGTTAAAATGAATGGTACGCTTTGATGATAAAAAGGTGCAGGCTGCTCTTGGGAAAGCATGGAGGAGCTGGGTACGTGCAGATGGTTCCACAGGTTTCCAAGCAGAAGACACGTGTCCTGCCCTTAAGTTCAAGTTGTTGTGCTGCCAAGGCAAAGCACTGCTAGTGATGAGAAGGGCTCAGGAGCTTTTGTAGCGGCAACGGCTGCTTAAGGAGCTGTGTCGTTTGGCTGCGTGAGGAACTTCTTCCAGTCGGGAGCTGATTGATGCAGTGTGGAGGCTTTAGGGCAAAACGGCCAATACAATGAGAGGCAAAATGGACTAAAAGCATATACAGCGCGTGATTAGTTTGGTCCAACCAACATCTGGCCTGCTTTGAGAGGTGTTGGAACGTTGCCGTTGGATAAAATAGGACTAATTTTTTTATCAAAAAACACATTCGTGGCATAGTGACCTAGTTTTCTCCCGCTGTTCTGATTTGTTTTCTTACTGATTAATGAAGCTGATGGTGTGGGTGGGACAAGAGGCAATAGGAAAAGAATTAAGATTCACAGTTCTACTTTTCCCTGGTTCCCTTCTGTCTAGCTAGTGTTTTTCTTACTTATGTATGCATGCTATTTTTGATTTTTTCACTTTTGGTTAATGCATTTTGTAAAGGGTTTTTTTTTCCCTAAATTGGTGGGTATTTTGATGAGTTTCATGAGTATAAGGTAACTGAGTTTTAAGAGTATAACATATTCTTGANGCTATTTTTGATTTTTTCACTTTTGGTTAATGCATTTTGTAAAGTTTGTTTTTTTTTTTTCCCCTAAATTGGTGGGTATTTTGATGAGTTTCATGAGTGTAAGGTAACTGAGTCTTAAGAGTATAACGTATTCTTGGNTGAGTTTTAAGAGTATAACATATTCTTGATATTTCTAGAGCAGGTTTTTCAGTTCAGCCTTTGCTGCAGTTCTTTGGATTTTCATCATACTTTGAGAGAATAAAAGCACCATATTTACCTTTTATTATTTGTGCAGCAGATATTTCCTTATACTTGCTAAAAAGAAAATTATTGGTTTTCTGTATTTTAATATGCTATGATGTTTGGGCCCATCAAGCACCATGCACCATCTTCTTTGGTCGTAAGTTAAACAGGCAGAGCTGTGACCAAGTTCAAAAACTAGGAGGGATTTTTAGGTGATAAACCAGCTATATAGTCATTTAGTTTTTCTCCCAGGTTTTTTCCCAGAATTTTTCCTTGGAAAACATTTCACAATGTTTATGCCACTCATTCACTCTTTCCACAAGTATAGCTATCTCACTTGTTTGTTTCGTTGTTGACATTAATATTTTTGTTTGTTTTGGTTTTCATCTCTTCAGCACTTCTTTCTTCTTTCAGCACTTCCCTTCAGAAGTTGGAAATTTGCATCATTTCCTAATATTGTGCCACTTGCATAATCAGTGTAAAAGTCCATGTTGGAGTACTCAATATGTAGGAAAGCAGAACTGAATTTCAGTCTTCTATATAATTGTCAGTGGATTATGCATTACAATGTATTAAACACTAAGTGTCAGTCTACCATTAACAATGATTTCTGGCACAGGGAAAGATTAATTTAAAATTAATTTGTAAAAGATCACTGGCTGGTGGAACAGCGACGTACACATCTGCAGGGACTTGCTGATTTTCATATTACCAAGTGGAACAGCATCACAGTAACAAGGAATATGGGAAAGACAAAGTAGACTGGGGTCTGCCTCTGCCTAACGGCAAAACATTATTCCCTGTTAGCTGAGTAGGTTGAGAGAAACTACAGATTCACTCTAAGCCAGTCAAGATTTTGAAACAGAAATCTTTAAAAAGCATTACTTGTACTGATCATCATAGTGGTTTTACTTGTTTTGCTGTTAAAAATGTAACAAGGCAAGACTGTTGAATTCCTATTAATATGCAAACGTGAAATGTGTTTCTTATTATATACACCCTATGCCATACTTCAGAATCAGAGATAAATCTGTTTATTTTACGGTGGTCCTTTCATGGTGCAAGACTGATTTCTTGCTTCACCTTTAAAAGCCAGGAGCTGAGAAAGCAGTTCTGGCCTGCTTTGCAGCAGTTTTTCCTTTTTCTGGCTGCTCTGTATTCATATTGACTTTTTCCAAGCAGAGAAGCAGGTGCACTGCTAAATTTTAACACTCATCTTTAATGAGATTCTGGCTTATAGTATGTCCTGGAAGGTTTGTCAATAGATTTATTCGTATGCCATTTAGGTACTTTTATTAATCCTTTTAGCCTTGTGGAACAAAGTTGATTATCTCATTTTATACTTGATTTTGGTCTGATGCAAAAAGGGATGTTATGATGTATTGAAAAGAAAATAAAATAGAATTTTTTCTAGGATGTCATGGTTTATACTCTGGATTGTTTAAGTTGCAATGGCAAATTCACGCTGGTGGCTAAAGGCACCTGTTTAGAATACGCTATGGTTCTGAGCTGGTTACAGATGCCACACATTTTGTTTACAGAAAGCTTCTCTTGAAAACGTCCCTTTAGAGTTAATAAAGTTTTGTAACTATCTGTGGCTTTGAAGTGCAAAATGGTTCGACCAAAATTGCTCTTGAAGCAATAGTGAATGAGGGTGTGGGGTTGGTCAGGAGAATGAGAGTCCGGCAGCAAGAGGAATTGCTGCTGTATGGAGGATGTCACTGTTTTGAAAAGGAAATTGAGGGTACAAAAAGGGTTACAGCTGCATGTCAACAGAAGTCGGCATATGTCAGTAAGTTACCTCTTCAGTATGTCTTGGGATAATAGTGCCATTCTTTCCCGCAATCTGAAACACTTCAGTTGTCAGTGTAAGCGGATGCCGACATAGCGTACATCTCCTTGGCCGTGAGCAGTCTGATGTAGTTCTTACCCCATGTGAAACAATTGAAAATATATATGGAGTCCAGATTTTACCAAATAAACCTTTCCAGATTCTTTCTGCCAAAAATTCAAGCCAAGAAAATACACTACTCCCATAATATTCTAAGATGACACTTAATAGTGGCTTTTATCATACGCTTTCCAGTTTTCACTCTCATTTAGGCATTTGGGTGAATCTTTCAAGAAGCAACCACACATTGTACACAGTTTCCTTGCACTCAGTGTAACAAACAAATGCCCAGGAAGAACCGTACAGTTCCTGTTTGTCTACAAAAGTAATAATTTTTACATGCTTGTAGGAGTTTCCCTTGTGTAAATAAAATGTGAGCCTAGAAACAAGTGTCATAGGAAACCAGGCTGGGAACATTTCTTTCAGTAAATTATTGATTTGTTCCAAAAGTTGGCATTGATATTTGAATGGATCACAGCTAATTGCGCTGATAATTCCCTTCTCTTTCTCTCACCAAGGATTTACACTAAAATAAAGCTTACCAGCAGCTTTAGTTATTATGTACGTGCTGTTTAAATGGAGCTGAAAACGCTACATCAAAGTATGACCCTTCCCCTGAGTATGTTCCCCCAGTGCCAGACTCTGAAGGTTGTATTATTGTGTAAGTAAACATGAGTAACGATATATACAGTTTAGGTCAGACTTGGCAGGACCCAGAGCAGCAATAGCACCAGATAAGATGGTTATCCCTCGGTGAGGGCCCTGAGGAGGACAGCCAGTCTAGTGGGCCATTGACCAAGGAGCACCATGGCTGCTGGTAGGTGAGGTAGAGCTGGTGTAACTGGGGATTGCTTGCAGCCCCATCATTTGTGAGAACTACAGGATGCTTTAGGCAGCTGGCACAAGGGGGAGCAGTTTTAAGGTTACATTAATTAATGCCAAAATATTGGCCTGATGCAGAGCTGGCTAAGGATCAGAGAAGAATGAAAGCAATTTATTGTGTTCATCTGTATGTGCTCTGTGTATGTCATATAAATGTATTAATACTGCTTGACAAGTTTATATTTTTACATTGAAAGCTCTAGAGTAATTTACTGCTGTTATTTTATTTCTCGTATTTAGTTTTTTATTTCCACAGATGGAATAAACTGATCTTGATAGAAGCAGTTCACTGCATTTCTATGCTCTTTCAGGTTAACACTGTTGACGGTGTGCTGTTTGACTCTTGCTGCATTGTGGTGATGTTTTGGCTGCAAGATTTAATCTCAGTGTTTCCCAAAAGGTGGTCTCAGTTTAATGCATGCCTATAATAAAGTATATTATATTGATGTATTTCAAATTCTCTTCCAGTGCCTTTGCTAATCTTAAAAAAAAAAAGTTTAGAAAAAGAGCTGAATTGTCACATAGACGAATTCGTAACTCTCAGATATTCAGTATAGATGAGTGCATGTGTTGCATCTTTGTTATCTCGCCTTTCTGATACGATGCAGTAATACCTAATGGGGTTAGGTAGCTGGCAAGGAAGATGTGGTGAGCAGCACCATACTTGAGGCCAGCATGCCAGGAAGCCAGAATAACAAGGAGCTACTGCCATCAGGAAGGGAGGGGATTATCTAAACATTGAATTATTAGGCATCAAGTTAGATGTGTACGCATTCTCACTTTGTTAATCTCTGTATCACCTCCTTCAGTGTGATAAGCCCCCAAGCAGAGGTCTTACCACATTATGAAATCCTATTCTCAACAACTGTTCCTGTATTTTTACTCCTAGACTTCAGTTCCTACTAAGTACGTGTACACATATTTGAATGTGTGACCAGCTTGTTTACACTGATCTATGTGCCGAGCCTGGGACACTTTTTTAGTTATGCAGCTAGAAAAACAAAGGGAATCGGTGTACCCCTCCTGGAATAGTCATGTCCCTACAAGCTCCTGCTTTGCAAATTCCTGCTGTCCTTCTCCAGGAAAAATTCAATTCAGAACAGGCGTACTCCATACAATCTTGCCCCAGTAGAAATCAACAGATAAATTCGCACAGATTTCACTAAAAGTAAAACTGTGAGGAATGGGATCTGCTGTGCACTGTTTCTTTCCATAGGTCCTCCTATTCCACTTATAAATGTTCAGCCAGATGCCTCCAGAGTCAACCACAGAGTCAAAGTTTGAGTTTAAAGATAGTTGTGCACTACAGGTGGGATTAGTGTCACTAATTTTCATCATCTAAAAATCTAAGTCTAAAAAACTAGTCCTCTAGGTTGCTTTTATGGTTATTGAAAGGCATCTTCGGAGAGGAATTCATTCTTCATGCTCCTGCCTGGGTTTCACTGTCTCAAAGTTTCCTGTTTCTCTGGGCACGGACAGTTGATGGAGCCTGGATGTTCACCTCAGGCTAGATGCTTGCATTTTGGATGAAATTGTCTTGTCCCTAAATGCTACTGACTTTAAGTGATCAGCCATATTTACTTCGATACCAGACAAACTGGTTTGGGAAGTGCATATATACATATATAAATGGAATATGCATGTGTACATATAAAAATATATATAAATAAACACAACTCAGAAATATTGCAGCGNGGCTAGATGCTTGCATTTTGGATGAAATTGTCTTGTCCCTAAATGCTACTGACTTTAAGTGATCAGCCATATTTACTTCGATACCAGACAAACTGGTTTGGGAAATGCATATATACATATATAAATGGAATATGCATGTGCATATATAAATATATGTATAAATAAACACAACTCAGAAATATTGCAGCATAGTTATACAAGGTATATATTCCTTGATATATTCCATGGCAGTTAGTTAGCTTATTGGTTGAACTGAGCCACTGATGTATGGGAACAGCGGAGGGCACAAGAAGACTAAGCTGGGAATATGTGCCGCTGTTGGATGCAGCCCTACTTTTCCAGACGTCCCTTCCTGTGTAAACACCCACTGCTATTGGTCCCTTTCTTCCTCTGTGCCATTAAGCTCTGGGATCAGTGACTCACGTGATGTGGGGGTGGGAGGTGACGTTCCTTCCCCACCATGGTTAGTCACCACAGGTCCTGCACCTCAGAGCATCCCCTGGGTCACCCCGCAGCCTCAGTGCCAGCCCCTGTCCCGAGAGCTCCCTTCCCTGCTCCAGCTTTTACTGTGCTTCGGGGCGTGCTGGGCTTTGTCTTCCTGCCTTGAACCGATTTCAATGCCTGGCAAAGATGACAGTGCGAGGGAAAACAGTTCATACCGCCTAAATCCACATGAAAAAGGATTAGGGCAGCACAAAGTTTTGAATGGCATTAGTGAAGCAATTGATCCAATGTAGAAACAAGTCAGCTTTTTAAGTATCTGCAAACAAGACAGGGCATCAGATACTCATTAGTACCATAAGCTTACAATAAGCTGTGATGAACACTTCCATTTGTGCAGCATTGCCAAAGGGAGATGTGGTTGATTTGTTTGTTTGTTTGTTTGTTTGTTTAGCTCCAGGCTCTAGTTCTTACCCTAAATGCAAAAATCCTTCTGTTTACATGTTGTCTTCAGTGGAGCTATTTCTGATTTCTTGTGGTACAGGTAAGAGGAAGCCAAAACCCAGACATTTTAATGAAAGACCCAACTGAAAACAGATGAATGTGTTGTAACTCATTCGTGAGAAGAGGAATTTTATTTATTTTTTTCATCAGTATAGGCTGCAGTTGGACATTTTTGATGGGAGTGAAGAAGATCTTGTTTGTGCTTCGTGTGATGACATTGGGTGTTCTGCTGGTAAATGGACTTACTCAAGTACATTGACTTGACTTGAACAGCTAGTAAAAATTTCAGATCTTAGTAGGTTATTCCCAGCAGCAGGAAAAAATGAGGAATTTTTAATGCCATTTTAACCCTCATATGAATTTAGGACACCCTTCTATCTTAAAAGGAAAAAAATCAAATAATCTATTGCAATTTCCTTGCCCATATCCCAAGATTGTTTCAGCCATAACCTTAACATGAAATATTTATTTATTCTGCACATTGATACTATTCAGGTTATTCTGTGTTTTTTTTGTTTTTCTGCAGTGGTTTTTCTGTTCCTGAGTTCTGTCTCTGCTTTTTCTAGTCAGCTCATTTATGTTTTTCTTTGTCCATCATCTCAGCCAAAACAATTTTAACAAAGTAATTCTGCCAAACTTTTTTGAATCTCTGAGAGGCCTTACATTTGCTTTTGCTCTATGCAAAACTCAGCGCTTAGCTGTTTCTTTAGAGATATGCATTATCTCTTAATTTAGAGATCTCTTCAGAGAGACATCTTAAGAGATATCAACCTTATCTCATAAGGGAAAAAACAGTGATAAAACCTTTAATATAAAGATCTTTGATGAAAGGATATCTTTCCTAATTATTTTCTTTCTTAATTCTCAATATTTGGTAACATATGAAATGTTCCCTCCCTGTGTTAAGATTTACAACACACCATACAGCAGACTTCTGTGAATCAGTGGACTGCTTTTTAAGGCATCTGTGAAAAGTAGCTGAAAAAAATACTTACAATAGGTAGGCTTACATTACTATACAGAAGACAAAACATTTCTACAAGAAGGTGAGCAAAGTGTTTGAGAGCTGATCTTATTCCAGTTTAAAGGTAAGACCAAATACGTCTGTCCTCACTGCAGTGTCATAGCTCCTTAACTATCTCATTAGATAAGAGTATGATGAGAAGTGTTGTTGGTTGGTTGGGGTTTTTTTCTTATCTTTTAGGTGCTTTCTATATTTATGTGCAGTTTACAGCTTTTGACTTGAATAGGCTTGTATATCTGCTGCCAGGTAGTTATGGCTGTAGTTTTATTTTTTTTTTAATATTATTTATCCCTCACGTTACCTTAATGAATGCATTAAAGGAATGAAGTGCAAAGGCAAATAAATGCCAAATAATCGTTCATTCAAAAATAGAAGTAGTAATAATTAGGAGATATTTTCTATCTTGGTTCTCTCCAGGCTGGATGGCAGTTTACTCTTCCCAAAGCTGAGTGAAGAGAGTAAGATCAAAGGGCATTCTAAAGGTTAAAGACGGTGGCGGTAGAAAAGAGAAGCATCACAAAGAGGATAAATGCTATTGAAAGGTTGATGAGGCTTTTTACAAAAGCTGCTGTGGTGCTCAAAAGAACAGAGTACTTCCAGTCTTCTCACCTAGGAGAGGCAAATACCAAGACCTTGCAGATCCAGGCTCTCCATGGACCACTTGCAGGGTTTAAGAAGCCGTTTGCCCCGTGAGAGGCCCATGGGCAGGTTTGGAGTGGGGCCAGGCCATGTTGCTTCTGGCATCGCTCTCTAAAATCTCCGTGGTCACAGCAACAGAGACAAAGGAAGCAAACTGAGGCCAGGAGCCAGCACCTTCCACCCAGGAGTAGAGAACAGCCCAAAGTGACTTTACAAATGCTTTCAAGGAACATTGAAAACCGAGGCAATTGAAGAAAGAAAACTGTTTGTTGCTTTAAGCCTTTGTTCTGCCTCCTGACTTTGAGTGAATAAATACATGACGTTTGTTTAGAAGTGTTTGGGTTTCCCTGCAAACTGAGATTCTGACAGCTTTCTGCAAAAAAGGCTCGCTTGTGCCAAATTCAGATGGTCCAGTCAGTTGAATAAACGGCGTAAGAAACTGGGCAGGGCATAACTAGTCTGAAGTGTTTGCACTGCATGTTACCGTGAAGGACACCAAGAGGGGTGTGCACACAGCAGGGGACTTGCACAAGTCTACAAAGATGTGCTCCAACATCATACCTTCTCTAACAGTGTCCCTGCACGTGGGTTTTCTATTCATTCAGTTGTTAGGTTCTTCATGAACCCTGCTTATGTAGTGTATATTCCATGACTGGAATATATATAGCTAAAACAATTAGATGATAACCATACCTTCTATCTGTGGATTTAAGAAATTTTTTCAAGTCTTGGCTTTCTTCTTGGGTCATTAGGTTTTCATAGCACAGGATAAAAAATCCTCCAAATGCAAAATGTAGGTTGGGGTTTTTTGTGCTTTTTAAAACTAATGTTTTACCTAGTAACTGCTGAAGGACATCTGTGAATCTCCCATGCAAACCTAAGTGCCCATTAAACTTGTAAGCATTTGTTTTGCGAAGAGTGGACAACATGCAATTCCATGTGCATGTTATCATTGTCAAATAATCTTTGCTTCACATCAGATAAATTCAGATGGGTTCCTTATTCTGTGGACAGTGTTCTGGTTGAACATCGCTGCAAGGCCGATTATACAGTATTGTCATGTCCTCTCTGTATCACTGCAGCTGGCGTGTGATTGGAATTTGGAGCATGCTAACACAATTAATTGAAATATCCTGTTCTCAAGTTAATCGTTTACAGGGCTGTGTTGTGTCACTGACTATCATTGTGAACATTCTAAATACCATTTTTAGGATGTAATATTTTTAAATGGCTTACAGTACAAGACTTTATCATCCACATGCTAAAGTATATATTTTACTACTGGAGTTTCAGACATTTTACAGTGTTCCTTAGGGATCCAAATCCTGCAAGTTTGTTTGCCGCGTACTAAAGTCACTGGTTCTTCACTGTGGTATAAATAACTGTTTATGAGAGAATATTTATGTGGATTTGAAGCTGAAGAAATACAGTACATTCATTTACACAGTACAGGGATACATAATATTTTGGGCGAGACTCACTTAAATCTATCTAGCTAAGTTGGAATTGTTTTACTATAAAATCACTCACTAGAGAAACCATTTGCCCACTTTCCTTCTTCTTTAGTGTATGGAACATCTTTTTCAGTCAGAGAGACACAGATGAAACTTAAGTGGTTCAGCAGATTCTAGATCAGAGCTTGAGACTTAAAAGAATTTTACTGTTGTGACTCAGGAATAATTATTAGGCAGATAATGTCAATACCATTATAACCTGTAACAAGATAATGACAATAACATAAAATGAAGCATTGATGTAAAGTATGGAATTTTATTACTGATAGTGAAGTAACATGAATCTGCCGAAGGAAGTTGAGAACAAAGCCATCTGGTGCAATGTTTGAGAAGCTTTTCTGTGGGACTGCATAACTTGAGAGGTACATCACTTTGATAAAACTTCACTTTCCTCTCTGACTTGTAGTTCCCAAATGTATAAATTCTTCAAAGAAAAAGGACAAAAAAAGGGTTCTGTATGTTTTCAGTATGTTCCTCCAAAGCTTTTCTCGATACATTTCCATCAGAAATGAGAGACATTCAACAAGTCCTACTAAAAAAGGCAATCCTCTGTTATCAGAGGCCTTCAAGAACAACTGTAAGAATTTAAGGAACAAATTGTTTTAAGGACTGTTCTGTTCCATACTTATTCTATGCACTAAATAATGCAGTAAACGGTTGGACTTTTAACAAAGGATATCCTTTGTACAGTAATTCCTGAAATACGAGACCTTCCCTCCTCCCCCAAAGAATTTATGTTCCTATGACCTACCTCACTTGCATTTTAGGTGCATATATCCATCATTCTCATCCTTAGAACTCCCACTCAGCAGCTGCCTATTTTGGCAGCACTTGTAGTCCATCCATAGCTATCCCAGGTTTTTACATTAAGGATCTGTACAGACGTGAAATTGTACTTCTGAGAATGCTCAGAAGCTGTGTTGGCTCAATAGAGTCAAGCACTTTACCAGCTAGGTTTATTTAAAGGGCAGGTGAAATAAGCACCTGCCTACTGTAACAAAAACTTTGAGCTGGAAAAAAAAACACCCCAGTGTTCCAGAATGAAATACTTATTATTCATTGGCAATAATCATTTCCTGTTTAAAAAAAAAATAAAAAAAGCTAGCATGATTAAATTATTTTTCTTATTATTTTATCAGGGAGTTAGAAGATTACTGGGAAAGGTCAGAAAAAGCATTTTTGCTTGTTCTGAAAAAGTAGACTAAATGGAGAGCTGTCTATGGAAGTCTCCAAAGTAATACCCCGAATGCCTCTGCACGATTAAAGCAGCCGTGTGGTCTCTCCTGGAGTGCTAGCCTTCTCAGACAGAGCTACCTGGTGCCATGAGTGCCACCATGTGCCATGTGCCTGCACCACAGCCCAAGAAAACAACTCAGCATAACTTGGGACAGGACACAAGGTGGTAAACTACTGATTTAGGGGACTCATTTGAGAGGAGACATGATGCTGCTTTTACTACGATCACTTCTGTTTCTTACTTACATTAGTAGGACAAAATACGGAAAGGCTCTTGGAAGGAGAGGCGGGAGCACAATCTCCTCTATCCAAAATGAGTGCTGTAATCTCTAGCCAGCAGAGTTATTTGTTTGTGTTTTCAGTGAGTCCCTTTCTTCTTCATCCTCTGCTTCCTGCTCACAACTTCCCAAATCTTGAATCATTTTCTGCATAGCAGTGTGGCTGCAATGAGAGTATCCCCTTCCTAATCCTTTACAGAAGCCTTTAGTCCCAGGGGGTGATTTTGTGGGAGGTAGAAGATATGGATTTAATTAAATTTAAAGGCAGTGGCCCTTTAAAGTGAGCTAGTCAATCCCTATCCTTCATTTCTAGCCTGTTATCCAAGAAACAGAGGTATCACTAGAGTGTGTATTTTAAAAGGAAATATAGGACAGTGAATGAAGAGTTGCAGCTGTGGCGAGCAGTCCCCGGAGGAAAAGGGTGGTGGGTGCCCTGTGTATGGCCAGTTATGAGGACCCAGAGAACAGACCTCAAACACAAAAACACCAACTCTTGTGTGTCATAAGAGCTATGGTTTTGGCCTTGAAGTAGAAAAAAACCCATATGCCTAGAGCTAATAGTACCGTTTGTACTTACACGTCAGGTGGTGGATATAGGTGGGAAGAAAAAGGAAAATGTCAGGTAGTTGCTGAGCATCTGTTTTCACAGAGCTCTCTCAAGACCTTTCTTTTCTTCAGGTATCAGCCTCTTGATATTCCAGATATGTTGTAGACTCCAACAGATCATTTGATTTGTATTTGCTGTGCCTGGAGTCAGTGATGACAAGCCCTTCAATTTGCACGTATGTCCAGGACTTGGAAGTGTTTTCCAGCTTTCAGTCCCACATCATAGAATCATGGAATGGTTTAGGTTGAAAGGACCTTGAAGATCATCTAGTTCCAACCCCCCTGCCATG
>RSEF01000001.1:48315180-48335855 GCA_003993805.1 Himantopus leucocephalus
ATCCAGCTCTTGTGGTTCAGAAGAGTAAAGCCTCATGCAATTGTTTTTTGAGGGAGTGTGGGTAAAATACCCATTGGAGACACACTGATGACAAATACTTCTCACAGTGCATTCTTTCCTACCTTGTAACAGTGGCAGTTCTGGACTGAAGTAAGCGAGACTGTTACAGCTCCATTATGAAAGGATCTAAGCAGGTGCTTATCTATGCAGGAAATGACACTCCTCAACATAATACATATTCAGATTTCCCATTTTCTGATGGTAGTTTCAAGTAGACCCATACAATTTTTTACTTAACTAACGATACTTTCTGAGATTCCTCACTAGGCAGGTGATTTACATTCAACTTGTATCCTTACTGGGATTCCCGGGAAAGTCCTCAAGACTGTCATAGCCAAGAGCATGTCTTAGCTATCCTTCTGAAGATGTTTTCTTGGACAAGTACTCTCATTTCCTAGGTACGTTCAGAGTGTGACCTCCCCTTTGAGAACCAACCCCATTCCCACACCCTTCCCCAGTGTCTGTCCTCAGCTGTTCCAGGGAAGACTTTCTTGGACATGTTTGATACGTCTGGCCACTTGCAATACACTGTGCCATGTACAACGTACAACATGGTTTCAGAGCATTGACAATATGTTTGATATTCACTGAGTATTCAAGATGACTATCCCCATATTTCCTTGGTTGATGATAGCAATGTTACTACCAAGATGCATTTTCATATAGCTGTGCTGTCCAGGTTTATAGGGCCCTGAAGCTTATTCCTGCTGTCTGAGAACTCCTGTAGCATACAATTCATATGTTATGTCCTGGAGCTCAAAGTAGTGAGAAATGATTATCAAGCCTTCTACACATGTATTCATGTTGCCACCCAGAAGTAATGGGAATGACAGCAGGAATCTGTATGAGATCCGCTTCCATGTGTGGACAAGTAGCTACTCTGTTGAACCAGCGTACTGAGCATCAGGTTATATCTGACTGCTTTTAATTTGCTCAGGGCACTGAACATTTTCGAGAGTGAAATAAGCCCTTTCAAACTCTTGAATTATCAATGATAGGTGCAGGACAAAATTTTAGAATCTGACCTTCAGGACTGGACTCTGCCTCTTTGTTTTAGATGACAAACCCTTTTTATAAACTTGTGTACGCCTTATAGGGGGTCCATGGCTTTTCTGTGTCATCCTGTATGCCACAGAATTTAAAAATTCTCTAGCTAACACCAATGCATGTAGGTATATCTACAGTGTAAATATACAACTAGGTAATGTAAATCAGAGAATAGTTACAGGAATTAACATCTCCTTCATTATTGTAGAAATTGAAGTTTATTTCTAGATTGCAGATGCTATAAAGACTGGAGTAAAAATGAAAATGAGAGTATCAAAAATAGAGCTGTGTGGCACCCCAAAAGAAAAAATTAAAGGGAGTAATGAGGATCCATCTAAGGATACATTATGGGAATAATTGTGACAATATGAATGGAGGCAATAAAGAAAGAAAAAAGGACAGAATTTCTGTAAGGGTAAGGTTAAAGAAGTTAATGTTAAAGATGATTGACATTCAAAGATGAAGATGTTGGAATTCTGGTTCCAAGTTTTGCTGAAGAGACTGTTAATGTTATTAGCATAACTAGTTTGAGTAAGATGGGAGGCAAATTGGTTTAGCATGGAACTGGCAGAGGAGGAATTCCGACTGCTTTTGTGGACAAGCTCTAAAATTTCTAAAAACTCTAGAAATGGAAGAGAAAATATAGATCAGGTGAGAGCTGGACAGACAAGCAGAGTAACAGTTGCCTTTTTGTGGGAAACCAAACATTTTTGTTGTGAAGGAAGGAGAAAGTTAAGGAAAGGATGAGAGAATGGCTGCAAGTGTTGGATCTAGTAGAGCATAAAGGATGGGGAACTTCATCCATCCTGCCTAAGGATGTTACAGGCTTGGAAAGGAAGGAAAGGAGATGGCAACCAAATCATCACTTGTTTGATATGATTTGATTCTTGTTTGGCTTTGTGTTAGACCTCTTTATTCTGCACTGAAACAAGCTGTTCTCTTTACATCCAGAGAAGATCTGAGAACATTAAAAGAACCACAGGATTTATGACAATCCCTCTTCACAGAACAGCTCAGAGTTACTCACTCGCATCAGGCAGTGAGATGCATATTTCCCTGAGTCATTCACATTTGACTGTCTGAAGTCATAAAAGAAAATGCCACAGGAACACATCCTGGGTATTATTTTACTAGGCTGGAAGTACATTATTCATTAAATATAAATCACATGTAGCCATTAGCTTTTTCGTATAGGCATAGAAATTCCTTGTCCTATTAATGCGTGGAATCACATGAGAATAACTCATCTGGATGTTAATGAAATAATCATGTCATAAGAAGTATTTATACTGTAATGATATCAGTCTCCATGAAATCTACTGAGAAGTTAGATTAGGGCTGGCTTTGCTTGGTTTAGGGGTAGGATTAGGGTTATGCACATTTTGTTTCTGGATACCAAGATTGCTGAACACAAAAAGATCTTTTCATTCCTTAAAATTGACTGTTTTCCTATTTTCCGTCAGACCTTTTTTCTCCCCCCTAGCATTTCCTTGACCCCCCCCTCACTTTAATCTATACCTGGAATACACCGATATTTCCATGCCTCTGAGGCATGCCCATCTCACCCATCTCTTCTCCCCATCCCTCAACTGTGTCAGGAATGTTATTCGATCAGAAACTCATTCTGTTAAATTGTATTGGGAGGATATGCAGAGGTGAAATACTGGAGAAATTTACGCATCAAGACTAGTGGGTAACATACACTCCGCAGTATTTATTGTTTGAAGAGATGCAGTTGACAGTCTCCCCATTTCCCCCATCTGTCATTAACTTTCTACCCTCTTCAATTTTCTGCTTTGTATTTTTTTTCCCCTCAAAAATGTCATGTGAACGTTCCCTGAAGTTTTGGAATTAATCAAGTATATATTTGTGATAGAGATGCTTAGACAAAGAAATGATGAATAAATGTCCTTGAAACCTCCATTAATAGAAATGCACTGAAAAGTTTTAACACAAACATGCAGTTAAAATACATACACACAAATTGACTATGACATGCATTTTAGAAAGCACCTGTTGGTTATAGTCATTAATACATTTTTCCCAGGATAGCAGCAGCAGGATTACAGTAAATATGTCTGCTTCATGATGGTGTATTTTTATCATCTTCTATAGGGAGAGTATGTTATAAATACTAGGAATGTCTAGAATGTTTATTGGATTTAAAAATAGAGAAGAAACTGCGTGATGTTTAGCTGAACAGCAAAAATGCATATTTAAGCTTTACAAGAAAATAAACAATGTCTCTGAAGTGGTTTTATTTTACAGTGGATCCAAACAAGGCTTTTTGGTAATTTTGAGATTTTGTCAACTTTCTAGATTTTTATCAAATGTCTGATTATTTTGGAGCTGTGGCAGAAGGCCAGCTCTCTTATGGTTATAGTTGAGGACTTACTTCTATTTAAAGATTTTCTAACCACTCCCTTTACAATATTTCTGCTTAAATTTTCTTATCATTTTGTGTCCTGCATGTTAGTTTGGAAAGGTTATTGTTCCACATCTGCGAAGCCTTGAATTTCCTCGGAGAGGTAGACTTTTCATAGAAGAGCATTTCTTAAGATTGAAGCAGAGTCCCAAGGTGTCTCACTCAGCCTTCTTCCTAAAATAATCTGCCACTGCCTATCTTGACAACAGTGAATTCTGCAGCTTCAGTAACATGCAAGACTCTCACAAAACAATGTGGGCCTGTGTTTTGGTGTGTAGTGCACACACACGTGGGCATGCATCCATGTGAAACAACTTGTCTAGTTCTGATGACCCCCCCCAGTGATTTTATTGATTTTGAAAGGAATTTAAACCACTCTCCCTGCCTCTCATTTGTGAATGGTTCGTGGGAGCTTCGAAATTCTGGGAGCTTTGATACACTGTTGTATTTTCTGGACATCTGTGAGAGTCTGAGATGGCCATTCTTCTGGAGGTGCTAGAGCTACTATCTCTGCTCCTTAGGGTGAGTCCAGATTAAGTTTAGGCAAAAGGTACTGAACGTAATTTTGAGATTTAAACATCGAGACCTGAAAACAATAAATGAGGGCACACAACAAGTATGAATACCATCATCTTTTATTTGGTTGGGCTGGGAAATCCAACTACTGGGAAGATGTTTTAATGGAGATACAGGAACTGTGCAACCGTCCATAAAATGCCATCTGTGGTGTAATGAGTAAAGCAGCAGAGGGTGCCAGAAAGCAGCAAGTTGTGGCTTCTGTTGTAATTAATGGAAAAGGGAAGGGATTGTAGGTAGCAATGCTAGGGTGGAATTCGGCTGCAGAAGGGAAGGAAGAAAAAACACTCAAATGTGCTTAAAATTAAAATAAACACTGTCCAACAAATTGTCAAGCTTTTGGAGGTATTGTGTGGTACATTATGAGTAGGTGACAGTGCTTTTCACTGAATCATCTTTTAGCGGCTGTACATACCCAGTATTTCAAAGCTTTGCCCTATAGCAAAGAGGCTGTAAGACTGGAGGGTAGTGAAGTAGCAAAGAATGTCCCAGTGATGTAGTGTGTTAATTACAAGCCAACATGGTAACAAAAAGCACCCTGTCCTGCGTTTGTAATTTTTAAACTCATTGAAATAGACTTGACAACCTCCCCCTGCTTTCCTGCTAGAAAATAAAATACCAAATATTTGATGCCAAATAAAGCTTTTTCAGCAATATTGCATTACTTCCAGAATATGATACAATTACAATGTTAGAAAATGAAGGGAAAGAACAGAAAGTGGGTGCATACTGAAATTACTATGATCAGTCCAGATGTATTTTCTCACTCTGCCCTTGATCTTTGCTGGAACAGGGGTTGCCTACATCTGCTGCAGTTAATGCTAGCCTGTTTTGTGGAAAGAATGCCAAATCTGCTTGATTTTACAGTGTCTTTTACAGACTCACCATTTTGGAGTTCCTTAACCTTTTTTGATCCATTCTTCTCCTCTTTCCCCAATATCTACAGTTATTGTATTAGGGGTATTAAAAGGTACTTCTTTGTCTGCTCCTTCAGTATTTGTTTATGCACTGTTGTGCTCACCACATATTCTATGAAATGTTGAAATTAAGCATGTTGGATTTCTCAGAAAAAAGTCTTCTGTCTACTGTCGTCATGTACACGGCCATGGGACTGGTTGCCAAATAGTCGTGTTTTTTTCATTCATTGCAATTACTGCTCTGCCAACCTGCTCCTGCTGTCAGGAGCCCATGGATCTGACCAATCTGGAATGGTATGAGGTACCATTGGGCAGCTGAAACTCTGTGTTAGTGAAGATTTTGGTGCCACTGAACTGGATTTAAATACTGATGTTAACTCTAAATAGAAGCTCTGTTCCAGATGGTGACCCTATTATAGGCAATACTATTAAGGTACACAAAGGTAAATTGGCTTAAGCTAGCAGTAGAACAGGCAAGTTATCACAAAGGCTGCTTATTTCAATAGCATTAACTAATCCCTTCTCATGTAAAGGCTTTTGATCAGGTTAATTAAAATATTAACACAATCTTCTTATGTTTTTTTTTTTTATGTAAACTTGTCTGTTTAAATCCACCGTGACCTGAAACTTAATACACAAATGGTTAGAATACAGTACAGCCATTTTTGTTTCAGCAGAAATAAATAGTATAAATACAGTAATCTATTTGGCAGCTTTCTGATGTGCAGGAATTATTTAAAACACTCCTAGTCTGAGGAGTCTGCTGACCATATGATCAACAGATGATCATATGACATAAATCAGAGCAATACTTATTTTAAGTTGAACTTATTTTAAGTTGGCCCAGTGTCTGGATATGAATTAGTATGGGCAGGGTTCAGTTTCAGAGTCAGTCCAAGATACATTTTTTTGGTTAGGACTTGATTGTATTCAATGTCACAAACTGATCACAAATAATTTTTCCTTTTTGAAGAGTTTATATCAACTTAAAGCATTTGTTTACATATGCAGTTCTTAGCAATTCTTTCAGGTGGCATCCTGACCAGCACCAAACCCGTAAAGTCCAAAAAGTTGAATCTGAACAGTCTTTCTGAAATAGAAATATGTTTGTATTTTAGCTTGTAGCTTTTGGCAGTCCTTAATTCTATAATAATTAGAATATGCTTCATTTAGGCTTGTATTGTCAGCTAATTGGAACCTTGTTTGAATTATTCATACCTCTTGATTCTTCAGAGTTTCTTTGGAATTACAATGGGAGCGTACCGATGACATTTCCCTCTAGGGAAAAAATACCACAAGAATTTTCTTTGTCCCAGGGTTTCCACACTTGACAGCTGAGACCTAATTGCGTGTGGAATAAATAATAGTTCATGAAGTTAGATAGCTACAGTTTTGTGTCTTCTAACTGCACACATAACTAGCTAACCAACATCCCAGTCTAGTGGGCTGTTTTGCCTGTCGCTTACAGATTTTCTCAGTAATTCCTCCCAATAATAACTTTAAATCAGGGTTTTTTTGTAAAACCTCTCACTTAGTTCATAGACAGATCAGCAGCAACAGTCCACAGTAAACATATGTGCAAGGGTGTCCTCACAGTTCTTGTATATATAAGGCTTCTATTTGGATTTCTTAACATAAACAGTTTTGAAAGATTTATGTTGTTACATCGTATAAATTAACATATTTGAAGATACGTGCCCCCTCCAAAGCCCAGTAAATGCTTATTTTTCAAGTCATACTGGCTGTATGTTGGAACTTGAAAACATTTGGATAACTATTTAAAACATTGCTTCCTCCTACACTTCACACTTCATTGGCTACAACTGGAAGTGAAGTGACAACAAGCAATAAGTGCTTGTCCAGGCCTCATTTTATAGACTCGAGCACTTCTGATGTTTCTATTGTAACATTTAGCTAAGAATTCAAGAAAAGGTCTTGGCCCTATTGAACTTAAGAGCAGATATCCCATTACCTTCCATGGTTCCAGGTGCTTTTATTTTCCTTGACTGACAATCTAGACAAGACCTTGTGAAAACGTGGAAAATACGTCCCATGGTTATAAGCATATAGTAAAGAGATTAGGTAACTCTGAAGGCTGTTTATAAGCATGGTATGAAAACATATACAGCATGACCTAATATTTCTTTGTATATCATTCTAAACATGGCATAAAATACAGTGCTCAGGTAGACTAGCAAAAGTGAAAGCCTGAATCTGTCTTTTGTATTATCCCTATGGCTTTTAAAGATGTCTGGTTTTATTTGAATAGTTTTAATAACCTGTGACATCAATTCATCATCAATTTCATTTTTTTTTTGTATCTTTTTCTTTAGGGTTTAGATTAATTTGAGTCAGATATATGAAAACTAAACATAAAGGAAAAGCAGTGACTTAGGTTATTTTCCCTCCTGCATATATCTTCCCAAGGACTTTAAGTTCCAGCTGGAGGACCAGCCCCATAAATTAAGACCTACAGAAATCTCTAGGCTGTACTTTTAGAGGTTGCTAATAACAAGCATTTTTATCACTTTTCTTTTGATGAGCTCAATGTTCTATAAATATTTTTCAGGGTAACATGCAAAATACATCTAATTAAAAAAACATTAGAATGTTTATAAAATCAAAAGGCCAGAAGGACGGGAGCAAATTGTCAGTGTCTGGTCCTGCACAAGCCGTAGCATTATGACTTCTGGTGTAGTCAAGAGGGAGGGTTCAGAAAGCACAAAGTGCATCTGGATGGATTCCATTTGCAAAGTTCAGGAGGTGCAGTGAAATGCCCCATAGTTTACCTGTTTACTTACCTTTTAAAGGATTCATCCCGTCACTGGTTGTAATTACCCTTATTTCTAAAAGCTGCTTTTTTGGATGAGCTAAATGAAGTTGCTATGTACTAAATAGTGGTGAAAGAGAGAGCTGGAATGCTTTCAAAGGTTTAATTAAATCTAGTAAATGAACACTCTGTTGTAGACTCTCTTTTGACCTAATGGAGAGAAACTCCTCTGTTTTAAAGAAGCGTGCGTTTTCACATTGCCCTCCAATTTTCGGAAGTTGCCAAGTTCCACAAATATTTAGACATTGGTACCTTGCTGACTCAGAAGTGTTGCATAACTGAAAAAAAAGGTTTGTAGACAGGCTCACTAAAATAATGCATTGCTTTAAAAACAACTCTGTTTAAACAGACTTCCTTTTATCATTGCCTTAAAAAATGTCCTCCCAGGGTAGTATTTATCTTCAATTTTCTGTTCTTGGTGCATGTGTAGGGCTCTTTCATGGTGGCGGTGGCCACAGGCCTGAGGAGATGAGAGCACTGAAGTAGGGAGTTACTTTGAGATCCTGGAAGAGAACTTTTGCCTTGTCTTTTCTTTCAATCCAAGCTGCTGTGGAGTCATATTTTAGCTTTCTAGGAAATTCATGCAAGATATTGAAAAATTTCATGGTTTTCTGAATCCAAACCCAGGAGTCTATTCAGGACCAAATCCAGCACTGTTTTCCAATGAAAAATCCAACACTTTCTTCTCACAGTTTCTATTATAGCAGCACAAAAGCTTTAGAATGTCTGCTGTAAAGGCTACTGTAAAGAAATGGCTAGAGCAAATGCAGACGAGACACTGAAGGAAGAGTGGATAAGAAAGGAAGACAAGAGAAGCAAGATCACACCGTTATATTGGTGAACAGAGTAAAATTTTGCATTCTCCTCTTATGTGGTTTTTGGGGTGTTTGTGGATAGAGTTTTTTTGGGGGTTTTTTTGGCTTTTTTTTTTATGAAAATGACCAGCAGATATTCATAATGATCTGTTTGGTCACGTAAAAATTATGATTAGGATTAATGTTTTTATTTAGACTGAATTATTCACTAACTTGTTGATGTGTACAAACAACAAAAAAAACCCCAAATAAATTGTATTTGCCATTACAGAGATTATCTCCCATTCACCCCAAACACTTGAAGCACCAAGTCAGGGACTAGGTGAAAAACCTGCAACACCAATTGTCACTTTCATGTTCCTGACAGGTCTGACAACGATACATTCCAGAAGGGATCCATTTCCCACTGTAACATTTTCTTAAAAACAATACACACCCCAGCTCATTTTCTGACCTCAACAGTGACCTCATACATTCTTTTATCAGCAGGTCAGTACATATGTCTGTTGAATTCTCCAAGTATTGGAGAAGTTAATTTGTTTTCACATTTCTGGGTTTACTGGTGATATTTCGTGTTTGGAGTGCATGTTGGAAGAGTTTGATGTGCGTGTTCCTTAATATCTGTTGGAAAAGGAAGTGGAAGGTATTTCAGTTTTAAATAACACCATCATCCCTTCCTTAAAAAAAACACTAATAATTAAATAACTCCAGCATCATTTCCTAAAAATTTTTGCCTAGGAGGCCTTCTACATACCAGTAGTTATTATCCTCTAAGGTAAAATTCTCCCCAAATGCCTCCAGTAAATCAGTTTTTAATTTACATATATGGTCTCTTATTGCAAAGTCAGTGCTGAGTTTAGAACAGTTTTTTGGACTGATGTTACATAGGTCACTGATAGTTATTTTCATTAAATGCTCCGTCTATGATTCTATTGGAAGTAATGAGGAGTTTGTTAAGCTGAACGTGTGTGCATGGCAGTGTATTCTGCTTAACACCCTGGAATATTTTATAATTTCCATAGGAAAATGGAATGTGCCTTGCATCTGGGTGAGGTAACAAGCCACGTACAACAGCAAGTCAGCAGAACTCATTTAATATGTCCCAGCAGGACTGCTAACACCTGTTTTATCTGGGTGGGTTTTCAAATTCACGCCACCCACGGAAACTTGACATTGCCTTCCATTATAGTTGCAAAAAATTTTTGCAATAAGCTGTCATGTTAGGAGCTTGTGGGAAATAAATTATCAGAACATAAATAATGTGATTTTTAAGACTCTACTTCTTCTTTGTACTTTTGCATGTTTAACTGGAGAGCTTGTTTCTCTTCTGATTTTCCCTTTCTTCAAATTTCCCCCATTTCTACAAGGTGACCTGAGAATTCATGGCAAATTTCACCCAGTCTCAGTAGTCTTCAGTTAAGGGAACAGTGCAACATTCAGCCTGCCATATTGCATCTTGTACAGAGATTGCAATTTTGAAACTAAGAGGTTCCTCAGTAAGGTCCGTATAAGTTTTTCATTACTCTGGGTCACACTTCTTCCCATCACATTTCCTTCAGGGTTTGGAAGCATTTGAGTGTATTCTCTGCTCTTCCAAGTGCCCTTATTCAGTACTAGGAGAAGTAGTAGTCATAGTAGTAGTAAAAATAATATTTTTTATTATGTAATAATACTACATACAGTTTCTTTACAGAGAATCTTGATGGAAATGTAAGACTCTCAGATAGTCTTGCTCAATAATCAAACTCTTCTAGTAGGAATGTATGAACACATATATATGTTAATAAGCATACACAACTTTAAACATGCAAGAGATGCAAGACGCAAGAAAGCAGATGGCTTGCTTTCAGATGTGTTAAACTGGTCTATCCTGTGCAATATCAAAAGAAACCAGTCTGCTTGTTATAGTTCAACTATAATACTTGTAAAATGAGCCCACAGGAGTTTATTTCACATTCTTCCCTTTGAAAGTCTTTAACCCTACTATTGTTCTGGCTATAGTAGAGATAAATTGAGAAAAAATGTTTTCTGTGGCAGGATCTTCCTTGGGAATCTGCTGTTGTGGATAACATACAGCAATACAGTGTAGTGAAAATACTACAAAAATTTTGTAAATAAAAGTTCATGACAGCTTTTCACAGAAAACAGGTAAATCGACAATGCCAAACTGAATGCAGCACATGGCATAGAAGGTATTTTGTATAACGATTGAGGTTACTGATTATCACTTTTACAAATAATTAAAATAAAATATTACGTGTCCCTGCCCATGGCAGGGGGGTTGGAACTAGATGATCTTTAAGGTCCCTTCCAACCTAAACCATTCTATGATTCTATATTGTAACAAATAAATCATAATTGCTTACTTTTTATAGATTAGATTCATTTTTTCCCACAAGATATGTACAGTTCTAAATGCGTGAGGGATTTTTTATATTTTAATTGTATTATCCTTTGCAAAGTTTTCTAAAGAGGTGAGCAGAACTTCAGATGTGCCAAACATGTTTTCAAATGAAGAACAACAGCGGGTTCTCAATACTGAGTACTCTTTCAGTGATCATTTAAGAATCACCTAGAGTCCTAAACAGCTTTGAAAATGTGGCATTTGAAGAACGGATAGGCAGAGGGATAAAGACATTGCACTGGGTAATCCATTTTCGTATACCAGTTTTGATCTGGAAAGATGCTTTTGGTTTCAGCTGAACCTCCATGGTGTAAGCCAGCAGTCACAGATGGGCGTTTGGGCCCAATATTTAGCCAGATGAAATCATAGTACATGTAGATAAGTACAGTGAAAGCATGATGGTAAGTGGAATAGCAGGCAGTGTATTTGGTTATCACTTGCTTGAAGTGCAGAAAGTCCTTGACTGATTTTTATTTTTTGCCTAATTTGTACATAGTGAAAAAGCTGAATGTCCACCTGCTTGGTTATGAAGTCCGGCTTTGTTAAGCAACCTTAGTGATAAAACTGAGCATAAAAATATGTCTATATAAAGTGTGTAGAACTGCAAGAATACTCTCTTTATATCTCCTCTTGTAGCTTTCTATCCCTATGCTTCAAGGAGAGGCAAAACAGGAATACGAACTAGTGAAACCAGCTGGGAAGAAAACCCAGATGGAACAAAGTTACAAGGCAAACTAAAAATCTGGGTGTTTCCCACACTACAAGTGAGTTGTCAACAAGTCACAGTGTGTGCAATGGATGAGTCAATTAAGAACAGAAAGTGAAATAAACTTGTCCTTCCCAATCTTTGAAAACAACTTTAGGTGTAGCAGATTGTTCAAGACTACACATTTGGTCAAAAAAATAGACCTTATAGGTAGTGTGTGATGGGGGGAGGAGGTTTAAACAGTATGTGCGAGAGTGCACATGACCGATTCTCGTACTGTTCTCTATTAGGCAAGGGAAGATCAGAGTTTAGGCCATGCCCACCTTAAAATATTTTCCAGTTTCTTCCAATGTATTCTGTATAACTAAGTCTACCATGGACAGTTTCATTCTCTCACCAGCTCCCACATGCACACCAAAAATGCTTTTATCCAGACATGAAGGCATCTTGGTTGCTTGCTTCAATCTCTGTTCTTTTTACAGCCTGCAATTAAGACCAGATCACTGGCACTTCACCTACTACTAAGAAAGTAGCCAGAACTCAAAAGTTAGTGTGTCTCCTTCCATGCTTGGTTCACGGGAAAGTCAGGCAGACAAATAATACTTTCTCTTCCATCTTTCATTTTATTAATTTTATACAGCATGTGTATTGTGAATATTTAGAGTCTGAGATGCTACCTGTAAGTCCTGAATGGTATTTTTATTTGATTTTGTTTCTGCTAGTGCTCCAGAACTTGAATGAGAATGAGCTGTGTAATAGTAACAAATTATTTTCTAATTCTGCATTCACTTAAACCCATTGACCTCCACAAATTTTGTTAGTGATGAATATCAATATCCATGGGAAAGAAAGAGTCAAATACAGGTCTCTCAACTCAGGTTAATACTCTGGGGAAATTTAGGAAGAAATCCTGCTGGTAAAGTATGTTTGAAATACAGTTACTGTGACACAGAATATCTCATGCCATAATACTAATCTCAAAGGACTACTCTTTAATAATGGTATTGAAAAAACCCCAGCAAATACTGAAGAGTTTTATGGAGTTTCTGTGCTCTGGAAGGTGAGTATATATGTGACTCTCTGGGTTTCTGTTGCAGATTATTACCATGAGTGTCCCTAATCAGCCATCAGCAGCATTAGAAAACTTCTACAGAGCAAATCCTTTGCCAAATTTTATCTGGGGCTTCAGGTCATAAATCAGAATGTCAAAACCCACACAGAGCTATGGAAGATAATGCTGAATGAAGTGCTAACAGAAATTACTGTTTTAATTTTGCTGCCAAAATAATCAAGAGTATTTTAGGAGCATATATGTATAGAAACACTCTGTAATAATAAGGTGTTGTATTTATAAAGGTGTCCCATTCTGCAGCGGGAGGAATCCAGCTTGAAGTAGACAAATAACAACTAACTTGTGTTTGTGTCTACATGTTCTTGTAAACTATATTGTCATAAACTTAACAAGAGAGTGTTAGTCAAACCAAGATATTTTTCAGAGCTTCTTGTAAATACAGAAAAACATAATGCTGTATTAGTCATCATTACTTGTCTTTTGAGCATCCCACAATTAAATTTATGTTTCGAAGCGAAGAAAGTGGTGTCTGCCAGACAAAAGAGATGAAAGCCAATCTTGGTAACAGCAAAAATAATTACAATAAATAGACATATTCTATATGTTGAGTCACTGGTGAGTACAATCCCACAAATGAGTTCTTCCTGTAAGTCTGCTAAGTGATGGGTATTAAGTACTACTGTTTATCTACATGCAAGTCCCACAGTCTGGTTTAGTGATTTATTTCTGTCAGTAAAATTTCAAATAGCTTCCAGTCAAAAGCAGATTACCCACAACTACACAATGTCATATGTTGCAGCAGATTTGCAATGTATCTTCTTTGTACGCTATGTAATGTATTAATAGTATCAGAGTTGTGATATTGCTGTTTATTTGTACATCATTGTTTGGACTATAACCCCTTAAAATGTGAGTGTAGAAATATTTGGGTGCTCACTAATATCTATGGTGTATGTATTTCAGGTGCTTTTTTCATAATGCTGTGTGTACGAACAATATTAAAAGTATTTGATTTATGAAAGGGCTTAATATATTGTAAGCATAACTCAGTAGGCTTAATTTAAAAAGCATCAAATAGTGTTATCTGCCTGATGATGCCCACAAAAATATTAATTCCTAAATTATCATCCTCCTAGCTGAGTTTAACTGCACCCACGATGCTGGAGCTACATTTCAGAATTGGATATATTATTCTTGAGTTTTGATATGGAAGTGATTATCTTATCAGAGACAGTTTTTTGTTACCTCTGAAAAGCAATCTCATGTAGTATTGATTGACATTCAACATGGTTAATTGAATAGCTAAGTGGGTAAATATCTATATAGCAATGAAGGTTTATTGTATCATTAATTCTTTATCCCATTTATAGGTTTTAAGGTTTTTAATGTGTCAGATGTGCTATTCATCATACTGTACTTCTTCCACTAATTTGAAACTTTAATGTAAAATAAGTGCCTTGGAACAAAAAATTTTTGGGACTGACAGTGGTGGAGAGCTGTTCAGCAGCAGTCTGATCTTGGCAACATCTACCTGTACAAGCAAATTTGCAAATTTCAGTCACTTTTTCTGTATCTTGATACGTAAGATTTGGAGTCAATCTGTATATCCTGAATTCCTTACTGTAATGAACTATATCGTCTACTACGACACNAAGCAAATTTGCAAATTTCAGTCACTTTTTCTGTATCTTGATACATAAGATTTGGAGTCAGTCTGTATATCCTGAATTCCTTACTGTAATGAACTATATCGTCTGCTACGACACTTTGTAATTCTGATAAAACTATTTGCACTAATGAGGAACATCAGCTGTGTTATAAATTGGTGCTTTTTGCAAGAAAAAATCACTACAAAATTGTGGGCATACGTAAGACAAAATTTGTCTGGCTTCTATGTTAAGTGTTACACTGCAAGATCTTCAGCCCTTGATATATAAGCAGGTAGAGTTCTACATACGCAGTGTCAGCTCTAGGAAGAGTTTACCCCAGCGTATAATAACCCCACCACTAACTACTTAAATAAACATGGACTCCAGGGATTCATACCACTCTTGATTGAAACAGTATTGAGGAGTGGAAGCTGCTTGAAATCTCTTGGAACTTTTGTAATTGCAAAATTACTCTCATCTGTTAGTAAGTTTGAATAAAAAGTGTTTGGGGCCGCTAGGGTTTGAGTTCAAAGAATAACTGTGGTTTGCCAAGGCAAGAAGTAGGTAATTAAAGCAATGTTTAGAGACACACTGAAAGCTTTAAAATGGGACAACTTTAAGGCTAACATTTTCTAGACTGGAGAGGAAAGAAAGTGAAAATAACCCAAGAATGTATTAATGCATGTCTCGTTGAATCTCCTAACAGTTTCTGAGAGTTGTAGTAACTGCAGTTATTATCAGAAAACTGACTGTAAGAGTTATTTTCTGACATTTTCAGTGTATGATGTGGCTGTGAGTTGCCACACCAGACTTGCTCAATTCACAAGTCAAAACAAGCCTTTATTCTAAGGCTAACAGTGCAACCACAGTGTATTGTCTGAAAGTTGGCCACTGCTATTGCTTCATACACCACCATCACCAAGAGGGAGGACTTTGGACCTAGGGCTTCTATTACAGTTCTCTTGGTGAACTGTGAAGCAAAACAGAATTTGCTTTGTAGTTCTGCAGTATATTGAGTCATTTGCCTTAATGGTAATAACTTGTTTTGTCTGAGAATTTGAGAGATGTGACTTCAAAGACACACGCTGGAGAAGTAGACATGTAATGTAACCACGTGCCGTTTCTGCAGGATATTTTTCACCTTAAATGTATGCTAAGGTTTATGTATTGGACTTACTATTTACTAAATATTCAGTATTGCAGATAGATATTGAGGTATTTTCACAGCACATTAGGGTTCAAATGTTCCTGAATAAATTAGGTTTTGTTTATAGCTATGGTCTCCTGAACTACTACAGAGGACACGTGCCCATCATGAAAAACATCTTGCTCACACTACGAGGTCTGCTAGGAGATATTGTTTCAGTTATATGGAGGTGGATGCTACCAACGTCAGTCTGATTTTCTCCCGCCGCCATTTTTTTCCTTTGCCTTCCAGTACTTAGTTGTAGAGCAAAATTTCCCACATTTGAAGTAGCTGATTCTGCATTATGGTTGACGTGAAAGTTCAAAGAGACACTCAGTTACACAGCTAATATCCAAACAAATCATCATTTCTTTTAAATCCTTCAGGACAGGAAAATTTCCATTCAAATTACTTTCTTCTGTAGTTGACATTGTTTAAAGGTCAAGTAGAAATATTCTCACCGTGTGCATTATTTTCGCGACCGATGCAGGGGTGTAGTTGGAGGTCAGGGCTGAGCCGTTGCCATCAGGAGTGGCACCATCTGCCTGTCCCTCCTTCCCACCTCCCTTTCCTCTCCCAAGCCATGCCTTACTCAGGCCGGGACGTGCCCTCCTCTCTGCTGACTCCTGCGCTCATCTGACTACAAGGGAAACCGGAGTGACTAAAATACGATTGCCTTTTTTTGCTGGGCAAGTTTGCCGCATGGAGCCAGCTCCTGGTGCCCTCAGAGAAGCGCTGAAGCCCAGCAGAGGTGGCAGCAGCCGGGTCCTGCACCTGGGAGGAAGAAGAGGTGAGGAAGAAGCAGATCTTCCTATTTTAGCAGCAGCCAACTCACAGCTGCCTTAGCTGTGTCACATCTCTACACCTTACGAAATGACCTAGCTAATTTGNGGGGGGGGGGGGGGGCGGATTTCATGGTGTAAAACTACATAAACATTTAAGAAAATGGCAGAGTAAAGGCCTGAGTTTCTGCAGTTCCTGTGCTGGGGCAGAGTTGGAGTAGCCCCACTGGTTTTAGGACGGTTATTCCACGTTGGCAGCTGTGCCAATTGGTGACACCTGCCAAACTGATTTATGAAAGCTTTATGGCAAACCCCAATTTTGGAGTAACTTCGGTTAGTGTCAGCTGCAGAGTTTGGGGTTTTGGGTTTTTTTTTTTAACTGATTCAGGAGTGAGATTATTTATCTTTCCCTATAAATGGTAGCATGTCCTTGAAAACAAGTATTTGAAAATACTTTTTAAAAGATGTGTTCACTAATGCTTTGGACTTTATTGTCATTAAACAGCACATCTCTAAAAATTTTGCAGGCGTTTATAATTTTATAAATACTACCTGTGGATCACTAGAGTCTGTGTGAGCTCGTAGTATATACTTATAGGATCAGTAGTAAAAGAGTATTTCTATTCCTTTTAGCTAATAGCATTTTCTGAGAATAATGGCAGAACTGCAGTCATAGAAAGACGACAATAATAAAAGGCCTTCCTCGTAGTTGAGAAAAGATACTGCCAAGGATCAAGTAGCTTTTATTCAAGGAATGAATTTACCCCTCGTGTTTTGATGGTTGAAAACTGTTGATATGAGGTATTGTAAAATGTGTCAACATTCAAATAAAATTAACTGCATGGACTTGATATACTGCAGGCTTATGGTTTTGGTGTTCAGTATTCCTTTGCTTTTTTTAATGTTCTCCAATGAAAATAGGTATTTAAAATACATTTTTAAACATTTTGTTTTATTTTTTGTGGTCCTAATTACCTTGAAAAAATGCATCAACCTAAAAAATGTATTTTAAAATCAAGTCTGTTGAAGGCATTTGACGTAGGACACCTCTCTATACATAATTTTCTGTTTTCCCAGCAGCACATTTCTATACAGAGTTATTAGTTTAAAAATTTTACATGTATAGCTGGATATTTGCTTCATTGATCCTGCGAGGGCTGGGGGAACCAGCTGGAGATGGTGACTCACGAGAACCTTTCAGAACATTCTGCTTCCCTAATCTATTAGAAATAGACTCATGAAAAGAGATAAATTAATTCTGTGATTGCTTGTTTCAGAAGCAGAAGTTTTATCCTTTTATTGATCTACATTTAGTCTCCATGTTCTTCTGTTTTCTAAAGCTGTCTGTGGTAACTGTACATTTCTTCTAAACCACCAACAGAAGTCAGCACTGTGTCCTTCATTAAGCAAGCACTCTTCTGAGAAGCATAACCATTAAATAAATACAAGTTATTTAGCATAAGATTTGAAGGAAAAAGAGAATAAACCGCTGCTGTGACATCATTTTCACAGAATTCTACATCATCCCAAGGGAATACCTTTGCTAACACATTTGTTTTAAGTTTTCGCTTACATTTCTTGGTTAACTCAGTCACTCAGATCTCCAGACATATACTCAGTGTCTAATCCTCTATGGATGCTTTCATTGCTGCTTGTTTGTAGCATATAAAATCGAGTTTTATGTTAAGTAGGTGGGTTGCTGATTTGCCAGCATGCCATTCTGGATCGGGCATTCATGAATTGTTTTTAAGCACCAAAGCGGACAATGAAAGCTTTATATCGATTCCCCAATTAGCAGTAATCATTCTTGTTAAACTTTGGTAAAGAGCTGCAGTATGCAATGAATGTAAAGTATTCATTCCTGAGCTGTTTCTTTTTTTTTTTTTTCTTTCCCCCCTGCATTTCTACATTTTGTCAAATAGTCTTATGCTGCTTGTTATTTCTGTTCATATTGCAGATTGAGAATGTTGACGTCTGCCTTAGCTTTCTGGCAGCCAGAGGCGTAAATGTCCAAGGTCTTTCTGCAGAAGGTAAGAGAAACAGATCATCAGAACAAATAATAGGATTTTTTTCCTGAAAACTAATTTTCTTAATAGAAATTATTTGCACCTCAATACCAAACTCCAGCTGTCTTGAACAGCATGCAGATATAGATTAGTGATAGCGAATGAGAGCTTAGATTTCCTTTTAATTTTCCCTTGAAATTGAACCAAGAAATTCAATATGTTTATGAAGCCTGAGACAATGTTTTAAAATAATATTTTTTTTCAATAGCGTTAATCTTTTCATTAATAGCATTAATTTCTTTTCAATATTAGATAGGTACAGGGTTTCCCAAGCATATTTTTAAACTTGTTTATATATGGGATCAAAACAACAAAAATGAATATAAGAATCTTGCTCAGTTATGTAAACCCAGGGAAGACTATTTGTTTAAGCAAATTTATTGTTAGTAGTAGTGCTGTCAGGATGAGTCTGAATATTATTGTGTTCCTTTGATGTCATGTATTAAGTGAAAAAGTGAATGGTCTTGCTGCTTATATTATAGCCTTTTTTGTTGTATTAGTAACCTCAAGTGACTGCCTAATACAGTTACAACTAAGTTAATAAATATATTAAATCAAAACCATTAACACACAAATTGTCCATATTAGTATGTAATATTTGCCTTATTAAGGTAAAATTAAGCCATATGGGTATTTTATCTTTTAAATTAATAAAATGTATACAAACATTTGTCCTGTAACTAATTAGGCAGTTCTGCAAGGTGCTGTGCACCTTCAAAATCCCTCTGAATTCCATGGCAGCTGAAGGCAACAGGTATTAACAAGATGTAACCCTATATTTTTATTTTCTTTGTGGCATAACTATAAGCTAGAAGGAAAGATACATTTTCCAGAGATGGTAATTTCAATTGAATTTTAGAAGATATCCAGAGAAAAAACTTTGAATGCTAACCACAGTTTTATTTTTAAATTAACTCAGAATTGTTATCTTTCACCATGTCTACCTTTCTAGTACCCTCGCAGGAGTGTAACACAGCCATGATATGTACTATCTACTCACTTTAATTGTCTACTTATGGGAATCTCCTTAACTGATTTAAAAGAACGTCTGTATAGAGTGTAGATATGTTGATGCATGAGAACATTGAACATTTACATGTTACCATTCATCTCAAAGCTATTTAGAACTTGAATTTTTTAGTACATTCTATTTTTCCTTGCATATGAAATAACAATCAAATGTGTGAATAGCATGAATTTATTTCATGAGAATACTCTTCGTTGTTTAATGCCATGACATGGCGCATGGCACTTTTTTTCTGTACTTCGTTAAATCAAAATCTGAGTGCATCCTGTAATACATTACTTTATTCATACCTTTATTTTGCATTGGAAAATCATTTTTGATAGGATATAAACTGCAACTGTGTATCATTAAGTTCAAATACTGCTAAAAGCAGTAATACTACATAGTGTTAAATGCAAGGACTATTTTTTAAAACTTTCATTAATCTTTAAAACAGAATTTTAATAAGGCAGACCTTGAGTTCTGAAGTAAGATTAAAACTAGTTTTGCTGTTTTGCAGTTAGTCATGAATCTGCTGTAAATTACAAAATATTAGTTCAAAGTACCTCAGAAGTGTGATTTTCTTAAATATGCCATTTTTAGTGGGTACAATACCAACTATTACAATTTCTCTTGAGGAGAAGAAATTGAAAAAAACAGACCTTTTTTTAAATCATGAAATTGTCAACTTACCTTCATAGTGTTTTGTCATTGTTTTAAACATTTATGTTTAAAATAAATTAAGTTTAGAAACCATAAGTCTGTTTCTTGTAATAGAATTTGATAAACGTGCCTTGTTACTACTGGGTCACTTATTAATGACCAGAAAGTTTCTGGAACAGTAAACCATGAGATTAAAAATGCTTGAAGATTTCACAACCGGTTTTCCACCTCGTTTTGACACTTGAGCAAGGAAGTCTAGAACAAAAGTAATTTTCAAATCTTGACTGCACAATCTCTACTGGACTACCCAAAGGATAAGTAATAAGCCAGTTGCTACAAAGAAAAATACTCCCCTCCTCTTCCTTGCAAGTGTTTAGTACATATTAGAAGCTTCTGGATTTCTTCTGTTTAAGAGAAATCTTCCAACTTTAACTCGTTTAAAAGTAGGAAAGAAAAAAAGAAGTTAAAAAC
>RSEF01000001.1:48335955-48355398 GCA_003993805.1 Himantopus leucocephalus
TTAATAATGAGGTTATGAACAGACAGACCTAACTGCTGCAGATAATTTCATTAAAGCCTCCTAAGGCTTCTTTTTTTGACACAGAGATCCTTTATGAGCAAAGAATAACATTATCCTTTTAAAACCTTCATCTCAGGCTGGGGAAAGCCTAAGAAAGGAATGGGAGACATGAGGATGCTACTGTGGCTCACCAGAATTTCATATGGGTACCTGTTTTAGCCTCACGTGAAAGCTGTAGTTTGGAAGTCTTCATTAATCAGTAATAGCAGTCTAAAATAGAAAGCTAAAAAATCATGTAGTTCAAAATTCAACCATGTAATCGTGAGCCTTATGGTCACCTCTTTTAATAAGTATTTTCCATTAATTTCCTTCTCTCATGTTCCTTGCAAATTTATGTGAATGGATATGTGCTCACCCACAAGACTTACCATCTCCTCTTTCCCGATTTTTCTAGAAGTCACTGTTTATTCCCAATATGCACAGAATTTGCCCCAAAAGCAAGAAGAGCAATTTAGAGCCATGAGGTAGAAGGGATGTGCACCTAAGGCCAGAAAGAATTCAGATTTTTCTGAATGCCCCTCTGCTTACTGAGAATATCTGTACTGTGTTGAGGCAGGAGTATTCATTTCAGATTATGTATGTTATTTAAGGTTTGGTGTACTCTTCTTTATGACCATGCACATTTGACTCACCATGAGGACATCATGGAGATATGTTTATTGCAACAATGACACATAAGTAAGAAAAGATTATAAAAAACAATGAAGCACCAATGATACTTAACATGTCCCTGATATTAGAGACAAATGAAGAGATATAAGGCATAAACATGTATAGCTATAGGTATGTACAGAGATGTTTTAGTACAAAACTGTTACAAAACTGAAGTCTAAAACCACAGTGTTTTCACTTCTTTTTCTTTATCTCTTTTTTAAAATAGAAATAAGGAATGGAAATTTGAAAGCCATTTTAGGGCTGTTTTTCAGTTTGTCTCGGTACAAACAGCAGCAACATCATCAGCAACAGTACTACCAGTCTTTGGTGGAGCTACAACAGCAAGTCCCTTCACCTCCAGCTGAAATCAGCCAGTCCAAAACGCACCAAGATATGCAGTCGAGGTAGGTTAAAAAGTTAATTTTCTCAGGTGCAAAACTTTTTATTTGTCTATTCAAAAAATGCAAATTTTTGCAGAAAAATTAGGTTGCTTGCAAAAGACTTAAAAAACTGACTTTTTTTTTAGCTATTTTTGCAGTGGATATAGGAAAACAGTATCTTCAAATGTGTGTTTGAGATTAAGCTTGCATATCTTGGGAGTAAAGCTAAAGTGAGAACAGAGAACATTCCCAATGTAATTTAGATCCATTTTTAATTCATTTTAAAGCATTCTTTCACTTTATTATTGATTCTACTGTCCTTTGCACATTGAGAGACTGTTAGCACACCCTGAGGTTAGTATATGGGTTATTTTCACATTTTCCTCACATACCCAGTTCCACATCTAAATGAACGATTTCAAATGATTAGCAAAAGACATGGGGAAAAGGCACAATTAATACTTTCATTTGTTAAAAACTTTTCATTCCCACACATTCTGGTTTTGAGTGCTTAATTCTATTTGAATGTTTTTTGAAAGGGAGAAGAAATGGCCTTAATCTAGGTCCTTTTAAGTGGTCAGTTTATGATTTAGTTTTAGGAAAGCAAAGCACTCAGCAGAGTCCTTAATTGCTGAATTAGATTGCTTTCAGACTGAAGCTTAAAACATATTTTGAGAAGAAAGTTTCTTACTGGCCATGACAAAAGAATCAGTTTTAAACACAAATATCTATTTAAATGGAAAGAGTATTAGCAATGTATACTTTTTTGAGGAAGTTAAAGAAAAAAACATTTACATGTAGGACTATGTAAAGTGTAGTTTAATGAAGAGCTTTATGTATTGCTGTGTTGGGTTTAATACTTGTTTGATTTATTATTTGCTTGTTTAAAATTTTTTGCATACTTACTGAACAATTGTATGTCTAGAGTGTGATAAGTCAATGATCTAGCATGGATTAAAAGTATGAGACTACAATAATGACATTTTTGTTCTTGAGTCCATTCATACCTAAATTATACTTTCACATGTATAATAAACATATTTCTTCTTCAGCTGAGAAAACTTTTCACACTTCAGCCCAATAGAAATCTTTGTCTTGCAACTAGGAACGTTGTAAAAATATGTTTATAGGAAAATGTTGCTGATGGCATTTTGGTTACCTCATTTGATACAAAAATTAAGGTGCACTTGCATTTGCCTTGGGCATTACAATGTGAAATGCATTTTTTTTTCTCTGCTACTGAAAATTAATGTCTTTGAATGCTTTCTCTGTGAAGTTTACTATTGACATGTAATCTAGGGAGTTATGATGTGTTCTGAGAAGAATTTGACCACTGTCAATGTTTTCTGAAGTTGAATTTTCTTTCTGAAGGATATTTAATACTGCACAAGAGACGATAACATATTGTTATTCAGAAATCAAATGTTTTTCCTCTCATAAGGAAGGCATTTTTCATGTAGGTCTACAAGTGTTCGCTGCTTTAATCGGTGGAATTAAGGGCTTAGCCAGCTTCATGTAAATACTTTTGGTTTTTGTTTATAATTTAGTAAAAGAACTGAAAGATTTCCTGCTTTTCTAATTTACCGATGGTGAATTTGTAATAAAAAATAGTTACCGTGTTCCNCATTTCCTGCTTTTCTAATTTACTGATGGTGAATTTGTAATAAAAAATAGTTACCGCGTTCCTTTATACATCACCACTATTGCAATGAATTCTTTTTGTCCAATAGAAAGCTTGGAGCAAAGCAGTTGTTTACTATTTGGAAGACAGCGATTGCACACTAGGCCTTTGTCTGCTCAGGAATGGAAGGCGAAGAGGGGATGAATTTCTTATAAAGCTTTCTTTTCATTATAATTCCCCAAGATCTCATGGTCCTCCAGTGCCTTTTTCTCCTCTTCTACTTTACTATGTTCAAATATACTTCATTAGGAGAAAAGGTAATCATTCCATGTCCAGAACCCCGGCATTCCTGCCTTCATAAAGTGACATCTAAGGCTAGTTTAACAAAATTTCTACTTCCATCAGTGTGCTTTAGATCTTCTACTTCAACGCCAGGAGTCTAAAATAATTTCATTCTTTGACTAAATTTCTATTCATAGCTATGTTCCAGCTGCAAAATATTTCTATGTAAAAAATTATTACACCGAGTTTAATACCATTTTTCTTATTTCCTATCTGTAAATGGAAAGCAAGAATTTTTCTGTTTGCTTTCATGTATACAGAAGTTCAATGTTTGTCACCACAAACTTCTGTACTGTCTGAGAGAATATGATTTTTCTATCCATACACTTTTCAGTAAAGCCTTTAAGGATAAAAAAGGTCCCTACTTCTAAAAGCTTTATTCTTTATGAAAGATTTCTATCTTCTGCTATAAATACATATAGTATTCTGAGCTGCTAGCAAAACAAGGAGCTCCAGGATGTAGAAACAAACAGAAATATAGATTTTTAAAATACTAATTGGCTTTTTCATTTGTCACTTGTTTTTGTCATTTGTTTTGAAGTAGTATTAGAAAATTAGCATAAAATAATATGTCCCCTTCTAAGAGAAATGATTACATTTGAAAAACAGGTTTTCCACAAATAGATGGACATGTACAGTATACATTGATATGAAATCTCTGTGGTTGACTTAGCAACCCTTCTTTTCATAGCAGTCATTTAATTTAATTTTTTTTTCCCATCAAAGCAAATATTTTGTAAAATAATTCAAAATGATTTGCCAAACATCTTTTTAGTTTTAAGCTGTTAATGAGTAAACAAAAGCTTCTGTTTAGAAAGAAGCCAAAATATGAAATTAAAAAAGAAAAGATGCCTTTGATGGGATTCATCTTGCCTACATTTTGCTGTCTGCAATGTGGACAGGCAACTTACATGACTACCAAGACTGATTTCGATGATACGACTGCTTTCATGGCAACTGTGTCTCAGCATTAATTACAGAAGGAACGAACATGACTGATTGATTTACAGGGCAGGAGTTCATGATTTAGAAGGTCCTAAGAAATTCATATGGCTGCTCCATGGGACATGTGAGACCTTTAGGTATTTTTGGCACAAAGCAGTTTCATATGGATACTTAAACCTTTCCTCTTTCATTGAACAAAGACTATTGAAAAGAAATAACATCTAAGGTCTGTAATAATGTCACATTCTTTACTTTTTCCATGTGAAATAATCAACTCAAACGATAATCTAGCTACTATCAATAATGGAGTGATTTTACTTTTTTTCTAAAGTAGTGGTGATAAAATGAGCTATTTTATCCTTTCATAGTGGATGTTAATCTTTAAGGCAATTTATTATTACACATTTATCATGCAGCTATGCCTCTATTAGCCTGTTGCAGTTCTGAATATGCTTTTTAAAATACCTAACACTTTCTGTTTTCTAACATTTTATACTGTGAAAAGGGTTGGCATGTAGAAACCTTAAGGCAGCCAATTACTCATGGTGTATATGTTGGAAAAATTATTTGGCAAATGCATATAACAGAGATTATTGTCCATTAAATTGGTCTGTGGTCCTTTATTACCTAGAAATAGTTCTTTCAGGTTTTGAGAGGAACAAGAAAAATCACCTTGTTATGGCAGAAGCCAGATAATGAATATAGTAGAGAACACCCAAATGGTACATTAAATTTTATTCAGTAATGGCAAAATTCTTGTAAACCTAATTTGAGCAAATATTCAAGGGTATTGTGAAAATTATCTTCTTATGCCAATGGGTATTTTATTTTATTTGAAGACTTACATATTTCTACTGTGTTAGATGCCTGAGAAATAAAGGTGTTGTTTTGAGGCACTGTATACATTTAAGTGTGTTTGGTATGTATGTATTTGTATGTGTGCAGACGTGTAACCAAAACCAAAACATATACACCGAAAAAGGTGGATGCTTTTTATAGACTTTGTACTTCTTAAAAATGTTCAGTAAGCAATCACATTTCATGCTGTAATTTAAGTCTGAAACTATGTCTTAATAGTTGCGGTTACTTTAGGTTCAATTATTGCATCAGAAAAGTTATCTTCCAGCTAAGGTGTAGTAAGCATATTGCTTAATTTCAGCTTGATTTCCTGGGAGGTAAAAAGCTGTTGTGTGTGCTTTATTAAACAAGTATGAAAAGGTGATGCTCTCCACTGTTTCAGAGAGAAATACAGGTTATACATGGGAGAGGGAAATACCTCTGAGAAGTCACATGGAAGATGGTCAAGATGCAGCCAGGCCCTGATGAAGACAAAGGAAGTTTTGTCTTTGTATGTACAGGGCTGGTGCCTCACACTCCGAATTTAAGAGAGTGGTTCTGATGATGATGATGACAATGATGGTACTGTCATTCTGATTTCCAGGTTATGGTGTCCGGGTCCCCCTGTGATCATTACTGGCTCTGAGCCCGTTCCACATGCCACTGAAGCCAAATTACTTTAGTATCAATCTCAGTGAGAGAGTGTTTGCGCCCTTTGTCAACAAAAGCTGAAACAGGCAGAAAAAATGATGTTAGGACTCTAGAGCTTTCATAGCCGGGTTGTTTTGGTATGGTAAACAAACAGAAGCCCCAGGAGAAGGTTATAATCAGAATATTATGAGCCTGACAGGGTTATGTTTGTGCAGAAATGAGGAATTCAAGAGACCAATCCAGGAGGCTACTTCTGCTTGGATGACTAAGTAATCAGTGACTCCTACAGGAGACAACGTAGATCAGGAATGTAATTAAACTGATTTCTCTCCCCTTAGTGTAAAGTTTGCATAGGAGGATTATGAATTTTCTATGGCAGGTTCCTAACAAAGTTATCTAAAGTTGGTCAGTGTGTGACAACTTAAAATTCCTATCCCGTGTAATCTGTCCATAACCAAGCTCAGAATTGTGAAAATTGTGCATGCAGAAAAGAAGCAAGATTCTGCATGTGAAAGAGTATCATTGGCCTATCTAATCTTAGGGCCAACAGCAACATTTCAAAGTAAATCTAAAAAGAACGAAGGAAATTGATTTACGGTAAATGAAATTTCATTGCAAAAAAAATATGCTTTTTTTATGGAAGATTATAATTTTGTACCACTAAGTATAAAACCTCTTAAAATGATTTCAATGATTAGTGGAAAAATCCACAGTAAATAATAAATGGCAACCAAAGGGAGAGAATGGTTTCAGACATGATTTCTGGTTTCTTTTTATCCTAAAATTTCCTATATTCTTGTATGACTAACTGTGGGAATTGAATACTTCGAAATCTGAGGTAGGCACTTCACTCTTTAGTTATGGATTTGTTGCTGCTTTGAGATTTAGTTAAAAAAATACAGTGCTGGTGGCCTTATTTATATCTGTCAGTACAGATAGATGACAACAATGGTTACATTATATTTTTATGCTTTGCTTTGCTAGTGGATTCCATTATCACAGCAATACATCTAAACTTTCTGCAGTGATGATCTTTCAACCACCCAGATACTAAGAGAAAACACATGTGGATGAAAGAAGTTCTGTCTCATTTATGGATTAGGCAGCAACTGGTTTCAGTAAGCTGTCAGCAAAATTCCCCGAGACGGACAAACTATTTTATCACGTACAGGAATGATGAGCACAGCTTGAGGTCCAGATGGATTTTGTTAAATTTGTTATATTAAAAGAGCACCCTGGTTTTCCTAGGCGCATAAACAAAGTTAGGTAGCTGATTTCTACAGGCAGTTGCATATATAACAACTGCAATGAACTGGGTTTCACGTTGCCTCCTGCTCAGAAGTACTAGGGAAAAAAAATGAAGCATATTGGACGCACAGCTTGTTCTGTGTGAAATACAGTAATGCAAATGTAGTGGTTATGATTATGAATTTAAATAGATCCATGCCAGAATACTGGCAATGCATATGCGAATCTTGGTTACACCACTCTCGATTTAGAAAAAGGCCTTTGTTTCAGTGGTCTCAAGGCTTAAAAATATGACCTTAACAGTCTGCACCAAGTGCATTGAACTGACATAGGCTAAAAAATGGAATGTGTACATAGTTGTGAGTCTTCCGTGGTTAATGGAAAAGAAAGCGATGAACCAAGTCTCTTCGCCGTCCTTAGCTGTTGCCACTGTTAGTCTCTTGGTTTTAATGAAGGGAAACAGGTACATAGTTCCTGCTTTTCCCACTACAGAATCATTATTTAATGACTGAAAAGAAGAAAAATTAGGAGAAGGTTTATTTCTTCTTCCTGTTCTTTGTTTTCTAGTGAGGATCTAAGCGAACAAACTGCTATTAGCCTAATCTGATGTATTGGTATGCATCTGGGAGATAATGCAGAATGAATTGCTTAATGTGATTGCACCAGGATCTGCAGCAGCTGACCTTCAAATGGACCTTAGGGATTTAATTTTACTTTAACTGAGCTATCTTTCTATCTTAAAAATCAGCGTTGGCCCTATTTTGTTGTGCTCCTCAAAGATGCAATCATTACAGTCCTCACAGTTCCCAAAGAAAGGAACTTCAGGAAGGAAGTTCTTTCATCTTCATTGTCCTGAAGTCCTAGTAACCCAACTATAGAGTATCTCTGCATACCAATTAAATCAGTTAACTGTGTACCTAAGCAAATAGATGTTATTTAATAATGATGAGTTGCATAAATTAGAGAAGAGACTTGTTCCTGTGATAAGCACTGTATAGGTCGTCAGGAAAAGTGATGCACATGCCTCTTGTTTGCCTCACATAGCTATGAAATTAATTTGCACATTTGGTATAACTGTCATTACATGCTGGGAATTGCTGCAGTTTCAGGAGTTTTCTAGGCTACAGCTATGATATATTGACAGAACATTGTAAAAAATACACTTTCATAGCCCCCTACATATTTATGTTACCGCCACAATTTCATTAGCAATTATTTTTATTTTTTTCCCAAAAATTCACCTTAATGACTATATTTTGAAACAGCATGCAAAAATGCATCAGCACTATTTGAAGCTTCATAATACATATTTCTGTTTCATTTGAGAGACTTAGAAATTACCATAAACAGAAGTTATACCATCACTGTTTGATGATGGCAAATGACTAACCTTTCTAAAAACCTTCACACCGAAAAGGCAGAACAATACAATACCAAGAATGTATTTTTCACATATTTCTTCCCTCTAGCCCATTCTCTCTAAGATAACACAATATCCATTAATATTTCTTAAGCTTAAAATAAGGAAAAAAAATAAAGGGGGGGGTTCAAAGTGGACTTTCCATTTCTTAAACAAATGGTCTTTTCTATAGCTATAACATAGCACCTACTAGATAGAAAATACAAGAATGTAAATTATGAAGCATTTTATAGTCTCCCAATAACTTTTAAGAATTTTTTTTTAACTTTTCATCTCCAATTTAAACATTTCACAGCCAACCTCTCAGAAATTCCTTATATCTTTTACCTTCTTATGTAATTCTTTGAGCTGCATCCTGAAAATCTTGTCCTTTACTGGTTGGTACCCGCCCTTGGGTGTTATTTAGTATGTTCTACAGGTCTTCCTCTCTGCAAAGTACCTGATGTTTGGCTGAACATTTTCTTTAGGAACCTGTGACACATAGTTACACTGATTTCTCTTGTTTAGAAATTACCTCTGCTGTCTGCTCAAGAATGATACTTCTTTCTCTGCCTTTTGTTCTGTTTGCATTTCAAAATGTGACTGTCATCCTTTCTCATTGTCTGTTCTTACAGTTTTCAAAAGAGGGTTTTAATTCATTTTAGTGATGATTTTCACCCTGTGCATTTCAGATATTCTCATTGTCTTGCACTTGTCTCCTTTGCCACTCATTACTTTTTATACTTCAGTTTTGATGCACTTTGGCCATAATTTTCAGTTGCTAATCCAGATCATGTGGAATTTAGTGGGAAGTGTTCCATTCTTCCTTGCAGCATTTTAATCCAACTTATATATTTCCTTTTAAAGGAACAGAAGCTTTGCAATGTAGTTATTTTCTCTTCAGGCATTCTATGTTGCTCTCTCCATTTGCACTCTCCATACAGATTCATTAATTCTTCTCATTCTCTGAAAATCAGTTCTGCTGAAATTGTGTCCAAGTACTTTTTCCTTTCACAGGTCTTCCACCTATTTAATTCTTGGAAATGGTTGAGGTTGCCTATAATATTGTGTATATGGCAAATATAACTTAAATAAATGTAAAGTTCAATGGCAGCCATAATGAACTATTGTGGTCTTCATTCTTTATTTTGTCCTATGATTAATTTTCTTACCTATTCTGAAGCAAAATGTTCTCTCCTTATTCCTATTTATTCCTTGATAGATCCCTTGATAGCAATGTACGATTCAGTCTTTTCCTTGCGTTCTTGCATTCATTTAAACCATAGTCTTATGTTTGTACTTCTACTTTCCTTGTTACTGTTAGTCCTTTATTTCAACTTTAACGTCTTAATATTTTCACAGACTGTGCAACAAGTGTGATATTCTACATATTGTAGTTTTGCTGGTGTCAGTTAATGAAATAACAGTACACTTTGCAGCTGCTATGGAGATGACTTATGTTCATTGACCAAAACCAAAAGAAAATACAAATCCGTACACTTCCAAAGAAACACAGGCAGTGCTGTTTATAACAATTTGTGCCCATGGAAAATGGATTAAAATAGAAGGAAAAAAATGAGCTTTTGTTATACCTAAATTTCATCACACTTAACGAGATAAATTAACATCTTAGGAAAATCACTTATATATGTTTTTGTGTTTTGATCTGCTTTTTTGAAAATGCTTATGGGAACATACCTAAAATGTTGGTAGAAGGTTTTGTAACTTCGTTGGATTGTGTAGTTCTTTATTATTTTAGAGTCAATGGGGAGACCCAACAAAATGCTCACAAATGTACTTCAATACTTTAAATAAGAACAGCATTAACTATGTGTTAATTGGTTGACTGATGCAGGTTTATAGCAATCCCAACTATACTTTAGGATATTTTGGTATGTTGATGAATGTGGATTTTCTGGAAATCTATGAAAGGGTTCAAAGACAATGAGTGTAGATTTGAAAAAGTGAAAGACTCAGGCTTTCTGGCACCCCCTTTTTCATTCCCTCTAGGAGAAAACTTTGTTACAGTTACATTCTATCAAACGGTGAAGCAGAATAGCAGCATACATTACTATGCAGATCATCTGATATAATTTAATCTTCTTCTAGTGCAAGATCATAAATGGTACAGAGATAAGGTCATAAAAGGGTAAGATTGGTCCCTAAGGGCATAGTTCTAGTTCTGGCAGCACGCTGTTATCCACTTGTCCAATTTGTTCAGAAAAATTAATGTTTTTTAAAATATTGTTTGCATTACTTTAGGTGAGTTACAGGTCAGGTTAAGCACAGTAGAACAGTAGCACATTTATTACTTAGTTGATACCCTTTTTGTTTCTTTAAGGTTGTGATTTCATATATTCTATCATTAAATTCCACAAAATATCTATAGTACAAACACTGGGACCAGGGTGGGATGCCCATGGTGACCGTGATGGACAATTTGTTCTTATTCCAAGTCACTATGCTCTGCAAGAACATAATTGTTGATGCAAAACTGGGTTATCTGAGTTTTGGTTTATGAACTGTGAACAACAGGAAAACATTGAAAACACAATTTTACATCTACCTCCAAGCCTAAATCAGTTGGAGACAGACTTCTTGTATAAGATGCCAGAAGTTCAAAGAGCGGAAAGGAGAAATGTCCACCTAATATAGAACAGATGACATGGTATGAGCTAGAACTGCATGAGCCATAGACATTTCCTCTTGTGAATGAAAAAAATAAATATGTGTTTCTGTGTTAGAGATACACGTATAAAATATACATCTATAAAATATAAAATATAGATATATCTAAAATGTGCATACACATGTAACATTTATATATAAATAGCTTTAAATATAGATATGTAAATAGCTGGATACGTATACATAGATATGAGTATATATTAATTCACCAGGACTGGGCTAAAAAGGCAAAAGAAATCTTTGAAAAATACTGCTCATTGGAAAAATCAGGTTTTTTGGTTTTCTTCTCAGTCTTCCCTGACTGTTTATTTGAGGAATCAGGATATTTTAGCTGCCCAGACTGTTTGGTATGGTGAGGATCCTGGAAACTTTTGTTTCCTGTGACAATCTCTCCAGGCGGGCTTGGGATTTGGAGTCAGGTGAATCTTAGAATATTATCTCTTGTGCTTTTTGCCAGGCAGGCTGATGAGAAGTACGCAACCAAGGAGTTTGTTAAGCAAATGAATAAATAAATAAATAAATAAATAGAGGTTGGGTACAGCACAATCAAGCTCTTCTGGGGAATATTTTCCATTTAAGATTCCTTCCTTTTAATCTAGGGTGTTTGTTTGTTTGTTGGGTTTTTTTTTTTGGTCAGGGAATCATTCTAATAGAAAAGTCTCGAATAGTTCTAGAGTGCAGTCACCCTAGTGAAATAAATGCTCTTTATAAGATCAACAGCATATTAAAATTCAAGTATGCCAGTAAGGTAGAAAGGCTTTGATTACATACTACAAACCCCTTTGCCTTTTGTCTAATTTTAATAGATCACGTAGATGGCATTTTAGAACCGCCATGTGACTCTGAACATTATAAGAAAATGACAGTGTGATGTACATGGTCCTTTTGATCTGTTGACTGTTAATAAAAAGTAGATGATATTCAGGGTGAAACTGCCCAGGTTACTTTTTGAAGAAGGAGGTTAAAATATTTTCAGCTTGATTCATGCTCTGTATCCAGGTTTATAGCAGCTCCATCCTTCAGCTTTGCATAGTATACACACTTCCAAGGATCTGCTTCTTTCTTGATATTTGTGTAGCAGCAAAACAGACTTTCTGGAAGTTTAGTCCAGTGTCGAGCCATCACTTGCCCGGCCTCTTTATCTTTGTTCTTATTTGCCCATTTCAGTTGAATATTTCACTTCACTTTCAGTGGGAGGGCATTTAAGTACCTTTAGTAATGTAGGTTATAATGACTTCCTAGGTTCCCCTACACCTTTTAGGACTATTTCTTAACCCTTTTATCCTGCCTGCAACTGCATGCCCTCTATCAGTTCCCCGTCCCAGTGGAACATGGTGCATAGCTCCCCAGCGTGACTGACTGTGCTGCACGGCCACATGGTGCAGCGCAGAGTCCTGGTTCCTGCAATCAGCATGGCTGTAGCGTAACTGTGGTGTTCCCCATCAGCACCTCAGGGTCAGGAGGATCTCTAACATCTTTGGACCTTCCTTCTCAATACTACCCCAGCTACCTCTGTGCTGAACTGACCTTCTGGGCAGTCTCAGGATTATTATTAGTCCATTTTCTCACAGCATTTAACCAAGGGACGAGCAACAGAAGTTACCTACTGTCACCATTTCATATCTGCTGTGTTGACTAGTGTTTCCCTAGTTTGTGAGAGGAAATATTTGGGCTTGATTTCTGCCTGGAAGACAGTTTGCAGAGTCTAGATGATTTCTGAGGATTTGGGATCAGATGCATGTATGCCATCATACCTGTTCTGAACAGGATTTGCTTAACCAGGAGCATCTGCTTTCTCTTCCCCTATGCGTTAGGTGGAAGAGGAGAGCTGAGCATGATGCCTGGTCCTGGCCCAGGTCCAGTGCTGCGATTGCCCCCAGGTCTGCAATGCCAGGCTGTAGCTCTGGGAGCAGCAGGGTTTTCTACAGGCTCTGCAGTCGGGGTTGGTCTCCTCTGTAGTCTGACTGTCCCCTTGCTGCCGATGCACTGTGGCTGGGTGTTGCAGGCCACTGCTGTGGCTCCTCTGAGGAGCTGAAGCTGTGACCACATCAGGGAAGACTGTTGGTAGGAGTATGACAGCAATGGAAAGGGTCTTGGGAGCAGACAGCTGCGAACCAGAGACTTTGAAAATCCACCTTTCCGGCCCTCTGACAAATAAATCCTTCCTTGTTCTAAATGCTGTAGCATTAAACTTGTACTGTCTGGCTTGTTAATATGCATTTGGTGTTTTATTGCAGGCACATATTTATTATACCTTTGTGTGGATCTGCAAGCATAAAAAATAACTGTTTTAAGAAAAGCAGGTTTATTTTCCTGAATTCCAGATGTTACCCACAGACAATTATCTGGTAGGATAGAGGGCAGCAGGTAAATATTTGTTTATACATTTAGAAGAGTGGCTAGACTAAAGTCTAGTCTGCAACTGTGTTACTGTTCACATCTGTAATAGTGGGGCCAGTGGTTGGGAAACAGGCATCTGTGCAAAGCTTTAACGGGTCCAGCACATCCAGTGCTAATTGAGAAGGAAAACGCACAGTCATTAGGAACTTGATGCACCTGGTTTATGAGGTGTTAAAGTTCTCTTTTTCCCTTTCATTCATCACATTACTTTGGAAAAGAAATTTACCCAGTCACAGTGGAAATGATGCTTTACTGACGTTGAGACATCCATCAATGCCTTTCAAGCCTGTCTGGAAAGTTTGAAAGCAGTCTGCAGGCTGGCGTTTCATGAATTTGCTAGTGGATGGAGTCCCAAGTAACAGGCATAGAAGGAAAGCATTCTAGAAAGCATTTCCAGATAGGTGCTTCATGTAATAATATTACAAAGAAAAAGAAAAAAAAAAAAAGGTGCCATCTGTCTGTGGGCTAGGTTATCAACAACTTGGCAACATCACCAAGGTTAAGTTATTTGATCCCTCCAGTTACTTTGGAATTGTGCAGTTTGAGGTAGAAAAGCTACGATACACTATGGCAATGCATCCTATTCACTCTGTTTTTCCAGTTCACTGTCCATGTTGATTGTACTGTGTCTCATTTTACCTTTTACAACATAAATGCACTAAGGTTTTATTTGACATACCATTTTTCTCACAGACTTCTTAGCTTAGCTAAGGTGGATAACCAGCTAACCATTTCTAGATTCCTTCATTTTAAATATGTTGAAAAAAACACGAGTGGAAGATCTCATCAAAAGATGGGCTATTATGCCAGGCACAAATTTAGCAATTTCTGCAAAACAACTTATGTCACATATACATCATAAATCTAGAGACTATTAAGAAAGATAGCTGTAAGTGAAAGATAATTCAATATACTAATGATTAAATAGATAAAAATATAGAAACTGTAATTATTATGATACTATCATAATTTATTGTAATTCCCACAGAAGTTATGGTCGTATAAAAAACCCTCTTTGTCAGCATTACTGTGAAGATATATGTCAGAGAATTGAATGCTGTTTTTATATATAGTATGATTCCTTTTTGCCCTCTTAAGAGAGGAGTACTCTTTTTTTTGTGTTCATCACATGCACACATGCCGTACGTAACTGGCAGGCACAGGGGCAATACTGAACCCTTTACTGGGGTTTAATTTGGTAAAGTAACAACAGTGACACATCCCATTCAAGTCTCACGTTGTCCCTTGGTTTGTGCCTTCCCCTTGCCCTCTTCAGGACTTCTGTGCTAGTGTGGGAAGACCTTTCTCCCTCAAGAGCTTCTCCCATCTGCTCTATACTCAGGCTACCTGCTCCAGTGGACTAGCAGAAATTGCTCAACACTTTTCCGGTAGACTCAGTACCTCCAGGTGTTTCTTGTAAGTGCTGCCAGTCTATAAAGCTGGGACTGGAGCACTGTGGGTTCTGCTGCTGCTCAGAAGAACTGCTGGAAGATGCAGAACTGTAAGAGGCAAAAGCAATCTATGACTGTCAGAGTTTCTGCTTACTCAGCTCTCTGTCACTTCCTTAATAATGCAAGGAATTCAATTTTGTGATTGCACCTGGCTTAGGCACCTGTCTATATCCTTAGGCTGTGTGGATCCCAGAGGATGCACCTGTTTATAGTAACTGAAATTACCTGGCAAGAGGCCTTACCTTGGCTGTACATTTGACATATCCCCTATGCAAATGTCTAAAAGAATAGAGGCATAATTTTGCTGTTTAGTAATGACACATTGTTGGGTGTCAAAAGGAACATACAGTTTTTAGCCCTGTAGCACAGCATATCTTCTGTTGCAGAAACACTACTCAGATGCCTTAATAGACGAAGGAGAATTTTCCTATGGAATTTAACAGTGAGTCTAAGCACATGTCAGGGCTTTCCTAATGAAGCCTCTGATTCATTGCCTGGGTGGTGCATCACATACGTGACCTGCGCTGCTGTAACAGTAATGAAAATTATGATAGGATGCTTCTTCCATATAGCTCTAGTGTCAGGAGGGTCATCTTTAGTGGGAATTTTTCTGAGTCCACGTTGGGTCTGGTATAGCAAATTGATTCCTAACTGCCAGACTGTGAACCCAGTCAGGTTGCTGGAGAAACTAGTAGCTGTATGTTTTTCTTAGTACTTCTTGTGCATAAAAAAACCCAAAAGGCACAAAGTTTTGAGGTGCACTCTGTGCGAATTGAGCTAGACTTCAGTAGTTCAGTCACTGTGGAAACTTGCCCACGTTGTCTATTCCTAAGATAATTTCTAGCAAATGAGATGAGTTTATAACAATATCCATTATTTCATAATCTGTGCGTTGCATTGCTCATAAAAATCTGCGTGTTTGCATTATTTCATATTTTTGCCAGTTAATTTGTGTTTTCTATCCATGTTCAATTTGCATTCATTAACTCATAGTTTGCTGGTAAGTGTGTTCTTTCTATACATGTTCAAAGAAATTCTTTAATTCAATTTCTCTGTTTCTTCTCATACAGTCTCACAGCCAGATATGCAACTCAATCTAATCACAGTGGAATTGCAACCAGTCAAAAAAAGACTTCTAGGTCAGTTAAATATCTCTAATTTATTGCTTGTTAGTGGTACTCAAGCAAGTATATGCCCATTGATATTTTATCCTTTGGACATAAGCAGACATTAAACAATGTGTATTTATGTTATGCGTGCAAGCTTTGCAACAATGAGCTTTGCCACGGGGAAAGCCTTGAATGGACTGGAAGGAGCTGATTTGTACTGTATATTAGTAATATTCCTGGTTGTTATGTATCCTGCATCTTTGTATCCTGCATGTAAAATATTGGATGTGAAGGATTAGTTGGTGATTTTAGTGCTCTCTACTCTCTGGCTCAAATCCTTGCTTTAGTCACGAGTGAAAAGAAGTTTGGGAGTCCATCCCAATTCCCGCTAGATGTTTCGCATGTATAACAAATCCACCTGAGAAGCTGAGTTCACAGAGCCAAGTTCACTCAGAAGCAAAGTAGAGCAGAAAAAAAGAACTATTTCTAAGACTTCTGCTCCATCAAGAGTAGCCTGCACACAGTCCCCACGAACGAGATGCTTTGTTTTGGCAGTGAATTTGACAGAGCTGTGTGTAGGAGCTGACCTGTTTCAGATTTCATCAGTACTTTCACTTTATCACTTCCATGAGCACTAAAATCTACAAGCCAGATTGCAGAAGAAAGAACCTGAGGTCTAAAGCTTAATCTTGTTTCTAGCTTTTTTTTTTTTTGTGTGGGCGATAATTAATGTGTTCATTAATTATACCTTTGCTGTACAGTTCATTGTTGAGAACAATGAACTCTAAATTGCATAATCTACAATGAAGATTGCATTTTGCAGTATAGCGCACTAACACAATTTGAGTTGCTGGTGATAGCTTGGAATGAGCTATACCACGGTCCAGTTGCTTTGCACCTGCATTTATAGGTCTTCAGTTTTCCTTATTGCTGACGCTCCTGTCTTGTCCACACTCAACATGTCGGGGTTAACAGTCTTATTGTCTAATACTTTAAATCTGTGGCAGTGTTTCCGAAGCCTGTTCAGAGGTATGTGACTTGTCCCTTATTTGTTGTTCTCTTTGCATTTCCTTAGCTGCTTAACATGATTCTGCAAGAGCAATTTAAAACCTGAATTCAATTAAAAAAGACAGCAAATGAGGTAAACTGGAAAGTGTGTAGAGCAAATGACCTCATGTATAATGTGCTTACCGTGGCAAGTTCTCGAATTCTGGCATGCAGAATATAGGCAGAACTATTTTATATTTTAACAGAACAGATGAGTTTCCAGTGTTGCACAAGCCTTCTCATTGCTTTTTTCATTACCTTTGACAAACGATCTCAGGGCTCTTACTGCCTGTCAAATTAGGGTAATGAGAAGGAGCAAATGGATTTTTAAGTTTGTTTTAGTGCATTCTTCAGGGAACAGAAGATCACTCGAATTCATGGGTCACGGTAAAGGTTAGCATGCGTACAGCTGCAGAGCAGAGACAGTCTGCTCTGGGCTCGGCACAGAGACTAGCAGGGCAGGCTGGCGGCCAGAGTGAGCCATAAAAATAACTAATGGATTAGCTCTCTGAGGCTTAAATTGGTAAAGGAAGAGAACATGGAGCTGTTTACATATGTTCATTAATGAAAATAAAATGATTTGAACATTTCTATTGTACAGTATATTGAACAAAAAAAAAAGTTTGGAAGAAATCTAATGTTTTGTAAGTCTTTGTAACGTGATTTTTTCTCCCTTCTGATGCTGCTCTTTTGTAGTATAGTGAAACTAACTGAATTTGATAACTCTGGTATAATTTGTATTGCCACTATTAAAATCATCATATCGTTCCAATAAGTGAGAAACAGAAGAGAGATATTCTTCTCCTACAGCAAAAGCCTCTTGCTGATTCGACCATTTCATTTTCTCAGATAACAAAACTAGAAAGGAGTGGGGGTACCCACAAAGATGCTGCAGAAAGTTTGAAATAAGCATGTATGAAAGAATCTTACACCACAGAACAGATTCAGACAGGAAAATAGATGCAAGCTTACACATCCCAGGGACAACGGAGTCTACATTTTTTTTCCTTAGCATAGCCACACAGTAAGGTTCAGATGGTGGCAGCAAATACTAACAAATGGACTGTATAGTCTGCATTATATACTTCTGTCTGAGAGGTATACGTACATCAGCAGCATCTAGCTAAAATAGGTATTGTCAATATTTTTCATTTAAAATAAGGTGGAAGTGCTTTAGCCAATAGTTCTCTGAAAAATAACCAAAGAAGATAATGAAAAAGCCAGCTTTTATGCTAAACACAGCTGTGAAACCTTTACTAGAGCAAGAGATATGAAATATTTCTCAACTGTGTATTGTTGTGCTTTCTAATGAATTTCTGTAACATTTCCTCTTCAAAAGCGAAAGATTTGGAAAAAAGTTGATATAACCCTTTAATGGTTTGTTAGGTTGAATCTGGTTTAGCAATGTTAATGGCAAATGCAAAGTATCTTCTTACATGTCTTGTGACTCTAGACAGCATCTTTTTCCCTTTTGTGTGCGTAAGGATAAGCTTTTATTTTCATTTGTGGAGTCTAACTAATTTGAATCCTCCTGTTCATTGTTGCTTACCTGAAATCCTTTTTTTCAGTTGTTGGTTTTAAATTCTGGTCTGATATTAGCATACTGCCTCCTCTATATGTTGCATTACATAAAACGAACTGATTTCTGATTATACCATTCCAGGCTTCCAGGACCATCAAGGGTGCCAGCTGCAGGCAGCAGTACCAAAGTCCAGGGAGCTTCTAATTTAAATCGGAGAAGCCAGAGCTTTAACAGCATTGACAAAAACAAGCCTCCACAATATGCAAACGGAAATGAAAAAGGTAACTGGTTAAAAGTTACTAAGCTTACTCTACATAACAGACAAGAGGAAAAAAAAGAATTATTTGGTAAGGAAGACCTANTTGTGGTTGAGTTGGGATTAAAGTTCAGAACTGAAAACTTCCAAGATGTTATAATTATATTTTATCTCTCTTCGATGGAAATATCACTGGGTGATTTTTCTGAAGTAAAAATGAAACCATATTGGATGCCTATAATCTTGATCCATATTCAAGTATATTCATACCCAAAGGAAGACTGCCATCATTTTCAGGGGACTTTGCATCTTAGCCTCTAATGGAGAAGAATCAGAATATTATATTTGCATCAGAATATTACATGTGTCTATTCCTTCAGAACCTTACCTAGTGTGTATATAAGTCTAAATAGAGGATTGGAAATTAAGTCAAATGTAATGAAATTTTGCAGGGATTTGAATTCAGTGCTCATGTTTTATTGCTTCCTTTAAACATGAACTTTCATTATGGAAACAAACTGAGTTTCCTGGGTCCTCCTGTTTCTCCCACCATGACACTGTTTTCCTGGAAAATGTGCCTCTTCAGGCTTTATCTCAGAAAAAAATAATGTAAAAATTCATCTTTCTGGGTTGTGTAACTAATCCAGCCCCTTCCCCCCCTTCTTTCTTCCTTTGTGTAATGAACAGCATTTTATTCATATCTCTGGGTTAGAATACAGTTGAAAATGATACAATATACATAGTACCCGTTTGCATCCTTGGGGTCTGTGGGAGGAACAAGTATGCAGTGAATGTTCTTCATCCAAGCAACAGGCAGCTATCCAGATTTTTTT
>RSEF01000001.1:48355498-48432849 GCA_003993805.1 Himantopus leucocephalus
GTTATCTCCTTTGAATGTTGCTTAGGGAGGAGTTCACATAGTCAGAAACCTCGCTTCCCTGAGCGAATGCAGGTTTGCTTTTTATTGAGTACAGCCCACTTCTCACCCACAGACACAACCCATTGCTGTGGCACAGGTAACTGTAGCTGCGGTTAAGTCAGGAGCACAGAATAAACCAAAACAATAAACATGCCATGAACCCCAACTCATCTGTGGAACTTCAGTGAGCTGACTTTTTGGGTTTTTTCCTGGANCTCATCTGTGGAACTTCAGTAAGCTGACTTTTTGGTTTTTTTCCTGGACTTTGCAGCTTATGGATGGGTTTCAAAGGACACATCTGTTTTCTAAGTCACGTCACATCTATCTGCTTCTGACAATGAAATAAAGACAAAAATAAAACTAGGAAAATGNCAACTCATCTGTGGAACTTCAGTGAGCTGACTTTTTGGGTTTTTTCCTGGACTTTGCAGCTTATGGATGGGTTTCAAAGGACACATCTGTTTTCCTAGTCACGTCACATCTATCTGACAATAAAATAAAGACAAAAATAAAACTAGGAAAATAAAACTATTTGAATAAAGTAATTATTCACATTGCTAATAAGGTGGATACCCAGGGCGTTTTGAATCCAGCAGAGAAATAATGTTCTAATTCAAGTCAAATTAAAAAAAATATATATATTTACACCTAGAGCTTAAAAACACTGTGACTGAACACTGATAAGGGTCTCTATTTCATGGAGTTTAATTACCTGCTTTTCAGTATAATTTTATAATATAAAATGGTGTTTGTGTATTGTCCAAACTCAGTTTCAAAAGTATTTAGTTATTTTGCCCATACTGACTCTGAGAAACTCTGTCCTGGAACCCTGTTATCTGATGGATGCAAATTGTTGTTCAGCTGTGACTACTACGTACAACTATAGTTAATTTGTTTATGTTTCTTCTGGTGCCAGTATTTTGCCAGTTGTCCCTGGTGGTGTTCTCTTCCTGTGCTGATAAGGGGTAGCTACTTTCTCATGGGCAGCTGAAAAAGGACAGTTGAATGAGCTGAACTGTTTTAATCTCAGCAGATAGACCTCCCATTCCTCCAAGCATCCCTATAGCAATCCCTTGCAGTCCTTCCAATTTCTACTAACCTTTTTTATTGTGACTGACTAAAACTGGATCCTCTAATTTGGACATCTTCCTGCTACAGAACATCTAGATTACTAGTATGCAACTGCTGCAACAGGGGAGCTGTTGTCACAGAGCTCCTGTCTTCTCCAACAGCACTGAACACAGTACAGGTCACAGATGAGAAGACAGAGGATGCTGATTATATACTGGACACAAGTTTAACCCCACACATGTCCTTTATTTGTGCAACAGCCTATGAAAAGTGGACTTGAAAATGTCCATTCGGTTGTCATGGTCTTGCTAGCTTCTGGTAGAAACGTCTTTTTTTGCACTGAACAGCTGGGGGTATTGCTGCTCTGCGCACCCAGTGCAGGTTGGGCTGAGCTCTGAAGCACTGAGCTCTCAAGCAGAATGCAAAATTGTTTCCGCCACAGGCTGATTATGCATTTCAGCAATAAGGGGATTAGGCCCTAAACAGAAGACTGTCGTCTTGTAAAATTTATTGTATAGAAATATGAAATCGTTGTCACAGGTTGGGTTCACTCTGTAGCAAAATCACCACAAGGTGGGGACAGATTTCATGTAACAAACAGCTAAATCTAAATCCAATTGAACGTGAAGAAAGCAATGAATGATGTGCAGCTTCAAGTAATGCATTTGAGCTGGGGTGTGGAATAAATCTTTTTATTCCACATCCAGACAGGCTCTCAATATTTCTTGAGAGCGTGGAGTCCACAGTCCTTGCAGAAACATTAAGGATACACTTTGTTAAAGTTGTCTGTAATTTTTTGATGCTGTTTATATGGTTTGTGACGTAGGGATCAAATAAGTACCACTAGTTCCAGGAAGCTGTGCTTTTTTGCTATATATGTAGCAGAACAAGCTGTTGATGAAACAGTAAATACTCTTTACAATCTCCCAATACTCTTTACAATTTCCCCCCTCAATGAGTTTAATATTATATAGCAGGGAATATAGCAAGGCATACGTTCTTCTTTTTAATCAGAACGCCTGGTTTGGTTTTGTTTTGTTTTGTTTGGGTTTTTTTTTTTTTGTAGTAAAACTAATAGCCTGAAGCCATACAAATGTAACAGAATTAATACAACAGAGTGTAGCAGCATCCTGCTGTTCACAGATTGTTACATGTATTCTGCATTAGCTTTGCATATTCTTATTCTACAAAACTATTGAGATAGCTAAAGACCCCAATCCTCCTGTGTAATTAAGGCAAGCTTAGTGGAAGGCAAGACGTGTGCAAGAAGGTCCTTGTGAACACCCAGTCCTGGGCTATCATCCACAGGGCTGATCCCTGGTATAAATTAAGGAAGCCTGAGGGCTGCAGTAATTTCCAACAGCTGTTGTTGGCCCCAGGCTCTCTTCCAGCATCTGAGGCTCACCAGAAAATAGCGGGGGCCCAGCCGCAATTCCTGCTGTGGTCGCAAGGGAGGGATCAGCTCTGCAGCCGCCCACCAAAGCTGCTCCATGTGCATGGTGCTACCTGGAGCTGCAGAATAAGCCGTAACCTCTCCTGTCCCAAAAAATGCTCTGTGGCAACCTTTACCAGTTAACATTTTCTTGCCTAGTAACTGGACACAGCAGAGCTGCTTGAAACCTTCTGTGAAGGTGGACTGACCTCATTTAGCGCTGTGGGGTTTGCATATCAGGCAGAGGAGCACACGAGAATTTCTGGGCAGATGGAATTATACAGCATCTATTGAAGGTGGAGGTGGTTGGCCTGCTGGGACTCAGTTGTTAATAGTGTTAAGCAAGTAAAAGCTGTTACATTTCTGTCATCGCTTTTTTTCAGATTTTTTTAATTATTATTATTTTTAAACTAGAAATTCTTAATGCTATTTAGAGAAGTAAATTTTGCTATGTTTGCATTCTTTGTTAAAGAAAAAACAGCTTTCTTTTTCAGGATGCTCAAAATCCTCCCTTTCTTATGTGTATTAGTGGCTTTCCGACTTCCAGGTGGGTAGTCTAATCCATGCTAGAGCCTTAGGGCTGAGACTGCAAAAATGAAAATGACACATAACTTCAAACTCTGTGCTGAAGGGACAAATGTCTTCAGTGTCCTCATCTACTATATTATTCAGATAGCGTGCCCGAAGGCATGACTTTGACTTCATGTGTGTATGCAACACATCAAGCACATTTTTTGCCATTACATGAACTATATTTGCATTGCATGTTTCATAGGCTTTCTTGTAGTACTGAATTTGATATACTACAGGCAGACTTACGCCTAATTCACTGACAGTCCTGAGACTGAATGGCAAGACAAGATAGATACACTAAGAGAAAATACATCATCAGCTGAAAACATATGTACCAAATATTTGATTGCCATTACCACTTCATGTCTCTGGTGCTGCAGAGTAATAGTGTTTACATACTCAGATATGTCTTGGAAATCTGAGCTTCATAAAGAAGAGCTTAACCCTTTCGTGCATTGGTCTGCTTTGATTCATAAGGCTAGATGAAAATGGTTGTCAATGAGCACAGTTTGATTATTGCAGAAGCAGTCTTGTTCACATTCATTCTGAAGATTTGCTGAAGTTCCTGGGCAATGTAAATGTAATGAAGGTACCAGAGCCGTGTAAACGAACCTTCTGTATTATCTGAGCTTTAGGCCTGAAATAACTCTCATTGCTGTACCCGTGTAGATGATACATCATTATAACTTTCAAGTACTGACACTGGTGAAATTGCTCATGTATTTTTCCCATCTATGACAGTGGATAAGTTCCTGAAGTCAGCTACTAAAGGTTAACAACTGTACTTAAAACCAAAAAAAGTATAGTGACCTGACATTTTTTACTTTTATGAATATTGATCATATCCCTTTAATTTCAGTATTACTCAGTCCTTCTCCTCCTCCCACCTAAATCTCAGCTTTCTAGCACATATTTTGCTTTCACTAAACATCAAAACCCTCTTTCTCTGGTTTTGTTTTTCTTCCAATATTATAGCATTCTTTTTTCTCTCATGGCTCATTGTTTTATTATGAACAAGTGATTGGAAGAATTTCTTTACGACTTATTAAAGATAAAATCTTTAAATGGGAAGGTTTAATTTACATAATGAAATGGTTACAAAGAAAGTGTTTCCAAGGTTGTCTTAAGCTCATAGAAGTATTGCACAATACTGTGATGGTGGTGGGGAAAAAAGGCATTTTTGATTAGCATCCTTCATGTTCCACGCACATGTAAATTATGTTTATCATCAATCACATGTAACTCTTTTAAATGCCAGAGGAGTATGATATCACCTTCAAGCGGGAGATGGGAGAATAACTGTACCATTATGGTTCTTTCTGTTTTTTAAGCAGATTCACCAAAAGGCCCTCACCCATCTGCAGGCATGAATGGAAATGTGCAGCATCCCACCAGCACCGGGCAGCAGCAGGTCTCTGCCATACCCTCTCCAAGTGCCAGCAAGCCTTGGCGCAGCAAATCCATGAATGTCAAACACAGCGCAACCTCTACCATGCTGTCCGTGAAGCAGCCTAGTCCCGCAACCTCCCCTACTCCATCTTCAGACAGGCTCAAGCCACCCCCTTCTGAAGGCGTGAAGCCCCCTTCATCTGGACAAAAATCTATGCTGGAAAAATTCAAGCTGGTTAATGCTAGGACTGCTCTGAGACCTCCTTTGTCGCTGAGCTCAGGACCCAGTGACAGTGGGAGAGAGGATGATACCTTTTCAGAGTGTGGTGAAACAGATGTCTTAAGCGGTGGGGTGAACAGCGGCGGCTCCACAAGTAGCAGTCCTAAAGTATCACCGAAGTTAACCCCTCCGAAAGCTGGAAGCAAAAATCTCAGCAATAAAAAGTCTTTGCTACAGCCAAAGGACAAAGAGGAAAAGAACAGGGACAAAAACAAAGTTTGCACTGAGAAAACAGTCAAGGAAGAGAAGGACCAGGTCACTGAAACATCTACAAAGAAGAGCTCAAAAATTGCAAGCTTAATCCCAAAAGGAAGCAAGACAACAGCAGCCAAGAAGGAAAGTTTAATACCGTCTTCTAGTGGGATCCCAAAACCTGGATCAAAGGTGCCAACAGCAAAGCAGAGTGCTTCATCCGCGTGCACGGGAAGTAAGGAGGTTGAAAAACTGAGGACTACAAAAGGAAACCAGTCCCAATCAACACCAAAATCTCAACTTAGCGAGAAAGCTTCGCCTTCCTCTGGTCTTGCTTCTTCTGAAGGGAAGGAACCAAGCACAGCTCTCACCCCGGGGTCCTCCACAGCTCTGTCAGCCTCGATGGCTGCAAGCAGTGGCCAAGGCACGGGAAATGGTGTCGTCCAGCTTCCTCAGCAACAGCAATACAGTCACCCCAACACTGCCACAGTAGCTCCTTTCATTTATAGGTAAGGCCACGGGGGGAAATTGGGTTTGTGTTACCATTTCAGAAAGAGAGCTAAAACACATAGAGCAATGGTGGATCACACTGTTATGGTTTTTGTCTCCCAGCTTCTGTCACAGCATCACGCAGATGTTTTCCTGCTATTATTTTTAAATTAATGTTACTGTATGAAGACTTTCTTCCAAGAACTCTGAGTCTCTACCTCGTACAAAAGCAATCCACTGCAAATATTTGCTGTTTAAAATTCAGGATGTTTTGATTAGAAACACAAATCACGTGCTGCCCTGTGCTGCTTTTGAAAGGTCACGGCTGAGTCAGGTTTCTAGTGCGAATATTCTTGTTTGCAATTTAAGAACCTCAACATTTATTTGCTGATATTCAATAATATTTGCTTAAAATACACAGTTCTCTTAAAAAATCCTAAAATAAACTGCTGACGTTTTCAGAGTATGTAACAGTACTTGTAGGATATTACAAGAAAAACCATGCACAATATTTTGGGCAGAGAAAAAAGGCTGCTGTTTGTAGATCCTTTTCCTGTTTAGTTTTACACATGAAGTAGGTATAGATTAACTCCGTGGAGGCAGCTAATTTTTACAGGTGATACAAACTCTTCTGATGGCCAAGGCTCTGGAATAGAGGAATGAACAGTTACATATATCAACCTTTTTTCTGAATTTATTTTGCTATATGACAGAGCAACTGAAGAGAAGTTGAGAGATTTCATTGTTGTACAGCTCAGGAGACAGAGTAAGTGTAGAAAGACTGGCAGGCTGGTTTGAGTAATGATTTCAGATGTCAGCTGTTGGAGGGCTTTAGCTACAGTTGTGGGTAAATTTAACATCTGATAAAATGACAAATACATTATTAAGCAAAATATACTGGCAGTTTTTGTAAGTGAGTAGTACTGTAGATAATCTTGGCTAAAGATTAAAGAGGTGCTGAAGTAGGCTCTGAGGGAGTATATATATCATTACACGCAACTAAACATACCTTCAAAACCAATCTGGATGAGTGATAAACTGCTTAAATTAATTCTGAACAAAAGCAGTTCAGAAAATCGTATGGGAGGCGAAAAAGGCATAATATAGGTTATATTTATTCTAATGTGCACTGGGTAGCCTCTTGAGTTTCAATTAAATGTATCACTGAATGTGCTTAATATGCATGTTTCTTTATAACTATCTGGAATAACCTCAGTGCTACAGATGTTTTGCAGTGTGGTGCATAGGATGGCCTACATATGTGTTAGGGTGCATATATAAAGAGAGAGAAAAAGAAGCTATGCTTTGCCTTCAGATGCATGTGCCATTTAATGGCAATTTTATGACATATTGATGCCATTTCATTGCATGATGGAGATATCTTATCGTTCTTTTAAGCTTCATCATGAAGCAAAATGTATTTTGAATTTTAAAGGACGATAGAAGCATGCATCCAGTAAAATTTGGTATTAATAATCGTCTGTTTGCTTCAAACAAACAGTGAAAGAGACTGTATTTGAAGTTAAATCTCGCATGAAAATAAAATTCTCAGAGCCAAGGTCTGATCTCGGAATGCTATAAACCCAAAGTAATAGACCGGCTTTGATGAGGTTACTTCAATGTGTATCTCCGCGGCTGAGAGCAGAATCTGACCCCAAAATACACAGTAACTACATTCCTTACAATTCTCAAGGGCTTTGTAACAGTACACAATGATTTCATAGAAGAATATAAATATAACCAATATATCCAAATTTCCAAAGTCAGCATATTTCTTTTTGTGGACATATGGCAAGTAGAAGTGTACATGAAGCTGGGGTGCTGTTTTTACATTTTCTTGCTCTTAAACATACCTGTTTTCTGAGCAGTCACCACAATTTCTACACAGAAATTTCAGGTGTGCTTGTTAGCTCCTAAAACAACTTTATAGATCAATGTCTTAATAAACAATAGTTACCATTCAGACTAAGAGTTTTTTAGAGCTAGAAGACTGTCTAGGCTTTGTGAGTTTGCAATGCAGTCCCTGTAAAAAGTTTCAATGTAGTTTAGTAAAAATATAGTGCATTTTATCCAGAATCCTGCAGAATACTGAAATATACTGCAATACACTGCTGAGATCAGTTTAGGCTCTTAGCACAAGGATAAGTAAGCCAGTGCTTTTTCTGGTTTGTTCCTAATACCAGCAGATACAATGTTTTGCAATATTTATTACCCAGGAGGATGTTTTTGTAGATTTGTGAGTAAAAGGAAGTATTCCAAAGAGTTTCTTTGAGGCCAGCATGTATTTTGCTTAAACAGAGGATGCAGTGCTATAACAGTTACCAATACTCATGTTCTCAGAGAGTAATGTATTTTTCTTAATGGACAGTAGATAAATAATACTGTTTCACTAGGAGGTTCTGAAATGATATATTGCACTGTTCAGCTTTGCACTCTCAGTGCTTTGTCCTATCTGATATCACATTGTATTTTTATGCCTCTTAAACACCATGGCATGGAAATTCATATGGGATTATTGCTTCTCTTCAAAGATTAGCAGCAACAGTCAGAGTTGCATTTGAGATAATCTAAATGGGTATAATTTAAATTCTCCCATCCTCCTCAGCAAGTGATTATTTATTTTCAAATGCGGTTGTGAATGTTATTTACAGCCCCTTATGTCTCCCCTCTGAAGTTGACTGCAGGGTCCAACTGATATAAGAAAGGCTGAGGTAGATGTAATTCAGTTGCCAGAAAGCTTGACAAGAGAGATACAGCATGAAAAACAACTAAAAGGAAGGTGTAAGAGACTGTATAATTGCTTAAAATGTACCAGCCACTGCTTTAAATTACACATTCTTCTACACAGAATTGCAGGAAGATGGAAATTGTGCCATCTGCCAGAGTCCCTTAGACTCGTATTAGACTTGGCCATAGAATTTAGTTATCTTCCTAGTGGTGCATAAATTTCAGATCGAGAAGAGTAACACAGAAGTTTAGCGCTTACTAGGTTAGAGTGAAAATGGGAAAAGAAGAGAGGCATTATTGAAAAAAAAAAGTCATCTGAATCTTTCTCCTAAAATCATAGCAAGAGAATAACAGCTTAATTTCGCAGTATATGGAGTTCTTAGCTTTCCTATGCATTGCCCAAAAGTGTAATATAACCTGTAATTCCAAACATTTTATTGCACAGAGAAGAGCCTGTTGTATGCAACCATTGCTTTATTTTTTGTGAGCCAAATTGTGTAAGTTTGCATTATTTCCATAAAATGGGAAACACAACTAATAGTCCCAGCAGTAACACAAATGTCACCTCACTCCATGCAGCAAATCCTTAGTTGATGTAAATCATCATAACCCTACATGAAGTACGCGATATGTTGGCAATTAACATTTGTTGTGGATTTGCTCAAACATTGAAGGAATATTTCAATAAGAGAACATTGAGTTGTAACTGGATACATGTACTGCAGTTTAGGTTTATTTTATTGACTCCTCCAGTAACCGCTGTAGCAGTTTAGTGGGATTCTTTTTCATGGCTGGAATATAGAATCTGAGGTGCCCAAATCCCAGGGGCTGTGGTGTTCAGGAGTTGCTTATTGCCTGAAATTCTGGAAGTATAGAAACTGCTGCAGAGAATTAGCTGACCACTCATCATCCTGAGCTGCACTTCTATGTTTTGCATCACTTAAATTTCAGTTCTTCAGCTAAATTTGTAGTTCGACAATAGCAACATCTGGAAGAAGTTTCAGCACTGTCTGAATTGAGACCTTGCAGAGATACACTTTGAGTGTCAATGCTGGACTACAAAAACCAGTTTGGCGCTCCTTTTGTCCCTGAAGAATAAGAAACTGGTAACTTCAGCTGCCTAATAGATTGCTATAGAGAAGATGGGGCCAGACTTCTCTGAAATGCAGGGTGATAGAATGAGAGGTAACAAATGTGAGTTACAGCAGGGGAGATGCTGATTAAAAGTTAGAAAAAAATATTTTTACCTTGAGGGTGGTGAAACACTGGAGCAGGCTGCCCAGAGAGGTTTTGGAAACTCTGTCCTTGGACCTATTCAAGGCTCAACCAAACAAGGCCCTGAGCAACTTAATGTACCAGCCCTGCTTTGAACAGGTCATTGGACCAGATGGGCTCTAGAACATCTTTCTGATCAAAATTACTTTATGATTCTGTGAGGACTAAAGTGTTCACTAGGTAGAGACAGAGAAAGGAGATATCAGTATCATAATAAACATGTTACCAGGTACTAAAATCTCCTTCCTATCTCCTTTCCTATGTGGTGGTTGAAACAATTCTATTACTAGAGCATAGCTTCAAGGGTGCATGGGAAGTGCAGAGCTGTGACAGATGGGAAGGAGGATATAATCTGGTTGCACCTCTGGAGACGCAGTGAAATTCAATTCCAGCTGCCTGTTCAGGATGGTTTTTTTACTGGCTTAGGGAAAAAATTAAACTGCTCTTCAAGGATCCTGCAAACATAGCATCTGCAGGGTTTGTTGAAGCCATATTTATGTCCAGTTTTAATGACTAGAAGCTACTTCTGGTCACTGATTGTGGAGTTAAAATTAAGTTTTCAGTAACAGACATTCTATCAGTTAATTGTGTTTGTTAGTAATAGATTATGCTGCTAAACATACTTCAGCTCTTTCTTTAAAAATGTGATGATTCAAAGTTATGCTGCAGTGCTTTATTGATTTCTATTATTTACATTACTGTGAAAACAAAACAGCAGTCACCACCAACATTTTGCAAGCATAGGTAGCACTAAACANAATAGATTATGCTGCTAAACATACTTCAGCTCTTTCTTTAAAAAAGTGATGATTCAAAGTTATGCTGCAGTGCTTTATTGATTTCTGTTATTTACATTACTGTTGTGAAAACAAAACAACAGTCACCACCAAAATTTTGCAAGCATAGGTAGCACTAAACATTGCCACCCAGAAGGCTTACTTGTAACAAAAACAGTGTTTAGAAAATACCTCCCATTTCCTCATGCTTGATTTTCAAGTAATTGTGCAAGAAAAGTTTCCAGTGTAGAGATGTTGGCTTAAGAGATGGGAAGGAGGATAATAAGCAAAGAAACCATGATAAACACATGCTTGATTAGTCCTGAGTTGAAACAGTAGCTTGATATTTCAGTTGCTTGCTGTTTATGATCTGAAGTTATTCTTTTAAATTGCCATACAGACAGGTGTGGCCTTATTCCTTTGACTAATGATCAGTAAAATGTAGGATAAAGGACCAAAAAGGATANCTGTTTATGATCTGAAGTTATTCTTTTAAATTGCCATACAGACAAGTGTGGCCTTATTCCTTTGACTAAATGATCAGTAAAATGTAGGATAAAGGACCAAAAAGGATGTTATGTCCAGTCTTCTGTCACTGGCAACCATATTAACCCCTTCATAAACCAACTAAGCTTTATTTTAAACTAGTTAATCCCCACTACTCCAATGGGAAGGTTAACTCATCTTATTGTTAGAAATTGTTTACAACCTACAAGGTGAGACTTATTACTTTGTTAATATTGTCCTTTAACTTAAATTGTTGTTTTCCTTCTTTTTGATCACTTTTTTTAAGTACGTGAGGGAATACTCCCGCCCCCTTCCTTCTCTTTTACAAGGCTAAACCAAATTGTCTCTTTTCAGAAGGGTTTCTTCGCCTGCATGAGCATCCTAGTAGCCCTTCCCTGCAGCTGTTTCCAATTTAACTCACATGTCTTGAACATGGGTGATCAAACTGCTCATATTCCAGATGTGGTCCTGCCAGTCTGTAACACTGACAGTGATACACATTCAAGACAGCTGCACCTCAGAGAGTTATTGGAAAAAAAAACCCAGCCAGCATATTCATCTGATATCTCTTGGAATGTCGAGTGAAAACCAAACAAATCTTTGATGTTATCTGTGTTTATCAAAGGTTGGCTATTTCGTTAGAGACAGGAAATGACTGACTGCGTTAAAGTCAGATTATTAAGTAGTGTTCCAAATTCTGTTCTTAATTACTCCTGTACAGGCTCATTTTAATCAAACTGAATGAGCTTGTGCAGGTGTGACTGAGAGCAGGATTTGTCCCATTAAGCGAGTTTTATGCTTTTACAAATAGGTAGCATATAACTCAGTGGGTTGGGGATAAATATATTCTCTGATTGCCATGATTAAAATAGAAAACAGTTTGTCCTGTTTTCATGATGGTTGCCTAAATTAACCTGTGCTGCAGATGCACAGCACTGGAAGAAATGTCAATGGGGTTGCTTTGACTAAACTGAAATTCTTTTCACTTTCCTTGACGTCAAGAGAGATACAAGGATTTAAATTTTTTTTAAGGCAGTGGGCTCTGAATAGGTAGAAGATAGAGAGCCATTCATTAAGGCCAATGTGTAAGGTTAATGAGAAGATCTTTTAATTTGCTGTTTGCTTGCCTGGAGCTTAATCTGTACTGCAGTCCTGCAGAGATCACTTGAGTCATTCATAGGATTAATATGGCCCAGAGTAAGAAGTAAAAGCCAGAAGTACAGGGGAAGACAAATCTCACAATTTCACCTTCCTTTTTTTTTTTTGTTTTGTTTGTTTGGGTTTTTTTAACTAGAATGGCTGAGCTAAGCAAAGAGGCATCTACATGCTTTTTCGAAAGTATAACACCCTGAGACAGGCCTAGAGCAAACTAACTTGAAGTTTTAGGCACCCAGTCTATACCTGGACCTCCTTACTCCCCAAGAGCCGGGGCTCCTACGTGGTTTTGCATGGAAATAATTCACCACTAGACCAATCTCAGTCCATCTGGCCTAAGCTCAGCTCCAGAAAAAAATCAGGGCCTTTGCCATCATGGATCAAAAGCCAGGGATGTTGTGGAAGTGCTGGCAGCTGGCAGCCCAGCAGAGGCCTGGTGGGAGAAGAGCTGCTGGTGAGAGCCCCATCCCCAAGTTGCTCAGAATATGTCCATCACGGCTGCCCAAGGGCTGGACAGGTGCTTTTTTGCCCATCACTTCCACATAAATAACCAGTTTTCTCACGTAAGCAGAACTTAAGCTGCTGCTAAATCCATAGTCCTCTGTGGGATTTCTGTTGTTGCCTCAGATAATTAGAATCATTGATGTTTTTACCAAATTAAACTTAAAAATGCTGAATGAAGTCAGTACTGCAGTTTCTTTATTTGTTTTGATAGCAAATCACAGTTATTTTATATGATATTTAAACTTTCAAGTTTCAAGCAAGATAAAAGGGACGTTTCATGCTTCTTAGATCTGTTATTTCAGGCTGCCTATAAATTTAAGAAAACCACATCATATTTACATTTGGTTTGTGTTTCCGTGGTTTTCTTTCTACAAATGAAATCAAACATTCTTTAATTATTAGCATTATATGATACTTCTTATTCAGTGTTTTTACTTTAAGGTTTAGCTTCTAATGATATCTTATGTCCCAGAAACTGGATTTTATGCTGCAATTAATCCCACAGATCAGATTCTAATATTTGGAATTGAAATCTTCGCAAGTATCTCTTCTCACAGTGTTTTTCAGCTTCTCTTCCTGGTTATAGCTGCATCAGGGTTTTGAAAATGGAACAAAAGCCAACAAAACACTGAAGAACGGAAATGTGCTTTAATTGGTATTTGGTATATCTCTAAAAGTTTTGATGTGACCTGGGCAACTGAAGCTTTGAACAAGTGAAAACTTGCATTCAATGTTATTTTAAGTAAAAAGACTCACTCCTCAGGTGGAAGTTTATGTAGTTGCTCGAGATCACTCATTACTTGTTTGTACTCTTGGAGGGAGTTAGAATTAGTATCTGTGCTCCCATACAGTCAACAAGTGATGTATCCATCTGTATTGACTGTATAGGCAATAGTCACTGCCAGAGGGTGATCCAGGTCATTGAATTTCTGTTTTACCTATCCCCATTCACTAGATAAAGAATCAGTGCAAATATTGGGTATTGGTGACCGGTGAGGGTCCAGACCACTTAATCCTTTTCCAGTAGTGTGTGACAGAGAGAAATAGTAGATGAGAACCAAAAGTAGCTTTTATAGAGCAGTTGTCTGTTTCTAGCATCCCAAAAGTACAGAAATTGACAAGAAGAGTGCATCAAATCAGACATAATTTACATTTCTATTTCTGTGTAAGTAGAGTCAGAGCTAAACGATTCTAATCAACAGATTCCACCATGGCAGTACTTGTGCCATATATATACTATGTGTATATATCTGCTCCGTCAGTTACTGTCATGAATTACTGAACAAATCTATTCAGTAAATAACTCTGAAGAAAATGTTAACTGGAAAGCTATTTCATAAAATAAGTTGCCATAAAATTCTTTTAAGAGATAAGTCACTGTTTTCATCAGTTATACTTGTAAAATACACATTCATCATAGTTGTTAAATGTTTGTATTTACAGTTTAGTTGGTCATTGGAAACACTTTATGGTGAAATTTAATAACTGAGCTATAATTATAATATTTTAAAATTAGGATATAAGTATTTCACTAGTCTTAAGAAACCAAAAGACTGAATGTGCTGTTCATGTCAGGAAAGCTGGAAGAACTTGGGGTCTAAGACTTTTCTTGTTTTATTGTGAAAAGTGGTTAATATATCTTTAGATGTATTCTTTTACTCTATACAAATGTGGTACAGGTTGCTGTTTAATGGCATCATGGTTCAACAGTTCCTGTGTAAGCTAGACGCTACAGCTGTCCCTTAAGGAGAGACAATAATTGTGTGATCTATTTTGTATTATCATCCATGTGCTTGTGTATTTCTTGGTACTTACCATTATACAATAGCAAATAACTGTATTCAACAAAGGGTACCCATTATAATTTATCAATAATATCCATAGAAGTATACCATCACAGAAAATATGGGCTATCTGTTAGCAAGTTAATGGAAAAAGTTTTATTATCCCATTTCCCCAGAGGGCATATAAGGGGCATTATCAAAAGAAGCTGCACATAGATTTAAATATCTGGGCCAGATTTCCATTCCAGCCTTGCATAAGCTTCTTCCCACATGGCCTTTCTCGCTTAATATTTCAGCAATTACAAGTTTTCCTTTCCCTTATATATGTGCAGGGATGTGACTTAACCAATTTAAATGGATTCTGCCTATATCTGGTTGACACCTCTTGCAGAGAAAAAGCAAGGAAACAAAATGGCTCCAAATTTCCCAGCATAAACTCTGAGTTGTTCTGGAAGAGAGACAGAGTTCCCAGTTGCTTGCAAATTTGCGTAGCTGGAGTCAAACTAGCACAGTAAGAATGTGACATTCATGGTATTTTCACCATATAGTGGTACAGTTCTAGATGGAGCTAGAAGTACCATTTGTGTCCGTGCATACGTGAATGACAGATAATAACAATAATCAATCTTCTTGCTTGATTTCAGAACTCTCTCAGAAAATGACAGTACCTCTTTACCGCCTGCTGACTCCTGCACCAGTCCTACAAAAATGGATTTGTCGTTCAGTAAGACTGCCAAACAGTGCCTAGAGGAGATATCTGGTGAGTAACAATAAGTCAGGAGAAGCCTGTGAATGTCTTTGTTTACATCTGTTTCTTACCAGGAGCTTTGCAATGGGTTAAAATAATACTTCTGACCTCTGTTCATGAGTGGTATTAAATATGCAGAAAATTTGGGTCATGCATAGTTAGTGCTTCAAATGCACAGCTCTTATCTGAACTGGCTCCTTCTGTTCAAATATCCTCTTTTCATTTCACAGAAACTGAGCTTTCACAACGTAGGGTTTCAAGTCATTATTATTTTTTAGTCATACTGAATGTTCCAAGAGGAGTGGTGGAAAGTCAACTTCAGAATGTTTAATGCTGTTGCATTTAAGATCATCAAATTAAATCATAACATCAGAACTGAGACATAAATTACATAAGATATATTTCACTTTTATAAATGAATCTATATTCAGAAACTGATCAAGTCCTTACTGTTGTACCTGACTTCTAAGCTCTTGCTAGAGCTAAGCTTCTAAAGGTTGCGTTTTGGAATTCCTTGTAAACCTGGAGTAAAGTCCTTATTAGCTTACAAACGTGAGGGGATTTTTTTTAATCGTATTGGAATAATTCCTTTGAAGTCAACAGAGCCATGCTGATTTACATCAGCCCAGGATCTGGCCATAACTGCCTATGGATGCAAAAAGCAAAGTGTGTCACAGCTGAGTTTCTCATCAGGACTGAATTGCACTTCAGGGTTGTGTGGGAGTACTTTCAAAGGGACTCTTCACCAGAGCTATTTTGTTGTGGTTTGGGGTTTATTTTTGTTGTTGCTGTTTTGGTTTTTTTTTTTTTTTTTGCATTAGCATCCTTACTCTTACCATTTTTACGAGAATAAAAGGTGAAATCCTGTCCCTTTGGATTCACCAGTAGTTTTGCCCTTTTACTCCAAATGTTTAACATTCAAATGGATTTATAACAAGTCATGCGGTGCTTCTTACACAGGATATAACTCACTTAAAGCACTAATTTGACACATCAGTCTAAAATTATCTCTCCACCAGAAGGGAAATCAGATGGCCATGCTTTGTGGGACTGCCTTGGCATTTAGCTGACTCATACTGAAACTGAGGTTTTGTCCTGGTTTGTCTCAGTCCTGTTGGACATTTTCTGAGTCTAACATCCCTTATTTGCACAGCCAGCTTTTGTGATAAATATGTCACCCTGAAACATAATGAAATGTTCCCTGGAAGTGACACATGCCTGTTAAAATTAATGTAAAAAATTACTTTCAATTAATCCAGAAATCAGACTTATTTGTCTTGCATGTATAAAAAATGTAATTGAAACACTTACACAAATCAAAAGATGCTTCAAGGAATTATCCACAGAGATGCTAAAAAAAAATAATATTGATTCAGTACCTGCTGAAATGATCAAATGGGATATCATGTCTCCTGGCGTTTCACTGTTCTGAACAGAAACGGAAGAGCATCAAAAAGAAGAAAATAGCGTAAAGGGCACTAGACATCCGAGATGTTTATAATCTGATTGTTCAAACTGGCATTAGCAGTTGACTGACATAACAGGCAGCAAAGCAGAACCACTGGGAAAATGTGGTCAATGGTTTGTTGTATACAGAGGAAAACAGATGTGTGTCACCTATAATTGGCTGTTAGCAGCAAAAAGAATGAATGGATTAAGTACTACATTTGCTGAATAAATAATTGTCTGTGTTGGTGAACTATCACCAAGTCATTGGTGATTCTGTCATTAGTGAACCTGCAAGGAAAAAACCTGATGTGATGGCCATTCAGGGAAATATTCCATGATGGATTAGCCATGAGAAAGGATGATTAAATTTTGTTACTTAGGAGCATCTGTATTCTGGTGTGACTGAGGGTTTGTACTGGCAGTAGCAAGGAGATATGCAAGGGTTATTCCCATGGTCACTTGTATCCAGGGTGTTAAGAGATGAATCCAGAGTTTCTTTCGCTTGTATATTATCATTTTCCTGAAATCTTTCACTGCTGCTATGGACAGGCATCATCTTTACATAATCTCAAGCTTCTTTTGCAACTTGGGCACCAAACACACTAGCACAATGTATTGGTCGGCAATAAGGAACAATAAGGATCATGCAAGGGGCTGAGCATCTGTGGAAACGACTAAAGAGCGTGTAGGAGAGGGTTCATAAAGTGCTGTCCCACCTGCATTGTGTTTCTGCTTCATTAGTCTTTATTATTTTTACAGTGCCAAATATCTGCAACTAAGGCTGACACGCTCAGGACTAAGATATCTTTGCCCATATCATTGTATAAACTCTTTCTCTACTTTCAGAATATTTATACACTCGTGTTTGTTATTGTCCCTTGGCTGGAGATTACTGCTCCCATAAATAGTCAAGCAGATCACATCAGAGTTCCTAATCCATTTCAGGGCAAAATCAGCCAACCAATCTTAAAATAATTCTGTAAGCGTGGCTGGTTCAAGGCTTCGCCACAATATAGGCAAAACTTGGATGGGGGAAAAAAAATGAAAAAGATTTTGGAGTGGTTGTTCAGGCACCGTTCTCCCCGAGTGATTCAGGATACCAAAACCAAGCTAATTTCCTTGCTTTGGTGGTGGGTGGTCATGGCTCTGTTTTCTGTGCCCAGCAAGGCAGTTCACATCCCTTCGCCACTGTCTGAACACTAGTGGTGAGGAAGGCAAGCTGGAGAATAAGCTGTAGGGGTACTTTCAGCTCTCATCTTCTCTAACTTCCTCCCTGTTTCTAAGGGATCTGGTTACCTTTAAAACCTCTCCTGTCTTCCACTCTGCAAGTGGTCACTTGGTTTTACTTGCACAGCTGTGAGAGGAGGATGGTGCTGGAAGGTGAGAGAGATGGCGAGGGTGGTGTAAGCACGGACCCAGATGTGCTGCCCTGATAACCTGGCCAACCTCTTTATTTATAGTTTGTCCTCATAAATCTGCTGCCCTAGGTAATTTCCCACATGGCTTGTGCCTAAAGCCGGTTCTGCCTCTTGGTAGAGCTACTGTAAATCTGAGTTTCTTCACTGTTTCTCTGTCTCTGCCGGGAATTTGGTCCAGATGTGATCTGAAGTGCTTCAGACTTTTTTCCTACTTCTTTTTTTTTCCCTCTGAATATTCTGCAGCTCAGCCAGAGCAGTCCCAGATGTTTCCATGGTGCACGTGCAGATCAGCAGTACGGCACATGCGCAGTAGGTGTAAGGCTTCCTGCACACCCTGGATCCCTTCTGCTTGCATGGTGTCCATGATACCTGTACACACGCTGAATGAGTCCCACTTGTAGGCACGAGTCACCCATGCAGTAGTTTCGGTGCCTATGGTAGACTCATTGCACATGTGGCACACAGATGTGTAGACTTCTGTCCAGAAAATCCCAGACAGAAATGTGAGAGCCCTAAATAAAGACCAGTTCTGTAGTCATGCATGAATGCTCTTTCTTGCATGTACTTTATGTACGAGTTACCTCAACAAGACTACTCAGTATCTATGCTTCTGCAAAACTGGCGTATAACTTTTATAGAGAGGATTTTAAAACGAGAATGAGAAGAAAGACTGATAAAGTAATCCACTTCAGTGCTTGTTTTTCATGATATGACTATGAATAAGTTGTTCAGACTTTCTTACCCAGTACTCCTGCTTGTAGTAGCTGTGACGTTTATCAGTCTCTGCTGCAAGTTTATTGGAGAAGGATGTCAGAAAGTTAATTATTTAATAATCTGTTGTAAACTGTACATGTCAGTAGCTACAAAGCATTATTTTATTAAATCAATGATAGTGTTTGGCTTTAACAAGTGTTTACATGTTCAAAGAGCTTAATGCAAAGTATTTGATTAAATAATTATTCATGAATTTACAAATATTGACTCATAAAAAAATCTGAGGGATGAAGCAGAAATTAAAGTAATTGTAAGAGTTATAGGCCAATATCAATGGCAGGATTAGCATAAAAACATGTAATTTTCAAGCTTTTATGTTTACTGTGCTTCTTTTTTGGTCTCTGAAAGAAATAGTTAATTAATAGTTGTGGAAATAGTTTACAATATTTTTTTCAAGTAAGCTTGGCTGAAGAGATTCATAATCTTATGCATTTGCAGATCTATTACATAATTCATTTGTAAGGCTCCAAACTATGCACTGAGACTTCAAAGAAAGTCTTATCTGACAGCAAAATTTGTCCCTAGATTATTAGTTCTTAAAATCATTTTTATAATTCCTTTTATGAAAAAGACAGTAAAAATAAGGTAATACGTTACCCTGACTATGATGGGTTGGGGAAGTTCCCTGTGCTGTTCTTGATTTAAACATATTCCTGTGTGGTGGGTGGGGAATACATTGAATTGCAAGGCACTTGGGGAATAATGCTCTGTCATGACATTTCCTCTCCTGTGGTCTCCTATACTGTCTCCTTAGTTTAGAAAGATGTGTTTGCTTGTTACTGTATTTCATACATTTAAAATGGAGGAATGAGCTTTATAAAAGTATTTTTCAATAAACAAACATGAGTATTTTCCACATTGCAATTTTATGTTTTGTTGAATGATGCCCTACAGAGAAGTGTGGTAAAGCAGAAGTATACATTCAGTGTTCTTTGGGCTGAGCACTTGTTCCAAGAGTACATATATGTCTGCTGTACCAGAGGATGATCATGATGATCTGCCTACCAAGCAAGGCAGTATGATTAACGGGAGAAAATTTCATATAACCTTGTAATTGAGGGCAGTAGTATGGTGTTTGTACACACAAAGGCTCAATGAAGGTTATGTGATTATCCTCCATACTCCGTACTTCCATATCCCAGCATTTGACTCGTGTTTTTAATGTATGAAGAAAAGGAAATGATACAGGTGGATGCTGGAGCTGCCAGTTACCCTCGCGTGGCTCCCACAGTGTTCAGGTGTCATTCCTGTGCCTGGATGATGGTCCATGACCTGTGTCCTGCTGCAGCTGCTAAGGTGGGAGAAGAAACAGGTCAGCGGAGACACTGAGACCCGTTGGGTTGCCCAGGTTCCAGCTGTACCCCTACCAGAGACCCTTCCAGGCTGGAGTGGTGGGGCACTTATTGCCAACACCATACATGAGGTTTGGCGTGGCTCATTCGGTGAAGACATTTCATTCCCTGCCATAAGTTTTTCTGCTCCCAGCTGGAAAGAGGACTACATATAAATAATGACAGTCTTGTATCTGGTCTATTCATGCTCAGCGCTGAGGGGCCGTGCCGTGCGTTGCTTCCCTAGCAGAGCAATGCTTAGCACAAGGGAGTATGCCCTGTCTGCAGGGCTTGCTGAGGGCAGACACAGCACCACAATAATGCCCGCTACATATGACCAGGCAGACACGCCGTTAGCTTGAGGAGGCAGAGCGGGCCCATACCAGCCTACAGCTGGCCATGGAGACAAGCTACTGACTGTAGCTGTTTTGGCATGAAAGGGTGGGTGAGGAAGTTACCATTCATTTATTTGGAGTATCGGGGAGAAATTCAGCCTTGTTGTTTATAGTAGGAAAGGTCCTGTTCCCTTGATCCCACTGCACCGCAGAGCTGCGTGGGGCCAAATCATTGTCCTTCCTCTTCCTTTGAAATTTAACAACTGAGAACACTGCACCTATTTGAGCGTAAGTTGAGATTTTAAAACTGTTGAGTGGGAAAAGAATGAGATTGCCCTTCATTTTGCAAATGCCCTATTTTAAATACAGCCCTGTGAAGCCTTTCTAATAACCTCAACAGCTTCCTCAGCTGTGCTGAACAGACGGTTACAGCCGCGCAGCGCTGGCAGCGCGTACCAGTGCGGGAGCTCGCAGGCAGTGCTGGAGCTCCGCTTCCTCAGCCGAGGCCGTGTCAGCATCCGCACCGCATCACCAGGCTCTGCTGCAGGCAGGCACCAGCACGTTCACAACAACCTTTTAAGGGCCCACAGCAACTGGCAGGCCCTGGGATTAAACACAGCAGTCTTACCTTTTGTTTCCATGCTGAAGAAGTAGCAGGCATTTAATATTTGGGAGTCTGGCTTTGACTTTGTGGGCTAGGTGGGAAGGGGAATGGTATCTCCTCTTGTTGTGGACCATGTCTTTCTAGGAATGTGCCAGTGACTTAATATGGGGAACCATCATTGCTTGAGACGACTGATTTTTTTTTCTAGATTAGTTCAGTGTTTATGAGAGTCACCTAGGAAAAGAAGTACCTTTCCTTTAACATTTCTAAGAAGTTTCTCCCATGGATTTTTTTCCTTATATGTCTTTAAAAACTGCAAACTGAGCCAGCAAAAAGCAAGAAGTACACTGAAGCTTCTGTTAACACCCGTTTATTCATACAGGAAACCTGCAAACAGCCTGTAATTCTTAGGGTGACATTTTTAAAGGTTACTTCCCTGTCAAGGTTTCTCAGGTAGGGGTTTGAGACAAGCATATTTTCACATTGGCAAAAGCAGTATATTGTTATACAGCAATGTTCATATTCGTAGATTTCTACATGTTTTATGAAATTAATCACCCTTAGATAAAAAGTTTGTATCTAAAAAATTAGAATGTAATTCAGCTAGTTCTTTGTTCATCTGTCTGTTATTTCTGGGACTAATATCTTTTTCTCTGTGAGAAAAGGTATACATTTAAACATAAGCATTCTCTTGCTCTTGGTAATGTGTTTAAAAACAACATTTAGAATTGGTGAACTTAGTTCAGACATGATACTAAGTTGCTTTATAAAATTTACTATTCCGTTTATAGGTTGTCTCAGAAGATTGTGAAAGAATGATTTTATTACAGCTTTTTAAATTCATACTAGCCTCTGAATCTCACAGATATGCAAACAAGGTACATTTTAAGGAAAAAGAAATGAAATATTTCCTTTTATAAATCACCTTACTGGGTAGGTGCTGTTGTCTTCCATATTTTAGCTTCTGTATGATCTTTAATTATATTTTTTTTAGTTAGAGCAGAAATTGCAGGACTGAAGGTCCATTTGCAAATCTGCTTTTAGCTTCCTGCATGGGGAGTAAGAGCGATATGGAAGAAATAGTTTGTCATCCTTACCTTTCGGGGAGAAAAATAGGATTTGACTGAGCTAGATCTGTTACTGTAGCATCCCATTCAGGTGAAGCTGTGTCTTGAAACCTGTGGCACTGTAAACTGGGCAGAGGCTTCTGTGTCTCCGGTTTAATTCACCAGGATGTTTGCTGCCATGGCAGCCAGCAGCATTCACTGCAGTAGCAGAGAAGAGTCATATATCTGGGAATGCAGGTTGAATACTAAAATGTAAGGAGGCTTGTGCAGAGCTTTGCTTCAGTGGTTAATTTTGGCTCTTTATTGAGCTCTGACGTTGAGGCTGTACTTGCAGTTCTGTGTCAGCCCATCTAAAGTGAAGAGCCGTCGTGCACTGGGATCAGTCATGATCTGCTGAAAGGGGGGGAGGAAAGCCCGAGACAGCACTTGTGCCTACTTTGGATTTCAGAAGGCAGCAGCTGTAGACAGAGATGCAGGCCCACCGCTCCGATGAGACCGGTGATTGGATGGAGAGGGGAAAACACAGTTGGCTTTTGGGATTACTTCTGTGCTGGAGCAGAGTGTTTGATCAACTCTCTTCTGCTTGAGAGAAATCCAAGTGAAAATGACTGTAAGTACTGCAGATTAATGTGACGGGAGAGAAGTGGCTTAGCAGAGACAGCAACGTAATTTTAAAGAAAATGACTGTGCCTGCCTAGTCATTTACAGTGTGTACACTGCATGTTTGAGCTCTGCTTTTCATTGCGAGTGCAACTATGTGCTACCTGGGTCGTGCCGTGTGTGGTACCGGAGGGATCACCTCCCAGACCTTTCGGGAGAATTGAACTGCTATCCATCTCAGAAATATGAAATCTAACTGAGGTGAAGCCCCAGCCGGAAAGATGCAGCGATCTGCTGAACTGTCAGTGTTTAAAGGCAAGGAGGTTAGAAGAGGGTGTGTTCGTCTTCAGAAGCAAAAGTCTCTAACCAATCTCACGCTCATCAGTGAAGGGGAGAAGAGGCGATACTCATACAGGGAGAACTGGTTTGGAAACGCCTCCAAGTCCAGCCAGAGTTACCATCAGCGGCAGACAGAAGCTGGGAGCGGAGGCTCCCTTTCCAAGGCACTCTCACAGTCAGTGCACTCTCTCTGCCACCCCAGCCTCACCGCAACCCAAGTGTTTCAGGTGATACCACCTGCTGGAAGCAGGACGTCCAGGAAGTCAGGAGACCGGCGTACAGGTGAAGGCTTCGAGACTGACAATGAGGAGAGGGGAAAATCAGATGATGAAAATGCGTCCTGCATGTCCCGTTTCCCCAGCAGGAACTGGGCAGAGGAGGAGGAGGAAGGCTGCTTGCGTGAAGGGACCGCGCATCTGGATGAAGATGTCATAATAACAATGCTGGGGGACCTAGAACAGGTCCTTTATACTGATATTTTAGGTAAGTTAACTTTGGCTTGTCATCAGGAAGTGCAGCAGGAGACCCAAGTGTTAGCACGAATCTGCATGGAGCAGATTTTTGATCTTGACAGTGATTTCACGAGACAGAACTGGGTTTATTTGCAATAGTATGCAAAAAAAAATAGGGTCTAGACATTTCTTCCTTGTTTGCTTACTCTGACCTCCAAAGACACTATGAAATGAAGACAAATGTCTAAATCACTTTTGATGGGTGCATGGGCAGAAACAGCCTGTGAATAACTGAGCATAGTTTGCCTAGCTGTTTGAAAAAATAAGGTGAGACATTTAAGTGCTATTAGTTTACTCATAAATAAACTAATTTTAATGACACTTGTTCTCATGAATTTAAAATTTAAATCTTGAATCCAAAGTTTGGTTTAGATAGAAAATGTCTCGGCCTACCTACAAACTGTATTGCTCCCCGCTTCCCCTCGCTGATAATTTCACCCCTATATGTGGAATTGTGAGTGCCAGGGTTTCAGTTTAGCTTAAATAACCAGTTTTGTTATATCAGTGCATGCCAGTGAGCATTTGAAGTCCACAGCCATAGGTGTTTCAAAAGGCTTCTGTGTTACTGGCTTTACTTTTCATCTCTCAGCCCTTTATAAGAGTGCTCAAAGTGTTCATTGCTAAAGCTTTGTTCTTCCGCCAGTGAAATGGTTGAAGTGGCTGCTTGCTTTTCCAAGGTTATGTAGCATGTGTCTAGCCTGGAGGTTCTTTGCTGGTGGATATGTTAGCCCCGATTGTATTTAAACACTCAGGATAAAATTTTTGCTGTGTAGGTAATGTAAAAAGCTATCATCTCAAAATAACAAAGAAACAAGTAGTCTTTTTTTATGCATCTTTTTGTTGTTAGACTATACCAGTATGCACAAAGGGGCTTCTCCTACAGATTAGAGGCTCGTTAGCAAAGGCAGCTGAGCTCTCCACCTGCCCCGGCTCCTCGTCAGCTGCGTGTCACTGAGCAAATCCCTCTTCTCTTGCAAGCCTCAGTTTCCCCACCTGCAGAGTAAAACTGGTACTTTTCTTTGTGAATGGAGTTAATATCTAAGAGTGGAAAATTCTCTGGGGAGCTGCTTATTATTTGTAAATTCTTTTATGAAAATCAGACAATTAATGGAATTAATCTCCCATTTATCTGCTTTGGGCTGCAGTTACATGCATGGAAGTACTGAAATGATTATGAACAGGATTATTAAATGTGCAATTATGGGCAAGCCTCAGATTTTTGAATGTAAAAATTTAACCTAGGTGATTAGTGATTTCTGTAAAATGTTTATTTTGATTTTCTGTGTACGTATCTCACACAATGGAAGAAATGAATGTCTTCTCTAGAAATTTATTGAGAGAATCTATAGTGGTTCATAGTGGTTCAGTGGAACCATCTTTTGGAACATTCATGTTTATCATAAATGATGAAGCTACAAGTGATTTGAGCAGATTATATTTCCACGGGGTCAGTAAAATATTTACATCAGACTTTCTTGTAAGAGGAACAAATTTTTGAAAGAGAGTTTCAGGGTACGCTGGGTTAAGTCTTTCTTATCACAGTCTCTCCATGTATGAAATAGAATGTTTTTCTTCGGCGTGCCAAACAGAATCACTAGAGATAACAAACAGGCAGCATTTCTGATATGTTAGGTGATGCAAATGTAGATAGACTCTATGATGGCAGTGGGCCATAGTAATAAGCAACAAGGTGCCTTGGGGAGTCTGGGCTCCCCTTGAACCAATGTGTCCCGATCCTGCTGCACTGTAGCATCAATTCTAGCAGGCACAGTGTAGCTAGCTTTCAGAAAAAACACATGCTCACCATCCCCATGGTCTTCTGTACAGAAGTAGGGTGCCACAGTGCTGTCCTGAAAATTTAGGCAATGTCAGGTGCAAGTTAGGTCTGAGGATCTTGCACTCAGTGCAGAAAATTTCTTAAGCATTGTGTTCAACTTTTTATACTTTCTGACTTATTGATCCATGGTACAGTATGAGTCCGTTGATATGGCCTTAAGAGAAGGATGGAAAGAAAAAAGAACAATTATTTTTAAAACGCTTAATAGTTACATTTATGAGGATTTTGTATGTAGTACTATTTAGTAGCTTAAGATCATAAAACTCCACTTGTCTCTTTTTTAGAAAAAAATGGTGGAAAGGTTTTGAAATTACCCTTTATGTCACTGAGAGATCAAAAGAGATTAGGCCTTAAACTTTTCACCTTTCCAGGATAGAGTAACTTCACTTTTTATGGTATAATTTGAAAATGAAATTTCTTCTCTGTGAAAATATATTTTGGCAGTTTGCCATATATATGTTTCTTTTTTTTGTATTGCAATTATACCTTAAGGCTTTGTTATGTTATTTACTGTACAATATGTATTAAAAAAGACAGTTGCTGTCATTTTTGCTGCAAGAATTTGCGGTGTTAACATACAGAAAAGGACAACTGACAAGGATAAACAAGGAAGGAAAGGGCAAAGTCACTGCAAATATGAATTATATTCAGTTCCTCCAATAAATATAAGGTAAAGTATTGCTTAACCTTTAATTCTGCCTGCTTACACCCTGGATTTTGTCTTTCTGTGTATAACAGAAAATTGTCCTATACCAACAACCTACCGTTTCACCTCTGGTTTGAGGCAGGGCAGGTAACAGGTCCTGGGTCTTCCCCATGTAGGTGTTGTGGCAGGAATATAATGTGCTCCTGGAAGTGAATTTGAGGGCATTTGGTAGAGGGGGGAAAGCAAAGGGCAGCAACAGTGAGGAACTGAGTGCACCATAGGCACCTGCCTGGAGGCAGGCACAGACAGTCTGCCTGGGAAATGTCTGGGCTTTCAACAGCTTTCTTATAGGACTTACTGGTCTCCAGCTTTGCCTTGGCATGAGCCCTTTTGTCTCACGGTAATCTCCAGGATGGTGCAGAAAACCTCTGTAAAAACCCATGTACTGTTCTACATGGGATCCACAGGTACATTGATCAGCAAAGTGCTTGACTGAATACATTGAGCTTGAAACACAGAAGCAGTTGTGGTAACTTCAATCTGAGCGTGAATATTTGCCTCCTGCAAGGTATTACATGCAAAAATGCACACAGGTAGTTTATTTTATGGGGAAGAAAAACAAAAAAAGGGAATGAACTTGTGCTCAGGGTGTGGCTTGAGAAGATGGAGAGTTGGGCAGTGGTGCTGGGCCTGTGTCCCCACTTCTTGTCTCCACCCTGTCTGGGTGTTGACCCCACTGTCAGTTCCATGGTGCAATCCAGAGGTTTATGGACTGTTGAATTGTGAAAACACTGAAGAATTGATTTGGAGCAATAAAATAAACAAGCGAACAGCAGTTCCTGAAGGACTGTTTAGCTGCAGCAGAAAGGACCAGAGATATAATCGAGGCAGAATAGATGGGAAAACCTCAAACTGGCATTGCTGTCAAAGCTAGCTTAACATTGAGCCACAACTGCAGGGTACATTGGCTAGTACCATGTATCATTTGCCTATCAGGGAATAAATAAAGGGTGTATGGAATGTATATGGAATAATTTATTTCCATTTAATGTCCAATTTTTCCTAAGTACCTGCAGAGTGATTGGGCATTAAGACCTGGGCTGCAGAAGAGGGTACAGTAGCAATTCAGTTTGTTGATGAGCTCAAAGGCTTCATCTTTTAGTCTAAACTCAAAATTAAGGGGCTTAAGTGAACGATTGTTCAAATAAAGTTTTCTTATGCAGATTCTCCCTTATATTTGAAATAAATGTCCCTGTGTATGTCAAACCCATGTTAAACCCATGCTTGCAGTTCTGCTGCACATCAACCTTACTATATATTTCCCCTGCCTTCAAACAGATGTTTTGTTGAGATCTTTTTGCCTTACCAGAACTATTTTGTTTTGCGCTTTGCTTTTCCAGAATGCTTTGTTAGATGTAAAATTTTCATTGTTTCTGGCCCCATGTTGAATATTCTCCTGCTCTCTGTCCTATGTTTTTCTTGCAACCTCTACATTAAGATCTCCTTCCTTTTTTCCCACTTTGATTACTCTGCAAAGCATACCACCTTTTCTTGTTTTGTGTGTTTTTTTGTTTTGCTTCCATGCCAAACATCTACCTGCTTTTTCACCTGCCTCTCTCACTTGGATGGCACACCACGCCTTTCCTCAGAGACATCACCATTGTTGAGTGTATATCTTGTATAAACTCACACACAAACCTGGGAGGAGGAAAGGTGGCAACAGAATGAGATATGCAGCAACTTGAAGATGTGTATCCGCATGTGTATTTTACAGATGTGAAATATCATAGTCCTATATGGTATTTTGCCTTTGCTTGGATTTCTGATCTTGATTTTTGTATGATGTTGAGTTTAAATTCACCAGATGTATTAGATGTATTCTAAGATGAAACTGTTTCTTGATGTCATGAGTATTCCAAGATTAGATTGTTCTGGATGAGAATGCTGAAATCTAGAGTTAAATATTAGAGGTAATTTTCATTCTTGATGATAACATTTCCAGAATGAGGAGTAAAATTAACTTAATAAAGTGAGGTATGACATGAAATTTATCATTGATAGAGTCAAAAAAAATTTCTTTGCACTCCACATTCAGCATTGTGTACCTGATCTTCTTTCAAGCAACAGATATAGGACACAGGCAGAAGCAGAACACTAGCCTTAAACAAATCAGTGATTTTATCACAGATTTTCTTTTGAAATTCTCTTATTCTCCAAAACAAAAATGAACTAAAATTCCTTGATATATGCATATTCAAGAAAACATGCATTTCTGTATCTTGATGTATGATTTTTGGAGGTTGCTTTGAGGCTTATTACATTTTCCTTTTGTAACACAAAATATGTAACTTTTTTTCCTTCTGTTGTTTTTTGTTTGTTTGTTTGTTTTAAATTATGTGAAGTAAACATGGTTCAGGATGTTCCAGGTAAAGTTCTGTGGGCTTTGCTATTCAGGAGACCAGACTAGTTTGTGACAATGGATCCGTGAAGTCTGTTAAAATCTGTAATTGTATAAATGACGCATATGCTTAGAGTATACAGATTTTTATCCCAAGAAGAATATTTTTCTTATCCCATATGAAGAATAATCTCCCCCTTCAGGAAACCATTACAGTTTAGGAAAGATCCTTTATTAAGTGCCTGACTTAAAGAGTACTTAGAAATAGCCTGGATGTTAAGTGCATACTGAAGAGTTGTTGTAACAGTCATCCCAATACTTTCCAGACACAGATTTACTGTGGCTTTATTTCCTACCAAGTCATGTAAAATGTCAAGGAGGAAAAAGGGGCTGTTTAATGTATCAAGTGGTCTGGGGCTGCATCGTGCCTTGATTACAGAGGATAAAAATCCCAACGCTGTAAATCTGAGTTTCATTAATAGATTTGGGCCCTAACAGTGATACTTCACCAGGGCTCTTTTCAGTGGTTTTTTTACATACCACATGTTATTTATAAGCGTATGTGTGTTTTATTACTGAAAGGATGAGGTTTTATTTTTTAAAAGATTAAAGGGACAGGCCTATTTACAGTCATATGTGTGTATTCTCAGCTGTGTATACATGTGTGCACTTTAGTCAACCTTATATGCTCATGTGCACTAAAATTTATGCTGGTTTGTTTTCTTCCAGGGGAAGACCCTGAAACAAGAAGAATGAGAACTGTAAAGAATATAGCAGACCTGAGACAGAATTTGGAAGAAACTATGTCCAGCCTTAGAGGGACCCAGATAAGCCACAGGTATAATGTTTTTGTGTAGACTGCTAAAAATTTGGACTGTAGGAGGATATTACTAGTTGCTGAATGAGTTAGAGACTTGCAAGGGAAAATTAACTGTGACACTAACCATACTGTTCACTAGACTGCCTCAACAACTTAAGTGTGACTTTAATATGCTTTACTGTCAAAGTGTCTTATACAATCATTCACAAAGACAGTTATTTTTTCATGTACAGCTACTTAGAAGCCTATAAAATTTATTTTAGGTTATTTTATAAGTACAGGTTATTATACCCACAAACACATATGTGCACATGGAGAAACACACACACACACACACACACACACACAACTTTTTTAAAAATATGTATATTCTTCCAGCCTTTCCTTTTCCTTGTTTCTCAGGAACAGAGAAAGCACAGTTCACTGACTTCTCCATTTTGTTTGGCAGCACATTGGAGACAACTTTTGACAGCACTGTGACAACTGAGGTGAATGGGAGAAGCATACCAAGCTTGACAAGCCGGTCCACCCCGGTGACTTGGAGGCTAGGGCAGGCCAGTCCTCGGCTGCAGGCAGGAGATGCCCCGTCCTTGGGCGCTGGTTATCCTCGCAGCAGTGCGAGTCGCTTCATACACACAGACCCTTCTCGATTCATGTACACCACCCCGCTTCGCCGAGCAGCAGTTTCTCGCCTTGGAAATATCTCACAGATCGACATGAGTGAGAAGGGAAGTGGTGATTTGGACATGTCCTCTGAAGTTGACGTTGGTGGCTACATGAGCGATGGGGACATTCTTGGGAAAAGCCTCAGAACTGATGACATCAATAGTGGGTAAGTAGCACTTTTCCCCGATTTGAACTAATGTGTGATTGGCAGGTTTAACAGGATTTTCCAAACAAATTCTGGCAGAGAAGTGGTTGCTGCATAAAAATATACATATAAAAAAAAAAGAAAAAAAAGCCCCTAAGCTGCCAGTGATGTTCTCACCTGCCTTCAAATTCAGTTTTTCGCCTTTAATATCAACATGACTTTGCTAGGAACTTTGATAAGAGCACAGGTACTTTTTACTACTTACTGGAATTTCTTAGTTATCTGGTAAACCATTATCTTGCACTGCTTACCCTGGGATGGGTCATCTTTCAGTATTTTTATGCTTTATTTGAGATGCTAGATATGGTGTTGGATGCAGCTGATGAAAAGCAGATGCTGACAGCACTGACTTTCTCTGTTTCCGCTGCAAATATTGTCTAGTATAGTCTGTGTGATAGGCCTGTATTGCAATTTTTCAGCTGTGCCTATCATCTGAGCTGTAGGAATATTTTTTCATAAAATAATAGATCAGTGACTCTCCAAGCCTACCCAGGAGGAAGAATGGCAATTATTTTTATTTTTGTTTTGTTAATCAATTGATTGACTTTGGGCTACTGCATTCCCACTATTTAACAATTCTTATATCAATCTTGGAACATAAGTCACTTCATTCCTATGTATGTTAGAACTCCTAAAGCATCATTTAAAAAAAACCCCAACATGTTACAGTTTTACTCATACCTAAATTACTGTTCAGTGCTGTTGTTGGCATCTCAAGGATGCTTGGTGGCTGAGGTAACATTGGTTTGAACAGAAGTTCCATAGAGTACATGGCCATGTCACACCACATTACTTCACTCTGTATAAATTTAGGACTCTTGCTGTCAATCTAATCTTTTAGTTTGAAGTACAGCTATGATTAGAGAATGGTAGCTGATGAAATTGGACATGATATGTTCCTAAGGGCAAATGTAAGTCTGTGATCAAAGCTCTTTGTAGAGTAGTGTCTCACCTCAAGCACCATCCAAAGATAGAGCTCTAGAAAAAGCATAACTATAAAGGAAGCATATTCATATATCTCACTGGTGCACTGTCTTAGTGCTGTGTGAATGGAGTACTGCTGACAAGGTTGTCCACTGCATAGCATTAGTGGCTGTCAAGTAGGATGTCATATTCATATGTACTAGAACAGGGAAAAGACATACGGAAAATGTAATACTTTAATGTCTGAAGGCCTTTTATCATAGAGGAAATATAAATGATGCCTTTGATAGATGCATGGGTTAATTTAAAAAAAAAAAAAGATAGGGGAATCCTTTGCAGTGCCTGATGAGTTGTATTAATTAGCTTATCACATTAGAGAATGAATATAGTCATCTTGTGTGACTTCTCTTTGCATCTGTAATAAGGATGACTCAATAGACAGTAAGTTGCAATGTGCTCAGTTAACATTTTTAGGTGCAGTAAATGTTAAAAACAAGTTAATAAGCTCCGAAAATTCAGGATTCATTGAGGCATGTAAAGTCTTATCTCCTTTATGCCTCTTCCATTTTCAGTTTAATTACTTTAAACACTTGGGGACAGGAATGCAGCAGTAATTAGAAATTAGTTTGAGGAAGGCCTGTTGCACTTGTTAAATCTCTCCATTCAGGCCTTACTTGTAAAGGAAAAAATCTATATAGTCTGGATTGCATTCAAACCACAGCTAAATTTAATATGCAATTCCAGAGCCTTGGAATCTACTGCATAATTCACCCCTAGCTAAATAATCTGTCAAAAAGTCTAAATGTTGTCTTTAATAAAAGGATAAATCTGGTGTGTGACTGTGACTGTTAATTTACCTTTGAAAACAAATGTGAGGTTACCTTCTGCAGACTCCAGATACCAGGGTTTCAGAAATCCCTTGCTGAACTGCAGGCCAAATCTTACCAGTGCATAAAATGCCTCGCAGACCTACCCTTTGTGTTTTAATGCACTTGAGGTTGCCTTCATCCAGATTGCCATCCAGGACATGATGCCATCTCCAACTGTAGCTGTCGCACAGGGCTACCCTACTGCAGCTTTGCTCTCAAAATCTGTACCAGCTCACTCACCCTGGACTGTGGGGTGGAGGCTGGTGCTCCTGGGCTGCTGTATTAGCCTCGCGGTCTCTGGGACAGTTGATTTCAATTAAATCAGCTCCCAGAAGGAACTGCTTGGAGAGAGCCAACAGAACATCTGGAGCACCAGCTGTGTGTGTGTGCCTTGGCTTGTGCCTGGGAGCCTGTGTAGAGTTATTAAAGTTAAATGTTTGTGTACTTGGACACACACTTCGACTGAAAGATGGATTTGAGTGGCATCATTTCATGGCTCAAGGAGAACTTCTGTTAAAGATTATTTGAATTGGGAGTGAACTCCACTAGATCATTTTAGCCATCATCCTAGCATTGGGACTACACTTATTTCAGTAAGACTGCAAATTTACTTAGAGTAGGTTCACTGAGGTACACTAATACTTTTTTCTGTATATGTACACTTGTATGTTAAGTGGCATACACACATATGGTCCTTCACAAATAAATTTGTGCAAACACTGTACTAGGTTGCTAAACTAAAATTGCTAAAAACTACAAGAGGGAAATTTAAAAAACAAGAGCTTAAGAGGGAAGACAGTTTAATGAAAGGTCCTTTGAGAGACTAATGGACAGGTCTGGAGAGTAGGACAGGCTTGTGGTACTGCTCAGGTATAAGAACCAGTACCTCTTGTAGAGATAACTCTAGGCAGGCATTCCAGAAATTCCAGAAATTATTGCTGCTGCTTGAAATTCAGAAACTTTTAATGGTTCTGTAGTGAGCAAGGAGCAGTATACTCACTGTTCGATTCATTAGTCATTCATTATAATGTGAAGTAGTGGGAATCAAGCAAAAGGAACACAGATAGAAACAGATTCTTAAATGTCATTGTAAGGGCTTCAGTGGAGATCTCTTTCATATTGGAACGACTGCATCTCAGTAGGGACTAGGGATTTGGGTTCTTAATTTCTTTTCCCATTTAGAGGGATGCTACTGTTTTTTTCTTTTTTTTTTTTCTTTTTTAACTGGAGTTATGCTTCTTGCATCTGGTGCTATTCTTTATCAAAAACTGCAGTACTTAAAATTTGTGAAGGTACTGGAGGGCTCCAGCCTAAATATATTTCAGTAAAACAGGTTGGCCTGTAAGCCACCACAGAAAAAGGCAAATGATCCTAGAAAATAAGCATGTATCCGATCTCCCTGTGCTGGGCACACAAACTGAGACTGTTTAGTATAAGTCTACCATCTAATAGGACAGCCTGTACCTTAAACATTTGAATTCCACAGTACATTAACTTTAGAGTGAAACATGGTTGCCAGATGGCTGCATTTCCCACTGATTGACCACACATTTATTTTCAGGTACATGACAGATGGAGGACTCAACCTATATACAAGAAGTCTGAACCGAATACCAGACCTAGCTGCTTCTCGAGACGTCATTCAGAGAGGGGTTCATGATGTGACTGTGGATGCAGACAGGTAACTGTGCTTTGCTTAGTAAAAAGCTATCTGAGCTTTGTAGATATTTTTCATCCTTCACACTTGTTAATATATCACAGTTTTTTTCATAAGGAATAGCAAGAGAAAGCAAGCTTCTGAGACTGCTAGGTTTCTGAGCACACAATACGCCAAATACCACAACAAGTGGGGAAAAAGCAAATTTCTCACACGGGAAGGGGACTTACGAAGAATTTATTGTTGAAGGTGTAAGAGAAAATATTAAGAAGCCCAGACCTTATTTGCAATCTTGGATCTCTGAAACGGGACACGATTTCTACAGGTTGCCTTGTCAGTTGAGGACCGTAGGGAGAATACACATGGTCTCTAGGCAGCAGAGAGCTTGCGTGTGCCTGATGAAGTGGGTCGGAACATGCATTTGGAGTTGGCTGGAACCAGAACCCTGGTCTGCTCCATGCGTTTTGCCCTCTGCGGGTGTCAGAAGGCGGCAGTACCCATGAGCAGTGGGAAGCGAGAAGTGGGGTTATATCCCATTGTCTATTCGGTGTGAAAAACAAAACACTATCCTGCCCTTATACGTGTGTATATGGGTATGAGTATAAATGCGTGCTCCCACTAGTACTTCTGCAGATTAGGCAAGCATTTTCTGTTTCTTTTCTTTGAGCTTAAAGTAGATTCATATTGGTGCCTTGTGTCCATGTCTGAGAAATAAAAATTCATAACCCAACTTTTGCAGAACTTAGAGCTGTCAGCTCTGAGGTTTTGGTCAGACCATCATAGAGATAAGGAGCAGCTGTGAAATTTGGCAGTCTTCAGTTTTAGGGGATTGATTTCAGTCCCATCTTTTTAAAATCAAGTTTCCTTTAAGGAAAAAAATGTATTTAATCAGGAAGGGAGAAAAGGTTCGTGAAGTGGCTCTGGTTTTACAAATCCAGCAAACTAGCTGAAGAGGTTCTAGGAAATTAACTTAGTTATGATATAATTTTTACTTTTCACAGTTTTCTGGTGAAAATATGTCTTTGACACAAGTCAAGTATAGTCTGCACTAGTCGAACAGTGCATGCAATGCATCAGGATAAAGAAGATAATTTTCATCCAGAGAACCAGTTACTTAAAAAAGAAGGTTGCTTTAGCTGACATATTAGCATTTGTTGACCTTGCAGAAAAAGCCAATTTTAGATAGCAATTCAAATGAACACAGCTCGGTTCTTTGGAATGCAAGCATTGACGTGATGCAAAGACCAGAGAAAGTGTACAGTAGGCGTTTAAGAAAATAATTTGGATAGAACTCAGGCAGTAACAGAAGGAGAAAATGAGAAATGAGATGTGGGCAGGAGGGACTTTTGTGGAGCTCTGTATGTGAGAACAAGAACCTTAAGCTCAAAGTGGGAAAGAGGGTGGAAAATTTAGAGGCTGGGAGTCATGTAATTAAAGACAGAGAATGTCGCTAGCGCCCACGTTTTTGTATGTCTCTATATCTTTTTTTCACCTGGGAGTGAAGTTATTAGAGCTCTTCCCACGATGCAATATTCACACCCAGGTTTCAAACCACACACATTTTCCCTGAAAAGAGGAGGTCCAAATTAAGGGATTTTTAAATTTTTCTTAGTGTTCCTCAAACTCTAGACGCCACTCAAACACTTTGTGTTTGTTTTGCTTTGAAGTGTTATTTAGTAATGTATGTGTTAATCTGCTCTATCTAGTGTGCAGGTACATACATGTTTTGCATGTGAAACCACAGGGAGGCTATCATCAGTTCTCAATTAATGAGAATGTCCAGCATTTCCCAGTACATAAAGCTGTTTCGGTTTGTTTATACAACTTTGTCAGACTGGCTAAAAATGTTGTGCTAAAAACTACTCTGCTGCTTCTGAGTCTTTCATCTCTGAGTCTATCCCTTGCCAGGTTGTGAAGCAAGGATATCAAATTTGCCAGGAGATTATTTTGGGTCTTGAGTGAAAAGTTGACCAATTTTATGCAAGAGACAAGGCTTTTAAAAAAATGAAATTCATGTGTATTCAGGAAAGAGGTATTTGATCTCAACAACTAAAATCTCAATATATTCCATCTTCACTGTGCATTTACAAACTGCCCTTGACATTAGCAAACCGCATGAGCAAGACCCAAAGTCATTTTGGGGCTTAAAGCCTACAGATGTGAAGTAGGATTTACTCTGTAATGACTGCTTTCCCCTACACGAAGAAAGAAAGCTGGACTCCTGTGCTCTTCTGGACAGGGTGTCATGGAACGTACTATATGCTGTCATGTAATTAAAAACTTGATCTTAATGCACAGGCATGAGGGATTTAAATTATGGATGTTCAGACAATTCTGGCATTTTCTGACCTTTCAATACTTGATTTTTACAACTTTAATCATGCTTTGTTGACATAGATTTCTTTTGTGTATAAGAGTATGCTATGTCTTGAAACAGCAAAAAGGTGTTTAGGAAGTGGAAAAATTAAATATTCTTATGTGCTCTGATGATAACAAAACACATGCTTGCCAAAATGGTTGACAAAAAAAACCATATTAGGTCAAACACACACACACAAAATTGTTTATGCTGATCTTCAACAATGTGTCCCATTTATAATACGAAATCAGGTGGAAAAAGCAATATGGAGACTGCTGAGACAGTTTGTTTGGCAGGATAGGTTTCGGTCCTTCACAACAGCATGGGTAAGTGAGATTTCATCTTATCTCACATAGCATTTTAGATCTTATTTTTTCTACTCTGGAGAAAAAATAATAGGGTTTGTTTCAGGGCTTTAAGGTATGCCTTGCCACTGATATGATGAACTTCCATGAAAGAGGATTATTCTCCTTTCTATCATCCCTGTAGATATGTGAAGTACATATCCATTTTCTCTATGGTATCATTAGTATAAGCCTTTTTCACAATTGGCATGATTTGCCCTGGCCTTTCTGTTGTAAAGGACTCTGCTGGCATCTCTGTGAAGGGAGAAAATAAATTATATGCTGCAAATGCCTGATTTACATTAGTAGGCAGGAGAGAAGTTTCAGTATTCTGTCCATCACTAGAGCCAGTAACTTTTGCTGACAGCAACCCCGTGTTCTTCATGAAAGTTGAACTTGGGTTTTTCCTGACAACCTGAATTACAGCTTCTGCTTATATTTTAAAACTTTTTCTTTTTGTGAGCTGGCAGTACAATATTCTTCAGATAGGTGGGCTGATGATATCTCTAAGGGCAATGCCATTTCTGGCAAAGGTATACTTTCAGACTGATTCTTATTTCATGGATAAATCAGGAATAATTCACTGAAATTAAGGGCATGGAACTAGCATAAAAAGACAATCAAGTCCCCAGTCTGATTCCACTCTAAATTGGTTTCAGATAGGACCTGCATCTCCACTTCTTTGGTGAATGCCAAAAAGCAAAGGGTTGAAGGATCTCCGTGTGGAAACCTAGCCTGAGAGAGCTGATCCAAATAATAATATTAAATTGCTCTTTGAACAACTTCATAAAAAGTTACATTCATGAATGCGACATAAGCCAAGGCTTAAGTGTTCGTTGCATACTGCTCTGGAAAGCACATTGGTGTAGAAAGGAACACAGAATATTTGCTTGTTCTAGGGAAAGAATTGTAATGGTTCAATGAAAGGCTGAAGGGACACTGGCAGCATCACATGTCAACAGTTGTATCGTTCTTCTTTTGATATTTTTTTTCTAATTTGGACTCTTTTTTTGGTCTATAAATGCCTATTCCTTGCAACTTACCTTGCTTCAGAGTCCATAAGAAATTAATTAGAGAGGAAGATGGATTCTCTGCAACGGGTGTAACTTGGGATGTGGCTGGGAGAGCTCTCAGTGGTATGATATTACTTTTCATTTATTGTTCTGTCTTCCTCCTCTACACTCTAGAATTTGCCTTCTGGGACTCTTAGAGGGAGTATTTGAGGAACATTCTTGGAGTTCAAAACCCTTTTCAAAGTAAGATGAGCCAAAAGAGATTAGACGTAAGCACACAAAATGAATTATGTTCTTGGGAAGAATAAGGTTTATTGAAAAGTAAGTTGCAGTGTTTCCAAACCACACTGTGTTGCCCATAAAAACTGTTAGGGAAGTTTAAACAAGCCTTTTTAGAAAGGGATATAGCTCTACTGAGTTCAATCCTTGTCTTTCCACCCCCTATACCTGCTGAATTTAGTGCACTGTATCAAAAGCCACAGGTTTCTTCACTTTCATCAATCAACAGTCAGCATAAGTTGTGCAACCACTTTCCCCTCACATCCCTTGAATGCAGTATTCTTTTTTTTCACCTTTTTTTTAAAGCTTTGGGGTTCATCTGAAAGGTAGCTTATGCTGCTTAGCGTGCTTTTATCATGGCCTGCTTCAGCTACTTTGCTGTTGCATTGAATCTGAGCCTCTGTTACACAGAGTTCTTGTGCACAGGGAGTCTTTAAAATGCTTCCACCATCTGTCACACGTGCAGAAGATTTGGCAGTTATCTCAGACTAGCTCAGGCTGGCCTGTTTGTTCTCAGCCAAACCATAATCACCATAATACATTATTAATTATAATTATAATAAAATAATTCCAGATTTTCCCTGTAGTTTATTAACTAACTTCCTGCATGAATGACTATAAGTCTTCTTCTGGTGTTTGTCTGAGTAGATGAGCCTTGAGTTGGAATATGGTACTTTTGGAAAAGGGACTTTTTTTCAGAGGTCAAAGGGGTACTGAACTGGGAGCCCTGTTTCATAAGGTTGGTAGTATCAGAAAAGGCTGAGAGACATCATGAATGGTAACTTAAAATCCTAATAGAATACAACGCCTGTTCTCATGCTGTAAAGTTTTGGCAACCCATTGACATTGCTGATGTTGTTTGGAATTTAACCCTTTGGAATGTTGTTCAGTGGACAGGCATACTTCAAGTATTGCTTTTCTATCCAGATGCTTCTGCATAACGTGTATTTGAGCACTGCACTGATACCGTGCTTTCTGCCATGTGTCCCTGCAGCTTGGTGTTGATGTGATCGCTGTTCTGCCATGTTGCAACTATTACCTGTTCATTTTGCTGCTTTTGGTAGCAGAGTGGGATTTACTGTGGCTAGTTAAAGGAATTGTATATAGCAGAGTATTAATGATGTTCACTGTATGCACACATTCAGCCCTGTGCCCTTTCCTCTGTCTCCCAACATTTCAGCTGTGTCCAGCTCTGGGTGTCTATGGCAATAACACCTACATTCATCCACAGATATGAAATAGCAAAACATAAAATAGACATACCTACTTCTTGCTGTCTAAGACTTTCTTGGGCAAAACTGAGCTTTGCTACAAATCAACCACGCTGTGTAGGTAGACTTCCTATACCTTTGCATCTGTCTTCACCACTAAGTGTGCCTGTGATTGCTTTTCTGTGCACAACCTAAAAAAGTCATTATAGACATTGAAGTTAGCATGGTTCATCCAATTGTGTGATCCACTATAATTTTCCTGTCTGTGATTTTACAGTATTAGTAAGTTCTTAGGAAACAGAAATAATTATATCTATACCTCACTGTTTTTGCAGCTATTACTCGAATATCTCCAGAAACCGTAATTAAAGAATCTCTCTTGTGAAGCAATTTAAATTTTAAACTGTTTTTACTATTGTTGCTCTCTTCTATACTTTTAATCTTCCATAATTTCTTTTCACAGCTGTTGCTGTTAACATTTCCCGCCATTTACTTTTATTATTCTCAAAGGACCGCACATTTTCATAATCTCTGGTGTAAATCTTTCCTCATTTTGGCATCTGTTAGGTTATCAAGAAAGTTACTAGGTAGAGGTATCTATTTCAATGTGTATCTCAGTTTTTATTTTTTCTGCAAACTAAGGATGCTATATTTAAGTACCAAAAGCATAAATATGTGTGTATCCATGCATGAAGAGCAGAATAATTGTGTCAAAAGGAGCACTCCTGTTTTTTGGGCTCATTATGTTGTTAAGTATTCAGGATCCTTTGAGGATAAACACCTTATTGTCAAAGGCATAATGAAAAGTAAAATTTTCAGTAATATGACTTTGTACAGCATTATTAATTTAGAAAGAATGGAATTTGAATTGAGTATGACTTTGTTTCTGGTCATGATTTCAAAAGCAAGGATTTGGACAACATAAAGTAAGCAGAGCAACTGGACTTTGGTTTAATTTTGTGAGGTTGTCTCTTTCCTTAGTTGCTGTAAATAACTATAGAAATTGCCCATAGAACTACAAACCAAAACATGGAAACATTCAACAGCTGTGTGCGTTTTTAGGTTCAGATACTTTATTAATATCAGTGACATAAACAAACTGCATTGTTAGCATGCTGTCATTAGTATGTTAAACTGTCATGATCCTGCAGCATCATGGCTGCAGACACATTTCTTTGCACCCAGCTTACATAAGGAAATGACATTCAGAAAAGGCAAGAGCAGTGCGTGGCAGATGTTTACTTTAAAACAAGACCAAGCTGCAAGTGATTATGTGAAATGAATGACAAATGAAGTTTTCTCTTTTTCATTTTTTGTCGAGTGACAGAAAAAGGGACAATATCAACTAATTTCAGTTTGTATGAGAAAGGCATTCATGGAAATAAGTTTTTAACTTTTGCAAGGAATGAAAGCGAATTATATTCTCATGCGATGCTAAATGAGTTGAGCATATAGTTTGCTGTAGGGTCATTAAACCAAAGGCTGACACATTTAACGTTCTCACAAATCTACTTTTTCAAAGTAGATGGTGTGGAGCTAGGTATTCGTGTCATGCAGTCTATTTGCATTCTTTATTTCTCCTTATCTCCAAGTTAGGTTTAGATACCTAAGAATTATTCGAAATGACGCTGGACTTCATCTTATGTTACCAGATTGCTAATACTTCCTTTCAGAAAAAATGCAGATGATTTATTCTGATTGTAATCTACTTCTGAAGAAAGTACCTGACAACTAGCTAAGAAGTAGTTTACAGTTTCAGCAGCAGCATCATTTTGGTCCACTACTGTACTTCATTGTTATCAGCAAAGACTAATGTACTGCTTCCTTTGTGTTAGAACACAATAGGGGCAAGATTTAAATCATTACCCAAAATACCCCAGGCTGGAATATAAAATTAAAGACCTTGAATCTCCTGTGCGATACGTATTTGAGTCCTGAGGTCAAGAAACATATGAAGTTCTTTAAAATGTCTTGATTCGTGTGATGGCTGGAGGAAAAAATGTTGTAATTTTATTCTCCTTCATGGCTATTAAAACAAAAATCCTATTGAAATTTTCAATAAAAGAGGTGCAATTGAGATTACAATTCTAACATTAACAAACGTGGTATATTTTAGACAGATGCTTCATGAAACTGAATATAAAAATTGTGATTTTGATAATTTAGTATTGGAGATGCAGTAGCTTGTGATCACTAAGTTGTCTTTTGTTCTAAATTTCCTCAGAGAGACCTACTTCCATGTGGAGGAAAATATTCTTGTTTCTTAATTCAGTCATTTATTAAAGAACTGTTTTTATAATAGCTGCTTACCAGACTGAGGTAGCTCTTGGTACGCATAAACACGTATGCTTGGCAAACAAAACATATGAATTATAAGAATGGTCCAATTACCACTTTCATAGAAAATAATTCATTTGAAATGCTATAAAAATCCTTTGCCTTGGATTTATTAGGTATAAGTTCACTTTAAAGAACATTTGGATTTAGCAGCTGCAGCAGAGCTCTAAAATGATGAGAAACAGGAAAAAAAAAATGGAGAGCCACATCATGGTGCATTTTTTTTGTACCCACAAGAGGTAATGAGAAAAGGGTAAAATGATCTGCTCTGACAGCTACTTGCTGTTGTTTTGTACACCTGCTCTTGCTCCTAGTTGGCAGGTGGACAAATCAGGTAGGTGAAAGGAAGGATAAATTTAAATCAAGCTTAGCATCTTAAGGGTGTAAGTGCATGTTTGCTGCTTGAGCTGTAGGGCTGCTTACAGCACAAAAAAAGGAAAATTGCAATGTTTTGACCCTTTCCCTGTGAACATGCTGCTCTTCGAGCAAGCCAGTAATGGTCTCTGTCCTGGGGCTGCAGGAAAGCAGTGATGATCAATGCATTTTGGATTGGCAATTGCGTTACAAGGTAACTTCATCATTAGTTGCTAAAAAGATAGCCGGAATCCAGCCAAAAGCTGGTCATGACTTATCTATGATTAGATAAAATTAAAAGAAGGATGTATCTAAAGCTGTGCAGGTTAAAAACCACGGGAGACTTTTATTTTCCGGAAAAAGAAATGGACTTTCAACCCTGTAGGCTGGCTAAAGACAGTGTTCAAAGGGAGAGAGTATGAAGGGAAAGCTGGGAAGGATACAGCGTGGCAGAAAAACTGCCAGCCAGCGCAGAGAATACCCCTCGCTGCGGGACGCTCGCTGTGGAGCGCAACATGTGTTAACCTTTCCCTTTGAAAAAAAAAAAAAAAATCCCTCCATTCCCTTGTATCAACATTTTACTTATAAATCTTAACTATGTCACCTCCGAGTCTTCTTTTGATGGAGAGAGGAAAAGATGATCCTCCCTCTTCAGTCTGTTCTCTGAGTACGCTGTTGTGGAGGCTTCCTGCCCCTCCGGAGCCCCCTGTGACAACCTCAGCTCCACACAGGGAAATGTTTGGTGCAGCAATGTGCTTGGAGTTTGTTTGCTTTTGAAGTTACAGCACTAATCTCATCTGTATCTAATTGTTAAAATATTAAGTCTTCAAAGATTTCCTTTGTAAACAAAAGATTGTCATAACAATTTAAGCAGGATCAGATGTGTAAACTTAAGGAGTGGAACCCTCAATGCATTTTACAGAAGTTTTTTACGAAAGGGTACAGGATAGTTATAATTCAAAACTGCTTAGTGGATTAAATAATCTAAAATAAATTATTTGAATGAATTTTTTAAAATAGCTTTGCCCAATTACAATTTACCTGAACAAATAAGCTTTTAGTCTGTTACCTGTGTGCATCAATTTCCAATGTGCTAAACTTTCTCTTATATTTCTTTTGAATGCTCTATGCTCTATATCTGTTTCATACTGCAGAACAGAATGTAAAATGGCTGCTAACCCTATTAACCGCTGTGTAGGGAAATTCACGAAAGCAAAAATTGCTTTACTGCAGTTTAAAAGCATGCGTAGTGTTGGAAATAATTGCATTGCCCTGGGAAGTACAATAATTGACAGAACAGGTGTTTGCCATTCCTCAAAGTGTTTTATCTAGAAATAAATCTTATTGATATAAGCTAGTCTTTTATGTTACAACATCCTACAATTTTTGATCAGACACTCAGTATACTGACTTAAAAGTGAAATGAATATATTTCAAATGGGATAGGATTTGAACCAGTTTCTGGAAAAGAAACTGCAGAGACAGAAAACATTAAGTTACGTATTACATATCTTCTGACTGTTTATCAATGAACAGATTAATATTGATAGCCAGTGCCTAAAATCTGAAAACTTCTTGATACAAACTAGAAATGCACACAGACTTTTAGTCACAAGATCGTGAACTTTAGAAAAAAGACATGAGGAGTGAAGGTAGGCTGTACTTATCTTCATTTTTTTAAACCAAGCCTAGATATTAAGATATTTATTGCCAGATTCAAATACCAAGGTAGGCAAAATTTAACGAGTGGTTTGTGTCTGGGGTGACTGGAGGGCATGTAGCTTTTTATGAGAGGCAAGTGATCAATAAAGGTGTATAATCTTCATGACTCATGAACCAGCATCTGGAGGCTCTTATCTCTTTCTACTGACTATACTAGGAATGTAGCTAGACAGCTAGCTTTTGCTTTATGAACCATTATTGTTTTGAAGAATTAAAAAGACCCCAAACAAACAAAACCCAACCTGCTGGATTTTTTTCATTTTAAATAAAAGAAATCCTTGTGGAGCACTGCAGTGAAGTGACATCCTCTATGTAGTTACATCAGCCACAGTATGACGTGACATACTGTCATCCAGGGATAGTCCCTTAGTGGAAGCAGTTGTCTTCCGAGGGATTTTAGAAAGGGTCCATTTTAGGAAAAGCAGTTTCTGCACAGCAAAGCTGTTGAAAGAGAATTCAGCATGTTTCTTCAGGGTTAAAGAATTATTCTTTTTCCACTTTGAGTTAAATCCTTCCCCTCCATAAAAAGAATTGCCTCAGTGTGCCACGTATGACCCAAATCTTTTGATGCATAAAAAAATAACGGAATTAGCTCTATTTTACAAGTATTTTCCCTTTGTTAAGGACAGAGGGAAAATTATGATCCCCTGTTTTGTACATCTTTCTTTCTCTTTTGTCATTTAAATTAATGATACCAGCAATACTCTTGAGAAATGGATGAATATAAAGCGGATAAACTCAATGGGAAAGCATGTAGGAAAAATAATTTTTTGTGTATTAAAAAGAAAGTATGCTGACAATGATAATTTAGAGCCTTCCAGATAAATTGTGAAAGCTAATATCCTAACTAGATTTTCAATAGCATTCCCTAAACAGCTATTTTCCATAAAATTACCCATCATATTTTCTTTTGGAATGATTCTATTGGATTGGCGATGTGGGAAACTTTAAGAAGACTGGGCTTGTGTGTTTAGGTGTCACTCCAGCGTGCCACTGAATTGCTGAGTAGTAGTGAGTGACCCCCAGGAACTCCAACTCAATTTCTGCAGATTTCCAATGCGGGCAGTAAGAACAGCCTACAAAACAGCAAATTTATGATAGATAGTTTATTAATTTTGGATTGCTGCTTTGGTGATATTTTGTCAGATTCTTGGACCTGCTGCAGCCCTTTGGTACAACTCAGCACAAAGGCAATAAATACTGAAGGCAGCTGGTCAGCAGTGCTATGCGCAGTATTGGTCCTCAGTCTGTAGTGGGTTTGCCTAGCGCTTGCTGAGGGAGCTCTAACAATGCCCTTGACGGGAGCTCCATTTCGCTCACTGGCCATGGCTTTGACACAAGGGAGAACAGAGCAATGTGGTGTTTTGTAAGTGATATTTGCTCTCTTGCAGCTGCAGGAACACGGCAAGCATCTTCTCTGCCATGCCCCACTCTGAAAACGTTTAGCTGTTGTCCTCCCTCTGTGAAAATAGCAGTGAAATGCAGATACTGAGTTCATTTAACTAAATACTGAATTGCCAAAGGAATAAGGTCTTTCAGCTTCTCTTTCAAGAAGATAGCAGTGCATTTGTGGGTTTGCAGTTGTGGCCTTACTATAGGTAATTATTAGGATGCCAGATTGCTATCAACACTTCAACTTTTTAAAATGAAGTAAAAAAAGAAAAAATATCTTGTTCTTTATTTTTCAATAGATCATAGGTTTTGAAAGACATTTCTATATTGATAATATATCCTAAGGAGCATTAAAAATTGATGACCAGCTGCAGATTCTTATAAATATACTCAAACTAAAGGGAGTTCATGTTTTTTTTTGTGGATGATCCTTCTGGAAAGTAAATACTTCTTATAAAGCTGGCTTTGAAGGGTGTCTCCTGCTTTCCAACCTCCTGCCCTGTTCCCTCCCCACCACCCATATAGTGGGTACCCCTAGAGGAAAAATCATAATTACGTATATCCAGATATTCACTTAAATCTTTAAAAGAGCCCCTGTAAAATTTACTAGGTATAGTATAAAACAATCTCGTGGCTGCCCTATGGACAGCCACATGGACAACCAAAGCTGCCTCCCATCAGTCCCATGCTCAAGGAAAATACACGGAGGATATGAAGTCATCTTTTTTCCCCCCTTTCTGGCAGCTGTGATGTTTTAGAACAGTGTCTTAAAAATGAGGATTAATTAGCAGTGCCATGCTAAGAGTCATTCGTATAGTACAGCAGAGAACAAAGGACAGTGTTGTCATTTTTATGTATAATAATTCATTTATTTGAGAAGAGACTAATCAAGATTCCAAGTTAATTTCTTAGGAAATTCTGCTATTCATGCTGCCAGTTTCTAGGAAACCACCTTGTGTTGTTTGAGTAGCAGTTTTATGTTTTCCAGGTATCTCGGTTGCCTTTGCAAGGAGATGTTGGGATAAAAGCCCAACATAAATCCTAGGAAGAGTGAACCCAACTTAAGTATCTCACACCTGGATTTATAGGATTTGTATTTGAAAACGTGAGCCCAGCTATCAGGAAATAAATACCATCCAAAAAAGAAAAATAGCAAATTTTAGGAAAAATAAATAAAGAACATTTGATTAAAAAAAAAAAAAAAGAGGACTGTAAGCAATCTGATAATTTTAGGTTGGGTTGCAGTAGGGAGGTCACAAAACTGTAAACAACATTAGATTTTCAGAGGACAGTGTTAGATTTTTACATGTTTTCTATTCATACTTTAGGCAAACAGAAATACACCTGAGTGATCTTAAAACAACTGAATCTTCCACATTTAATTGTTTTCTGTTTTATCTTCAAATGTTTTTTACAAAATATTGTTTGCAGAAGTGTGCCATAATGTAGACATTATGCTGAACATGTTGCCAGGTGTTTGTGAATGGTATGTGATTAGATTTAAGAGCTGGATTCTTAAGTTGTAGATTTAGCATATTAATTTCTCTTTTCATTTGACCCTGGAGAATTCCCTCAGGAGAAATTTGTAGATTAATGTACATGTCACAGAAAGCTTTTGCTCTTTAAGGAAACTCAGTTAGACATGAATCTTACTCTTCTTCCTTGTCTTTTCCTATTCCTGATAAAAGAATGAACACCAATATGTTGAACCACTATGATTTTAGAAGATGTGATTGTATTTTTTCTGAAACAGTCTCATGAAAAAAATGTGGGTCTGTAATATATTTAATCAGCCTAACATTTATTATATGCGTTTTAATACTTGGCCCCAATGAAAAAGATGGAACAGCTCCTACACTGCCTCCCCATGATGCCTCCTTTCATGTGGGTCTCCAGTGCATACCCTACACACAATACTGTATTTGCCATTAAAATCTTCCTGAAAAGAATTGTGTTAGAGCACTCCAAATTTTCTTTACAGTTGGCCAGAGAGTACTCAAAATGATTTAGTACTTTCCTAAGCAGTTCTTCAAAAGGAGAATACGTTAAAAGTGCAGTCAGAAAGTGACCTGTTGGCTGGGCTGAACCTGGAGCAGGAAGCTTCCAGAGACACAGCAGAGAGAGGACTTCATCATGAAGAAAATGCAAACCATGTTGCTAATTATGTACCAAAGGAGAATTAGTCTATGTCTCCTAACACTTGAAGTTCTTCTAAAGAAACTGTTGAAACTGTGCATAAAAGATATCAAAAGGATACTGAGGAGACTGCTGTTCTCAAGAGTATAGGTACCATGATGAGTACAGTGTGCGTGCCTATGTAGCTGCCCTTGGCATTGGTTAGTGTGCCAGCAAAATAAGACCATGCAACATCCTTATCCAACTCAGATGGGATGCTCTGACATGATTTTATAGGCTGTTGACTGAAAAAAATGCAAGTATTTCTGTTGTGTCTGGTTTTGGCATGGATGCTATGGCTTCTTTTAGAGGACTATGATCAGCCCTTTGTTGGAGAGGACATTGGCCAGGTGCAGAGAGAGCCCTAAGTGTCCCTGCAACGCTGCTGGCTACTCAGAGTGACTTAAGAACTTAGCAGAGGTTGTGTGGCTCCCTGAGCTTCATGCTTCAGCTCTCGCCATCTGCTGTGTGTAGCCAAATGGTTGCTCAAGAATCCTTTGAGATGCTCTCAATTATAAGAAGCATTTCACTAATTTCCATTAGTTCCCAGATTGTGGAAATCCAGACGTGGCCTGGAGGCATCAATGTGTTTTGGGTGCAATTGGGATGGACCAGGGAATTTAACCTGCAGTAGTTGAGTGTATAAAACTTTAGCAAGATAAATGAGATAAAAGAGGAAAACGGTATTAAATCTAGATAAATCAGTGCTGTGTTGTGTCAGGAATGAAAAGACATTTATCAGCATAGTACATTAGAGTAATATGCTATAGTGGCAAAAAAGTACTGATAGTTTTCCTTTGTGCTGCAGTTTCAAAGTTCTCTGATACACATTTATCTACCAGTTTGTAATAAAGTCTGTGTGTCAGCGCCATCAGGACTTTGTGCAAGCCCCGAGAGTCAGCTGGCTTCATATTCTAATCAAAGTCAAATCTCATGAAGCTAATATCAGGGGCTCTATAAAAATGTATGGCAGCAACTGTTTTTTAAAAAAATAAATAATTGAATGTGTGGTGTGTAGCAAGTTGTAGTCTTTAACTTTATACACCATTTCACTTTAATGCTCAGCTTCCTTTAATTTTCCACTAGTTAAACAAGCGCAAGGCTTTTTTGGTTTCCCAGTATATTTTCATTTTTGTATTGTGAAATGACTTATTTTTGGCAGGGACAAAAATAATTTGTTGGACAAGGACATACACAATCATTCATGTATTTCCTGAAAGATAGTATTACGTTGACGTTTCTCTATGAAGCTGTTCCATCTGCTATTTTTCTGTAAATTTTAAGAGAAATCTTAGAAATCTTTTTTAAAAATTATCACTGGTAAAGCAAAGGTTTTTTAAAGCCAAACTTTTGCCAGAGTTTTACTTTTTCCACATTGAAAATGGATTTTTCAAAAATGGCCACTACCTCAGATATTTCTGAGTCACAGCTAATTTAAAATCAGACCCCCTTCCTTAATGGGTTTCTCTTCCTTGTGCTAGTTTTTTCCTCTGATACTTTTATAAAAGCCTTCTCTATTCCCATTTGGATAGCATTACTTCACAATCCCTCTTCTCAGGCGTTATCTCTTGCCCGCAAGACTTGGCTGAGGCCATATTATTAATTGGTTTCCTCCCCATTTTCATTTTACAAGAAAGGACTTTCTTAACCTTCGAACTTTGAAATCACATTGGTCATTTCTTTCTCCTTGCATTTTTCTTTTGAAGCAGTATAGAATTCCATTATACCTCCTAGGGTGTCTTTTAGGTTTGACCAGCTTTCCTGTACTCCAGTAGCTGTGTCGTTTGGGTTCTATTAGTCAGTAATTAGTTATAAGATTTTCCCATAGACATCCCCTCTTTTAAATTTGTCACAACTACATTTTTGATGGGGAGATTATAGCTCAGTGATGGTTCCATTTTAAAATTTCACCATTTTGTCCCTCCCTTTCTGTTGCTTCAGTAAATATGAGAACCTATTTTTGCTGTCCAGTTATATTTACGAAGATGATTGCCATTCCTTTTAAGGTTTGTGTTCTTGGTCTCATATGTTTCTCCAGTGTACCAATTTCAAGAGCTCTGTCTTTTTCCAGCTTATCTTTCAACTTTTTCTACTGATCTCAGCAAACGAGTTCATTCTGGTATGGTTGTATAATGAGCATTGGCTGGACTTTGGGAGAGAGGAACAGTAGTCAGGAATGAGAAAAAAATAGTAAAAGGCTGTTGTCAGTATTCAGTTTGGAAAGAAGCCTTTGACATCCTGATAAATGCTGCTGATGTGGAACATTCAAAGAAATTACTTCAGCCTTGCAAAGTGGGTGGTAACAAACGCAATAGCCAAGAAGGCTGGAGCATGAGAGGGGGACAAAGTTTCCCAAGTTGGCAGGGACTTAATTAATTGCAACAGGCTTCAAATGTTTTTGCTGTCTGCAGCCATATTTTTATTTCATCCCTCACTTGCTAATCTGCTCTGCAACTCAAGTCTTGCCATCATCTATTAATGCAGAAAGGGGGAAAGAATTGCTTTGTAATGAGGGGGGTTTTGGTTTGTCTTTTTCCCCCTATATATCAAAGGCATTTGAGGCCATCTCCATCTATATGTTAGTGACCGACTGCTGAATCTTCACAGTCTAACTGGAGTGATTTATGGGCTAGATGGGATGTGCCGTATTGCTGCTATGTCTTCCTGAAGCTTTCTAGCTGATATAGGATTTTTATTTTTCATTTGATTTGTTTTGTTCTCTTTTTTTTTGGTGCAGTTTCAGCCAAGCAGTAGCCCTGCTTTTTTGGTCTGTTCTGGCTTTAACTCAAGATGACATTTATGGGCGATGAGAGAGCTTCAGGATACCAGGGAGAGATCCAGGGTGATTGGCTGCTGTGCTGGCAGTGATTTATTAAAGCAGGTCCCCTTATCTCCCTGACTGAGATTCTGGTACCAGCTAGCCAGAGGTCTCCTTACCTTCTCAGCAAGTTTGTTGTGTCACAGATTTTGACATTCAGGTTCAAAGCCTAAGAATGATTTCATTTTTAATATCAAGCACTGATAGACTCCAACTAAACTGTAGACCGTCTTTGCAGCAATCAGCCATTTTAGATGCAAAATAATAATAATTTAAATTAAATTTAAATGCATAATTTAAATGCAGAGTCTGCTTTGCTTTCGGAGACAAAATAACATGTTTTGCAGTATTTTTGGAAAAGGATGAACACTCTTTGGGTTTCAGCCAAACTCTTTGTATTATGTGCAGGTGCTTTGGCTCTTTAATTATTAGGGGACCTTCTAATAGAAGAATCAGAAGACAAGGCAGGAAAATTACTACTACGTGGGTTGTCTTTGCCTCTACAAAAAAACAATATTTCCTCTTTTAGCTAATACAAAATAGTAAACTTGCAACTGTGTTTCAGGCTGTACTTATAGGAAACGCAATACAGAATTGATGGAGTCATTAAATCATTATTAAATAAATATACTGTATTTCAAGCTACCTGGATTTAATTGCTTTACCTTTAAAAAAAACCCCAACCGACACCAAAACCCCAAACCAAACATTAACCTTTAATTGAACAGGCAAGCATGTCAAAGGTCTGAACTTCCTGGGTTAATACTATGTCACTTACTGTTTTTAAATTGTCATAGTACAGTAAATTTACATGGAATGTTTTTTTCCCCAAGGCCAACCAAAGAAATGGGTATGCTTTTTGTAGGAGGCAAGTTTGCAGTAGGCAAAATCTGGGGTTTTTTCTTTACCATGTCCCACCCCTAAGCCACACAAGATTTGAACGGACTCAAAATGTTACTTTTCTGTTCTGCAAAAAGCCTATCATGGTAAATCACCAATTGGTACGTTATATATATATCAGTACACTACAGTGGGACTGCTGAGAGTCAGAGTTAGGGTAGGCAGAACGTATCTTTCCAAACCAACTCACAGGGAAACTCACTGATATATGCCTGCATGTATCCTGCCTGCAGGTATTTACTCATGTGATGTGAGCGTGTACTGACGTACACACCTAGATGTCAGTGTCTGTCTGTACGTGCAGGGTATATGAGCATGTTGGTAGTGGAGGAAGCAGTGGTGTTCACAAGCTGCGCTGCCCCTTCGTGCTGTCGCCATCTGTGTAGGCTCTGTGCCTAAAGCTGGTTGAGTTTGAATATCACCTAGCAAACTGATGGGAGTTAAAAGCTGAGAGGATGTGACCTTAAATGGTTAGCAATGACACAGCAGGCTAAGTTTTCATCTCGTGAAGGATAAAGCATAAGAGTTGTCTTAGGAAGCTAACAGACAAATTATGACACTATGAGCCAAGGGGACAAAAAGGCAGGGAAAATGTTCTCCTAGTGATTATAGACAGAGTAAAATTATTCATCAAAGCATTTTGCAAAGATGCATTAGGCTCAAGAAGCTGTTTTGGTTCTTACAGTCTGATGAACTAGATAATTAAAAATTTACCCTGACAGCGTTGTTCAGAGCTGTTAATTATTTACCAATTTTTACTTAACAGCATGGTGCTGCATATTAGACCTAACTGACATTATATCTTACTGTATATGTCAGAAATAAAAATGGGCAATCAGCGTATGCTGATATTTTCCTTTGGTTACAATGACAAAGGAAGGAAATATTCTGTTATTATACTGTCATCACCATTCTTAGGAGATATCCAGTATTTAATATTTTATATTCCTATCTTCATTTACAAACATTCATTGATACTCCAAATATTCCAGGGCTGAGTGTTTTCCTTATTTTGCAATTAGGGAAATAGAGGAAAATCGGTATTTTTGTCTTAAACGTCTAAGTCTGCTGGTTTGTAAACTGGCTATCCACCCTTTCAGTCCCTCGGAGTCAAATTTTCAAAAGCCTTATACCCATTTTTGCCTCAGAAACATCCATACATTACCTGTGCTTTATTTCTGCACTGGGAAAACGTATTCTTCCTATTAACTGTGGTAAATCTGCCCTTTACACCTTTATTTCTCATGTTATTGATTAAGCAAACAACTGCTGTCTGGCTTTTTCATCTGCTTCTTTGCTCAGTTCTGCATCTGGTCGCTACTGATGCTTCTGTGCGTGCCCTGCCTGTTTTCTCATCCTGTCATGTCCTAAATGCTATGGAAATCGTAAACTTCCTGGGGCAAAGACTCTTATTTGCATGTTGCTCCAGTATGCAGGCAGTATAGTCAACCAAAATATTTGACTATTATTTCTAGAAGATACCATAATACATCTTATGGTAACTATTAGTAATAATCACCCAAAGCAACCTCTGCAAAATTAACTTTACAGCCATTGATCGAATTCAGTCAAAGCCATTGCCTAATGTTATTCCTTAATGATTCAGTCACGTTCTTTCAGAGTACTAAATGTTGGGGTTTTTTTCAGCAGAACTCCTCCTTGAAAAGGCCTGCTTAAAACAGATGGAATGAAACTGTTCATGAAAAAGTTAATTGAGAGTATTTTGTACTGAGAAGGTGGGGCTGCGATATTAGAGATTTCAATTGGAAAGGCCCTTTGTTGTTCCATCTAGTCTAATTCTGCACTGTTGCTAAATAGCAATATTTGGCTGACTGTTCTCACCTTGAATATTCTATTTCCCTTAGGAACAATTTTATGGTCTGCCCGTGGCATCTTGTTAAATTGCCTCTTCTCACTGGGTTGGGTTTTTATATAGATTTTCTCAAATGCAGTAACATAAAATAATAAAATAAAAAATAGCAGTAAATGGTAGAAGGCAGGAAATTTAAAGAAGTATATGTGAGACAGCTATCAGGAAAGCAGTCAGAACACGCAAGGCAAAAAAGCAAAGCAAAATAATATTAGATCCAGGAGTCAAAGGAAGCAAGAATATTGTCTGAGTTCAATAAAAACAATAATAAAAAGATCACAATAGAATAAGAAAAGTGATAGATTTCCTAATCTTACTAAAATTGAATTAGAAAAGATACTTTTATCAGATAATAATGTTTGTGTCCATTTTGATAAAACATTCCACTGATTTTCTGTAAGGCAGCAGTTAATTATCAAGGTACAATTAGCACTTAATAACAATGACAGGGAGAAGTGTTCCCTGATAACTGGATAATTTGATGTATCTGGACAAAAAGCATCCTAGCATTTAAAAAGGAAAAACAGGGAAACACTTTAAATCATGCTCAGTGAATTCTTGAAGGCAGGAAGGCAGTATCAGTCAATTCGAGAAGTTAAATGCATAACCGCACTATGGGAATACAATGCATAGGGAATCAAGAAGTCATTTCTTAGTAATCCTGACACTTTATTCAATATATTCAAGTGTATGTTATTTACATAATCCTCACTTGTGGAGAGGAACATCTTATATTTGACAAACAGCCAAGATGTGATGAAACAGAACATGCCAGGCATACTGCTGCTTTTCAGTAGTGCTGCTCCTTTGGATTTGCTATAGATTTCTGGAAAAAGCTATTTAATAAAACTCTCAATACTTCCTCTCACTGGTAGCTGATTTCTGCCGTAAAATAACAGCGAGGCCTCCCAGACCTGCAGTGTGAGAACTCAGAAAGAGCTCCTTATCTAATCAAGGAGAGGAATCTCCTGACTCACTTTATGGTGTTATACCACTGTGTACACGGTGTAGGTGGTCTACCTATTGAATGCTAAGGCCCAGAGCGTGTTGTAATAAACATTGTGCTAGAAAAAATAGTAAACTGAAATGAGATTTAACAATTTCAACATTGGTTTTGGCACATAAAATGAGGAAGCAGGAGAATTGCGGTATTTCACAGTGATTGTTGTCACTGATGATGCTTTTAATATTCATTGCATTGTTAATATATCATTAAGGTAATGGAAATATTCATGGAATAATGACAAAATAGTCACTATAGTAACATAAAAATGTTTAAGGATGTTTTCATCCATCAAATATCTGAATATTGAATTAAATTAGAGCAATTCACAGTAAACTGATTAGAAAACAGTGAGAATGAAGTTAGGTAAAATAATTCAACTTAAAGCAAAATAAGGTGATTTTTCAGAAAGCTGTTTTAATGTTCCATTTTTCTGCAGGCACTTTCTTGAAAAGAACTGCATCCACTTCTCTAAAATCTTTCCTTTTAATCAATATTTTTACAGCAGTTGAGATTAGGTTATTCATTGTGGTGACAACAATGTCGATGAACTCATTTGGCCTTAATGATTTGATTCTGGCAGCAGCTACTAATTCTGCTTACTAGGAAACCTCGGGTTTTCGTACGAAGGTTAAAGATAGAAGTGGTTCCTGCGATGGCTGACAGGGTGGATTAGTGCTGCTGAGCCCTGTAGGAAAAGGTCACCGCTGCAGTACACAAGGGAGGGTTGTCACTGAGGGAGGTGAAATCACATCTAGCCTACAAAGAGAGGTTTGGACTTGGGTAAACTAGTCATTGGCAGGTATAAGTAGGATTTGCTTATTATGTCCTGCTTATCTTTGCCTACCAACACTGCTCCTGGCTTCTAATCACTGCTGCCAGGCAGCCGTCACGTCGATGGGACTGTCAGCTGCTCTCCTTCTTTCTTCCTGCTCCCGACATTATTTGTTTGTGACGTTTCCAGATAGAAAATCTTGAGCAAGCATAGCACTGCCAGGTGAGCAGAGGAAAGTGAAAGACCTTTATCTACTGACAGAGGTTTTTAACCTATGGAAAGCTCCTTTGGGTTTTTATTCTATTTTTGAAGTTGCATACAGTATTCTGCGCTTACCTATATCTCACGGAGAATTCATGTTCAGTCCTAATAACTTTTGCATCCCATTTAAATGGAAGTAACTGAAGATCTCATTACTTAGGACTTTGAATGACTAGTCATTGGGGTGCAGGTTCTCTAAAGATTCATAGAATAGTGTAGCATATAGTGGCCTTAGGAGACAATTTCACTCAGTTGCACAGGGTAATATTGGCTATGAAATACGGCTTGCTAGAAAAATGATGGCTCAGCAGTTCACCCTGAAATGTCGCGCCATTTCAAAGACTTATCTTTCACAGTGCTGCGTGTTCCAAAATTACTAGGCTGTACATTGAAGCCTACACACACAGTAAGAATATTATATGTAAATGAGAGTGCATGAGAAAGTGACAGTTTGCAAAATGACACCTGAATTATAAGAAATAAGAAGTGATTGCCAGCTTTCCATTTGCATTTAATGGTAGCTGGGTTACCAAGCCTCATCCACAGCGGCATTAAGAGTGCGGTCTGAATTTGATGAGCTGACGGTCTAGTCTCACTTAACACAACTAACTTTGTTTAATACTGCACTAGATTCCTCTGTCTGGGTTATGGGGTTTTTTTAATACCAGCTTCATGCTGTGCTCTCTCTTCAGTCAGTCAAAGGGTCCAGGATTGGCGTTTTTTACTAGTTCTATACACTCGTTATATTGCAGTACATTGTAAGGTAAAATAAAAACTTTCTTAACTGTTAGGAAAGCAATTGCAGATCTCTATAGCTGTTCCTCCTCAGTCCCCAAAACTAAACATCAGTGTGGAGAGTGACCTGTTAAAAGACATGTATCCTGAACTTCCACTGATTTTAATGACACTGCATATAGATAGTATGTGTTTATACTGTGCAAATGGTAACAGGAGTCCTCAGGGCTTGTACACAGCTCCTGAATCAATTTAACTATATAATCAATTTAGGAACTAGCCTAGTTAAGCCAGACTCCATTTGGGTGAATCCACTTATATGTTGTTACAAAACCGTAGAGCTTTGTTCAGGAGAGAAGATCTGGTAGTGAAAAGGCAATTTAGTGTTTCTACTTGTTGTTTGTTGCCCAGCCTCTCTTCAAGGAGCACTTAGTGCATGTTACAAAATGCAGAGGAAACCAAATGACTAGTTTGAAGAGTTGGGAGGCAGTGAATTTAGGTTTGGAACATGAATATTCATCAGATCTGGCTCCTCTAAAATAATCATCAAGCACAACCTTTCTTTGGGAAAAGCTGTCAAGTTTGACGTACCGCGCATTCAGAACCTGACTTAGAAATTATTAACTTTGAAATGGAAGAATCTTTTCAAGCAGCATTAAACAGAGCATTGTAGCAGTTTCCCATTAAATTTTCTTCAGTGTTTATCAAGTTCATTGATTTCAGAGAAATAAAAACATCAATGTGTAAAAGATGGAGACTTAGTACTCTGGAGTAAACCAACTCCTCCCCCTTCGAAACTTTGAAAATAAAAAGGGGGTAAAAAATGCATTCAGCTAATGTAAAGGGGTAGATTTATGTGTCTCATATCTGGGAGTGCTTGACAGAAGCAAAGGCAAAAGGAGGCTTTCCTGCTTTCCCTGCTCAGCTGTATTATTCGCTATAATTTTAGGCAGACTCTCTCAACAGACTGAAGGGTTTGCAATAACTGAGAAAATCGGGCCATTTAATGATGTCCTTAACTGCTTAGATGTCACATTTTTAGACATCTATGCCCGAAGATTTTGATCCTTACCCAAATCCTACACGTCATAAAGAAAAATGATGCTACATAATATCACCAAATTTGGTCTTTTGAATCACTCAGAAATAAGTGCCGAAAACCCTCTAAGTTATGGTTTAATAATACAGGAAATCTCTTTTCTCTAAGGGAAAGTCCTGGGAAAACGCTAATCCTAGGGCAAGAATGTTTAGGGATGATTTATACCTCAGAACGTAGAGGGGGTTTTTTTGTTTATTCTAATACAAAAATATATATTTGCATTATACTTATGAATTCCTAATTCCTTTAAAAAGACTAGCTAGGCTCAGGCATTTAATTGTGGAGTGCTTTATGAAATGTATTTCATTTTTGTCAGTCATTGCTTTTCAATTACAAATCTATTTTGTCAAGCTGGTTTATATCTCAGTTTGTTTCGTTTCTTCCTCAAGAGACTTCTGTTTTCGCAAGTGTCCCAAGTAAGGGATTTAAAAAAAAAATTGCTTTCAGCAACAGAACTGTAAATAAAATAGTGAATATTTCCTTCAGACAAACTCTGGTAGAAGTTTGTGTATCATAAAAAACAAACAACCAAAAAGTCATCCAAAAATTTGTTAGAAAAACTTAAACTGAAGTACTTGATAAGGTAAAAGAATAATACCCAGAGAATCAAATATCAGTGGATGTCAGATTTATTTAATTTTGTTTCTTTTTTGACAAAGAAATATCCCGACTTCTACTAGCAGACTATTTTGATAGTGGAAAGAAAGAAAGATATAATGAAATGGACTCACACGCTGCATAACTTAGGGGAGAGCCCTTCATGGCTTGTTTGTTTTCCAGGGTTGCACACTCCAGCATTCCCAAGTGTAAGCCAGTGCATTTGACAGATTTGAGTATGCCCAGAGGCCTGAACCAGCAGCCTGTCATGTTCAACTATGCCGAATGCTTTTAATAGCAGTGCTACAAGAGAGAGGAGGCTCGGCAGCTCATCAGTCTCAGGAGACCCCTAAACTTTGCCATGTTACAGACAGACCACAACTGACACGTAGCCATATCTTAATAAGAAGAGGGAGAAATCAAACATACATTTTTTTAAAGAAAAAACTTGAATAAGTGAATAAAAAAACAGTAGGCCATTGGAGTCTGCCTGTTTGTCATAACAAGCAAGAATCCTGTCATGTTTTCTGCAAATACCTGTAACAGTCGCATTCCATTTTCTGTACATGGGAGCAGCTCTCCAGGCTGAAAGATGGGGTTGTTCAGCCTGGAGAAAAGAATACTCCAGGGAGACCTTACAGTGGCCTTTCAGTACCTAAAGGGGGCCTACAGGAGAGCTGGGGAAGGACTTTTTACAAGGGCATGTAGTGATAGGATGAGGGGTAATGGCTTCAAACTGGAAGAGGGTAAATTTAGATTAGATATCAGGAAAAAATCTTTCACTATGAGTGTGGTGAGGCACTGGAACAAATTGCCTAGAGAAGCTGTGGATGCCCCATCCCTGGAAGTGTTCAAGGCCAGGCTGGATGGGGCTTTGAGTAACCTGGTCTGGTGGGAGGTGCCCCTGCCCACGACAGGGGGGTTGGAACTAGATGATCTTTAAGGTCCCTTCCAACCTAAACCCTTCTATGATTCTGTGATTCTATGATAGCTGCAGCTGGTCAAGCCATGGACAAGTCTATTCACAGACTACTGCACCTGCTTCAGGCTTGGACTATGGTTTGGGGCTCTCTTGTTTTTACTCTTCACCAGCATTAATTCCAGTGACATTTTGGCTCAATGCCTACGTTTCTGAAGAATGAATCTGAGGCCAAAAGCTTAATCCAGCACATGGATCAAATCCTTCAGCAAGGAAAGAGAAGCAATATCAAGAGAGGGGAAGGCCACACATAGTGCTTCACTGCTGAGCGTAGAGTACCCTATGGCCACTTTTCTATGGAACAGCGTGTATATGTTATCCCTAGTTTCCAGTTTGAATACAGCTATTTAAAGTGAATGTTTAGCTCATTTAACTATCACATTTGTAACAATCATCTGTATTTAAGTATCTCACAATCAGAAAATTAGAATAAGGTTACTGGAGTACTACATGAAGTTCACATGAATTTCTGTAAGATGCAATGGCAACGTTAGAGGTGCCAATTGAAAATCAAAGCTTTGAACGAAGGATACAAAAACAAGCATCTTTATTAAGACAGTGAGTTAGCAAAAAGTGCAGGAAGGTCAGAGGTCCTCTGACTCTGTTCTTTTTTCTATTCCTTTGGAAAAAGTCACAAAACATAACAAGATGATTGAAGAATGGACTCCATGATACTGCTGCTCCTTTGCCTTTGCAGTGAATGAAGCAATATAGTCAAGAAAAGGGAGCAGCGTTTTTTGCAGGGGTTCCTTCTGCACTGCTGCAAGGGAAAATGGTAGTCTTAGTTTATTTCTTAGCAATTAAATACTTACATAAAGTTACTCCTCTCATAGTTAGTCCTATCTGTTTTGTTTTAGCACAATAGTCTTGATTGTTACCCTATACAAGGTTAGCTATTCCTCTACCCCAATTATAGTCCTTCAAAACTATTTTAGGACATTTTGTGATTTATATTTATGCCAGTAATCCTGTACCTTTTCTGGGAATTGAAATTTGGAGGGGGGGGTTAGACATGGAAATGAAGACTTTTTATAAGGGAAGAAGCTGTAGATATTAGAAACATTGGTTAGTTGTAGAAGAGCTGTGGTCCGTAGTAGTACATATTGTATGTGTTGGGGATTTTAAGAGGTAAGTTTACACTAGACTTTCCATCTTGCCATAGCCTGTTCTCTGCTATTGCAATACCCTCTGCCCTTTAATTTCCGCTGCTTCTGATAATTTTATGTGGTCTGTCAGAGAGCAAAGATTATCTGAATTTTAGGTTAAATGGGAGAGAACAAGGCAATTTCAGGTGAAAAGTAAGTACACAAAGTACTTGAATAATGTAAAGACAACAGACTTTCTCTGCTAGAATTGTATAGGAGGATTTTTGCTGCAGGCTCTGTGCTGCTGTCTGTAGTGCCCCTTGTCTCAGCTGTGTGTGTCTAGGGTAGAGACAATGCAGCAATTCAGTTCTCCAAACTCTCTGCTCCCTGATGGTGTCTAGAGCTCTGACCTTTGTAGGTAACATCCATCCTTTTTTTTCGTGCGAGATTTGAGCTTGGTGTCTCCCTCCACTGCAATCCATTATATTTCTACAATCTCTTGCTGTCTTGTCTTTTAATGTCTTTCTTGCATCCTTATTCTTTCTGTAACCTTGTCGATGAGTATTTTCATTCTTAGTTCTCCTAGCAGATGGTAAAAAGGACTCTTGTCCTTTCTGTTCTCTTTCAGCAGAACTGCACGCTTCATGCCCATCCATTACAGTATTTTTTCTCTTTTTTTCCCATGGAAAAAATGCATTGAAAAAACAGTGTGCATGCATTTTCTTTTTTTACTGATAATTTTAGATTCACTTTCATAGCACCCCTGGGACTGAGTTTTTTGGGTGGTAACAATAAATAGCAAACTTGATTTTTGCATTACTTAAGTTAATTAAATATTCACACAGTTGAAAGGATAAGTTGCACTTAAAATGTGTCTTGTTTGCAGCACCAATGTAATCATCATTTTGGAGAGACGTTTAAACTGGTTCTGAGATGAAGTATCCTATGCAGCAGTGAGCTGCCTGGAGGGACCCTGACACCAGTGCCCAGCAGATAACTATGTCATGGTTTAACCCCAGCTAGCAACTAGGACCACACAGCCAGCCACTCGCTTACTTCTCCGCCCCCCACCCCTGCAGTGGGATGGGGAGAAGAATTGGAAAAATAAGGAAAATTCGTGGGTTGAGATAAAGACAGTTTAATAGGTAAAGCAAAAGCCATGCACACAAGTATTCCGAAATAAGGAATTCATCCACCACTTCCCATGGGCAGGCAGGTCTTCAGCCATCTCCAGGAAAGCAAGGCTCCATCACACTTAATGGTTGCTTGGGAAAAAAAACCCACCATCACTCCAAACGTTCCCCCATTCCTTCTTCTTCCCTCAGCTTTATATTCTGAGCATGATGTCACACGGCATGGAATAGTCCTTTGGTCAGGTGGGGTCAGCTGTCCTGGCTGTGTCTCCTCCCAACTTTTTGCGCACCCCAGCCTACTCACTGGTGGGGTTGTTATGAGGAGCAGAAAAGGCCCTGAGGGCTTCGCAACAACCCAAAACATCAGTGTACCATCAACTCCACTCCTATCACAAATCCAAAACACCGCACCACACCAGCTGCTGGCAAGAAAGTCAACTCTATCCCAGCTGAAACCATGACACTGTGTCTCCAGCGGGATGCAGTGGGCCTGGCACATACACCCTAGGACATAGGCAAGGCTCCTCAAGTGCCAAAGTGTCTCCTCCCCTTACTGTCTGTATCTGCTGCTACACATGCACTGTGTGCTGGGCTGGGGAGGACCAGCCAGAGGGCTTTTGTCACTGTCATTCACCACTTCTTGTTTGGTCCCGTCACAGAATCCTCTTTCTGCCCATTGATGCTGACCGCAGCGCACTCCCCAGTCACCCAGAATCCCTGAGAAACACCGAAAACTAAATTCCTTAAACATGTTAGGGGATTAAATCCACTCAGACAGTTCTTTATGTGCCTACAGGGAGATCAGGCATTGTTTTTCTGCTGCTGAAGGCTCTTAGAGGCTGAAATGGGTCCCCTTTTTAAAACCTGCAATCCACACCATGCTGACAAGCTGTGTCAAGAGCGTCTTGAATTCACGAGCACCATTTTTCTCTTTCAGGCAATCTGGCAATAATAGTAATTTCAGTACTTTCATCCATTGGAAAGAGAGAACTCACAGTGAGGTACATTAGTGCTGCCACCTTTTCAGCTGAAAAGGGTGCTTTTAATGTGCTCTTTCTCTGAACTCTGAGCTAAAAACAGCCAAAGGAAATATTCTGTTATCCAGAAGGATTACAACTTTCTAAAGGCTTTGGGTTCTTCTTTTTTTGAAGGAAATTGTTTACAAAACAGAATGCAGCAATGCCCTCAAGAAACATCTGTCACTGTACTAGGAAGAATACCGAAAAGTTTAGGAGGCAAAAAAAAATATTTATTGTTGTTGGTTGCATATATTTAGAGATTTTATAAAAATTTGCCTTTTCTTTTTAAAGGAATTTCTCATATTTTGCCTCTGGTTTTGCATTAAATTATGAGTGAAATGTTTTTTTTAATTTGTCACAAGAGAAATAGAAATATGTTTGATTTAAGAAATAACAAATGATCTTCTTAAAGTTTTATTTCAAGCATCCATTTTATGTTATCCTTTATTATTTTATTATCTATACTTATTTTCATATGACTAGCATATGGTCTAATATTTAATTGAAGATGCTTCACATTAGAAGAAGGTAGTTTTGTTCAGTATTGAGTTTTCCATAATGATTTGAAACATTAAATGAAATAAATTGAGACATCTGAAAACTAAGATAGGAAACGAATATTTGCAGTGTCCCATTAGACCTGTTTTCTCACTGCAAAGAAATGTACTATTCCTGATCTTAATATGATGATGGAAGTACAGATTGACTGAAATTTAAAACCTAATTCTTAAGTTATTGTTTCTTTAACAAATCATATTTTTTTAATATTGTGAGGTGTTTAAATTTCTATCAAAAAATCAGTATATTATCAAATATATTTTGATTTAAATTTTCCAGCTAGCTTTATATCCACATAGGTTAATGATATTTTGCCTTGTCACAGTCCAGAAACTTGAGCACCTTTTCTGGCCTGTAACTTGCTTCCTACAATGCTGTCTTCTCCAGACTCTTAAAAATTGGATAAGGATTAGGTTGAAACCCAAAGTAATAGTTCCATAAATGAGCTCCTGTCCTCATTGGCAAGATGATGAATGCATGGCACAGAGATTCTTCAAGGGACTGTGGGAACAACAAAGATTGGGTACCACTGGCATATGGAATAACAAATATATACGTTCGGAAATGAATCAATCCCAGTTGTGACCTCTGAACAGAATCAAAATACTATGGATCAATGATTGCTGTTAATGACCATGTGAAAACTGGTGATGTAACATAAGGTGCAACTGAATAACATTTAGAATTGCTGCAGAAGCCTGGCACATGTCAGGATTAAAGATAACATTAAACTCTTCAACAAAATTTATCTAAAACTAACCAATGTCAATAATCTAAATGCTCAAATGTAGAACAAGGAAATCTTACAGATTTGAGGAGCTGAAAAAAAAAAATCAAATAAATACCAGGATGACTAAACTTCTGCAAATAAGTTTGGTTCCAAAATCCGGGTTTTCTAAACTCAGCAGCCTGACCTTCATGGGGAAAAAGGCTAGAAAGAGTTAAAAATCAGGGAAAAAACTTCAAATCTCAAAACGGAATAAAAATGCTCCATGAAACTAATTATTTAAAAGAGAATAAAGATATGTCTAAACTGGGTGAACCTTTTTTTTTTTAAGCAGTCTGGTTTTGTGTACAGAATCATGTATGTCTGATACATTTAATTCATATCACACATTTTCTCTCAGAGAGACTTCTACTTTACCTCTGTCTTCACATGGCTCTGTATTTTCATGAGGGTTGCAAGCTATAATTTTTTGAGCCTTTATGTTTTCTGTGAAATTTGATTAAAATCAGCCAGCAGTTTTGCCCAGGCAGCAGTGATGAGCAAGGGCCTGAAGGCCAGATATGCAGAGAGCATGAGCACTGAAGCCTTCATTCCTTACTAAATGATGCTAAAAATCAGGTCATGCAGAAGCAGGAGAAAGTTTCTTTCTACTTTCTGCTAAAGCAGTGTTCTGGGTCTTTATGCAGCTGTCCCAAACCAGGACATCAGCAAAATCTGGGTAAAGAGCAAGAAGTGTGAGTGACAGTCCCGACGAACAAAACCAGGAGAAGAAACAGATCTGTGTTCTGCTTAACTTGTCCTTTGTCAGACAGGTTGTTGTTGTGATGCTGACTGCAAGCAAGTAAGCCTATTAGGCTTCAGATAATAGGCTTACCCTGTTATCTGAAAATATTTGTGTGGATCAAGTTCTCAAAGGGTTTCAAGGGTGAAGATTTTTATTAAAAAACCCTTTAGGCATTGAACTAGCAGCTTTTCCCACAGTCGCAACTTGTTGCTAAACTCAACAAACCAGCACCTTGTCTTGAGACCTGCAGGGAAAAAATCCATTGAATGAGGGTGTGCAGAAGGAAGCCCCTTACTTGCTGTTGCTTCCCAGATAAAATTCATCCCACACTTTTGGAAGAGCTGTGCTTCCGACTGTGCTCACGCATGGTGAGAGGCATCCCGGTCCCGGGGTGTTCTCCCTACTCCTCAGATGGCAGTGCAGGGCCGCAAGCTCTGGGACCATGTTATGCCAACTGGTAAGAAGGTTATCAGGGAGTGCTGCAATGAGGTGACAAGGATTGGAGGTGTCCCACAATAAGTTGTTACTTTCAGCTTATTGTTGTAAAGGATGATTTAAAAAAAAAAAAAAAGAGGATGCAATTACAAATGAGATATAAAAATTTTGGTTTCATCTCTGCCTGCCACATCTTTTCAGCAGCAGCAAAGGACAATATGGGGTAACAAATGTCTCTCACAAGCCAAAACCAACTCCAAACTTTGCTTTACCCCAACAGCAAAGCTGTATAAAACTGCTGGTTTTAAGTGTTGCTATTTCATGGAGAGTTATGAGTATCATGACCAGAATGAACAGAGATTCCCTTCTCATCATTCTGCTAACACAGTTATATACGTTTTTTTTCTTCAGATTGAGTTTAGTCAGTTGCAAGCAGGAAAAATAAATCCCTGCTTCTGCACATAAGCAAAACCAGGATAGATAGTTCTAGCAACAAATACTCTTAAAAGTGAGAGATTACACACAGCAGAGGAGGTTACCAGTAAATCGGACTTTGATATCAGGCAAATAATTACTGGGAAGAGTTCTCTGAACAATTATCAGGAGGATCTGTTTGGTATCTTCATACGCTTTAAAGACAAGGTTGAGTAAAGAGCTTTGATTTTTCTGTACCTCCCTCCCAGCTGAAGCTGTGACTGGCAGTTTGCAAATGTGAACAGCAAATTCTGCCTGTCTCAGGGTGTTTAAGGTGCTGGTTTCAATATGGTTTTCCTTCAAATACAAATGTGGATCCCATGAGATGTTTCTCTATGCTTGTGGGATCTCATTTCTCTCTTCACTTTTGGGGATGTGAATTGACCACATGTGAAGTGAAGAATGACATTTTTACTTCTTAAAGTGACAAGGTAACAAGGAATAGAGTTTTATATTGCTTTTGTGTCTTCTGAACAACTGCATAGGCACTTTAATTTGTTTATTTATGTCCGCTCAACTGATGTTAATTAACTTGTCTGAATCTGCATTTGAAAAATTTAAACATCTCTTGGATCCAAACAGTGTATTAAAAACATAACAAACAGCAGCAGGAAGATAATTCCATCAAAAGCTTTTCTCCCTTGGTTTGTTATGATATTGTCAACAGCTCTTGATGGAATTACTCCCTTACATCTTGCTTCAGCCCACATATTACTATTTTCCATAGACTGTTTGAAATGTAATTAAAAATGGATGCTGTTTTTCTGCCTCATAAAAAAACCCGAAAAACTGTGCATTCCATGAACAAAATATCTTTTTTATTTCGGTATTTATTATTTTATTCAAGTAACACTTGCCTAAATTCCATTTTTCAAAGTTCCTTCTTCTGATTGTTGATACATTCTGTTATGAATTTAGAGCTAGTTAATGATATTCTGCTGTCCCCATCATGTCATATTAAGCGCTGTATTCAGAAGTAGGCTGAAACCAGAGGGGGTTCTGGCAAAGACTTATTCAGATGTTGAGGTGTGGGTATGCAGGTTTTGCAAGGTATGTATAATTATCACACGACATGTAAATCTTCCATCAATTCATTTTTTTTTCCTGCAGGCTCTAAAACCAAATTATTTCTTAGAGCACTTATTAAATGCTTGGAAGAAGAAATATGGAAATACATTGACCTTGCAAAAATGCATTTTGCTTTAATTGTGCTCTTGGGCTAGAAGTAATTTCTATAGTAGGATATAATTTTCTAATTGGATCTTCTTATAAAAAAAAAAATTCAAACGTGAAATAAAAAATCCTCCCAAAGTGATACTGCATGAAAGCAGATGCATAAATGCATTGCTCTTCTTTTTAATTGTAAACAATTTTCCTTAGAATATGCTGAATGCATCCATTTTGAAATGTACATGGCATGATTTGCTATCCGTGACCTCAAAGTAATTCAGGATTAACGCTTCAATGGTTGCCTTGTTTGGGTATGACAGGTAATGCATTACACTTGGTGAGGAAAAGGTGGTGAAGTATGAGTCCAACTGGCTATGTTTTCATTTAGCTATGAGGATAGAATAGTTATAATGAAATTTATAGCCCCTGCAAGTTTCTGCTTTGATTCAGGGCCTGGGCTTTGGCTCTCACAGTCTGTGGATTGAAACAAAGTATTGATTTTATGAACTCTGTGCCATCTTGAATCTGTCTGTAAAGGGTCAGTGTAGCTGTTTTATGAATAATAAGCAGCTGAGCTCACAGTAAAAGATTTAAAATGGATTAATTCATGATGAATTGAACTTTGAAGGAGAAAGTTTGCTGGCTGATATGTTGGCATGCTACTGAGGAGTTGCTTTGAGTAAAACAGTCCAATTATTTTCTTATCTTTTCTTCTTAATGAGCTAAGAGATATTTCTATTCTCAAAAGTCAGTTAAGGGAGTAGCTATAAAGTCTTTATTTAGGCTGAATCCTGCCTTACTCTCCTGAAATGTGTCCTGAAATATGCGTGTCAGAGAGGATGGTTCATGTCAGCAGCCTAGACTGCATGTTAATATTCACATTACCGGTGTGCCGTAGAGAAGCAACATCCACCTCCATGGAATGTGTTGTGGAGGCTGATTTATGCATTGCATTCCCTATTTTGCGTGTGGGACTAGCTTAAACACAGACTGATGGTCAACAAGTTCTGTCTTCCTCTTGCAGGGCTTAACGTGTTTGAGTGGAGTAAGGAAAGGTGGACCAAGTTCAGGCATTCTAATGTGGGCTTCTAGTTTAAGCCCTCTACCGTGCTTATATCTCTCCAGTCTTTCCTGCTTACCCTTTGGATGTAGCTGCCTTTGTGTGCTGACTGCCTAGGGGATTAATGCCATCCTTTGATTTCCTAACTCACATTTAATGCAGATGCCTTGTGCATCACTGACACAAATTGCCTTACTCTCCAGGTAGCCGCTCACTTCACAGGTGGCTAAATTTGGGATTTTGCTTTTTTAGGGCACTATTGGCTGATTTAAATAACTACCTGGTACAACTGAGGCTGCCCAGTCCTAGCCACTGCAGTAGACTGGTGTACTAACATCTTCTTTGGCAAACATGGAAGAAGGCTATACTAATCAAAGCAACTGCTTGTGTTTCTCATACCTCTACTGTTTCTATGAACAATTGTATAGAGACAGACAGGGGCTCTAAAAGAGGGTCATGGAGACCTGCATCATCTCAGGATTAACATAAAACCACCAGTGGTGTGCAGCCAGAGGAAGGGGTAACACCTCACTGCTCATCTTTGATCTGCTCTTAGTATGGATTCGTAGATCCTCAAACACACACTCACGAGTTACGTTTCTCTTTAGCCCCGACTGTTACTCTTTTGTCATGATCTAAGTTATCTTATTTGTCCTCTAAGACCGTTCCCTCTAGCAGCAGAAATACATGTGGGCACTGCCCTATATGTTCCCGCTATCGTAGCGAACGTTTTAGAAGTGCTTAAAAGTATTTTCACATTTTGAAAGCTCAGAGTTGCTACAAAAAGCAAGTAAAAGTTGTTTTGCTAAATGTGTCTGCTCAGATTCCCTGAATCCCAAATCCATACACAAGTCCCTGGGGATATGTGAGTTCCACTGGCATTAGCAAGAATATGACTAAGGATTTCTCATTCCGAAGCAAGACACGCAAGGGTTGTGGGTCTACTACTGTGGTCTAAGGCCCTTCATGTGCAGTACAAAGCATGTAACAAATAAAATGCTGTTTTTCATTCAGAGTTACAAACGTCCCTAGACAGAACAGTTATTCTGATTAAATGAATGCTTTAAGAAGAAAAGTTTTGGTTCTGTTTTCTAGAGCTGTATTCTGCAAGCTGTAGTTCCTGCTTCTGCTTGCAAAAATGGGTAATAAACCAAAGAAAAAAATGCCAGCAACTTGTCAAACTATGCCAAGGGCTGGATGTATTGAAGGAACAATACTTTTCCAGCAGACTCGGTAGCACATTGATTGGAGTCTTGCTGCCTTCACGTGTCTGATGATCTGCTTGTGAAAAGCTTTTTCATTTGCATACTTAGGCCACTTTGGCCGGAGGTGCTCTCAAAAATTAATGAGGTACACCAATGTTAAAACAAATTCCGGGCATTGACCCAGCTTATCAGTATGGTGGACTTCACTGAGCTGGCAAGTTTAAGAGCTTGTAGGAAAATGCTGAAAATAGAAACAGGAAGGGTGAAAAGAACAATCATTGTGGTCAGGTGCTCTGAGGTGTCTCGTCTGCAATTAGAGATGCTTTGATTTTCTGAAACAAGTACCGTGAAAGGAGAATATTTTAGATATCCATGGAGCTAACACAGATTGGTAGTACCACTTCCTCTTGTCATTTACCTTCAGGATTCCTTGCCCTCCCAATGCAATGCTTATTGTATTTTCAGCCATCACGCAAAACATCTAGAAAAATTTGTTGCATATTTCTGCAGGTCTTCGTTATGCAGGGTACGATCAAGTATTATCTGGCTTGTTTCATTGCATCTTTGCCCTAGAGCTCTGGTGCTTGCCTGCCTGTTGTATGAAATAATGTCTTATCCCATATAAAATATTCCTCATTTGCTTCATATACTTCAGCATGTGAACTCAGGATTGGATTATTTTCAAGCAAAGAAAACCAAATACTTGTGGAAAGCAAACACAAAAGTGTCATGAGCACAGCTGAGTGCAATTTATCTTTCCATTTGAGGGAATACTTGTGGGAATACGTTTATAATCTTTGTTCAGCTCTACATACTGATGTTAAGCACTGGGTATTTTGACTTCAGACACCTTGCTATTTCTAGAACAACTGTGCTGTAGAAAGGTCAATGAGAGGATTATTATGGAGAGATCTTTTCAGTACTAACACACACTAATGAAAGCAAGACAAAGAGTGATAGTGGAGACTTACCAATTGTGTAGATAGCAAGTTGTGGATTCCTCAACTTCATGGAGTATTTGATATGATCAAGGAGTTGGAACTTTGCTTGAAGCATTTGAAGCAATTTGTGAAGCACTGGGATGTGTACGATGCTCATAGCCACCTTCGGCAATTAGAGACAATGTGGAACTCTTCTCCAGCAGAAGTGTTATTTCTTCGTCCAAAATGGGCAAGAACTGTTCAGATTTGAAAGTTGCAGGCTAGAATTAGAGGATGAGCTTTAGCTAGTGCAAATAATCTCATAGGCACACCTAATACATCAAAGAAAAACACAGATTTAAGCAGAAAGAATATTGGCAATGCTACTGCAAAAAGCCTGGGCAAACTCAAAGAGCATGAGGTATGTTTCTGGATGAAGGTTGTAACACAGCAGCTATAAATCTAACCAGGGGATGGGAGGGAAGCCACCACTCAGTGCTATCACATGGTTGGGCACACTTTTTCTAGCTTCCAAGGTAAAGGGGCATTCCTACTGCAGTACAGCTTCCCTGCTCAGGTTCAGCCCTGTGACTGAAGTGATGGAATAATTATCAGAATTATAAAGTTGATAAAGCTGAATGTTACTCATGCTGTGTGAAAAGAACTCAGAAGTAAGAAAAAGGGTTACCTGTGTAACCTTAATTCAGATTTCTTGTGCACATACATTTTCAGGCAATCATGGTGCAGTCAATAGCATCCCCCAATCTGCAGAGTCCTTATTTTATATAATGTGTAGATTGAGCATGTTCAGTTTTAAAGCAGTTATTCGTCATTTTGTGTATTCCTTGTTATTTATCATGTGCGGCCCCTTATTTTATTTATCTTATGCCATTTGAACATTTTTCTGAAGAGAAAGGGGCTCTTTTAAGGTGTTTTTTAGTGTAGTGTTTGGGTATCCACAGTTATCAGAGTCTGTGTTTTCAAACTCGTTTGTGCAGGTATTGTGTCCATTTTACAGATAGAAAGCTGAGGTACAGCAATAGTAAGGCCAAAGATAGCTGCTGGGTTTTAACATGGTTTGAGTTGCTGGTAACCTAAATTTTAAGATCCCCCTGCAGCAAACTGTAGGTTCAAAGCACACATTTGTATGCATTATACGTTTGTGAGTCAGATGCTAAACTCTAAAGAAAATTAGAAGCTCTTTATTGGTGTCCGGCTTGTTAAAAATGTTGGTTAAACAGTCACCGAATATCTTGCAGGTTGCAGGGAGTTTGGTACACCAGGGGCTTCCATCATGCTTCCTATAGTCCCTTTTCTTACAAAAGCCTTTCAACTTCTTTGAAAAATGACAGAAGGCAGCTTGCTTTAATGCAAAATTCAGATTCATCCCTAGAGCAGACCTCTTACAAGCACTAAATTAATGAAGTGTTTCTAGAGAAAAAAAATAGTATGTGGTTGTGTTATCAAGAACTGTGTTTTTCTGTACATTTGCGATGAAAGTAGTGACCGCTGGGCTGTTTGTTGCTCTCCCTTGGCTGATTTGAACCCAGAACTAGGCAGCTCACAACCAGCTGAGCTGAGCTGCTGGGCAGGGAGGAACCTTTGGCCAGTTAGCTGGGAAAAAAGCTAAGACTCTGCCAGGCATGTGAAGTGTTTTTGAAGAGATTTATAAATTATCCAGATTTGAGAGGATTTCTCTTAGAAACAGCAAAATGCACATCCTTAATGTGAAGAATATGGCTTGCTAAATTTCAAGGTTCTTCTCTGGTTCCTCTTGGGATCCAGAGGTTTCTCAAAGAAAGGGTTGCCAGAACTTGTCCAAACAAGGCATTTTTCTCTTACCCTCAGTCTCCCAGATAGCTGAACTGCATTTGCTGACATTTTCTTTTAAAGAAATCGGCCTGAAGCTGGCACCCAACAAATAAAAAAAGCATATTTTGCCAAAGTTGTAAGTAGCTAAAACGTGGTTTTATAAAGGGAAGTGATGTTGGCCATTACTAAGCAGCGACACTAACCTGACCTGTCACAAACTCTGTAGGATGCATAAAAAATGAAAAGTTAATGAAAGATAAAATGAAAATGAAGGATGAATCTTAGACAGTATATTAAAAGCCTATATTAGGTCCCTTAGGTACACTTTGACAATAAATACTGTTTTGATGAGGGGTAGGAGGAATAAGAACAAAAATTACAGTGAGAATTTGCTGCAGACTCCCAAGAATGGGGTTTCAGTCTCAAGGTGATGCACATCTAATTTTACCCAATTTGTTTGTCATACATTTGCTGCTTTAAAGGAGAAATGAGTATGATTCATCAATAATTTTTCCAAATTATAACTGAAGCATCTTCGTTATCCAAAAATTATATTAACTCATCTGATAGCAACTATACTATCTAGACATGAGGGAAGAGGGCTGAAAAGTTGGAAACACTAAATGCTGAAAGATAAAAGATTTAGCTGCATGAACAAGTTAAAACAACTCTGGACAATGCACTAAAATAAACACAGGACAATCATCTTCATCTCCAAAAGGGTGACTGATGCGGTCTGTTTTGTTGCAGTTTTCCATTTTTACTATATCTTTTGAAAAGGTTTATGAAACATTGTGTCAAGTATTGTGTCAGTGTGTCAGTTTCTCTAACAGTCCTTAGAAAAATGCCATACAGGAAAGAAAGATGTTTTGGATGTTCCTGTTTTTTCCAGGCATACTAAATATTAGCAGAAATTTTGGGGCATGAAAGCCCCCAAATTTAGAAAACATCTGAAGTGCCTATCATAAGAGAAAAAAAAATCCAGACAAATATGGTGATATCTCTGAAAGGTCAGTAGCGGAGGTGTCAAAATAATCTTTTCTATATCTTACAAGGTGGCCATGAGTGTTCCCAGAACCTACTAATAATCCACTGGTGAGTGAAGTGTGACGAGTGTGAAACACCACAGAGAAGCCACAATAGAAAGAAAACATGATTTTGCCTGAAAGCTTCATCTGTAGAAAACATGTTTATATTTTGTGAATTGGCTGAACTATTTCAGAATTTAGAAAATATGAATCTTCTTAGAGGGAAAAATGAGCATGAGATGAATTACCAAAAAATAAAATAGAATAAAATAACAAAAAAACTTGGAGAAACAGAATTAAACATTGATCTTGGTTCCCAGAGTCTTAAGGTAGACTTGGAAAACTGATGGTCAAGTATTAACTGACATGAATGTCATACATTAAAAGTTCATGTTGCTTATGAAAGTACCCAATATATCTCATTTTGGATCTGGCTTATGATTTTATTTTTCCTTTTTTAAAGTATCTTTTAATGAGTGCATATTATCTTTTCTAAAACCTAACCACATTTAATATTATTTATATTTTTACCTGTCTTTAAGGTTATCTGTCTGTGTTACAAGGTCTATTCCCATGCTGTACATAAGCATTTGAATAATGTCTTTTAGCATCAGTAAAATTCTGTATCACATAAGATAGTGAAAAATACAGAAAGTATAAATGATTAGTGCTTCAGAGATGGCTCTTAGATGAATAAGGGCAGCACATAAGGTATGATATTATAATTGCTTAGATGTTAAATTGTATTATTAAATCACTTGCATGTGTATTACCTGGAAATGTCGCAAAAGACATATTTATTTGTAGTCGTTGTACTCAACAGTGGAAGGTGCCACACTGTAATAAGCTCTTGCCCTCTGAAATATGTTTATCTTGTCACTGAGCTGGCTTACTAATGTGATTTTCTACCTTTCGTGAAATAAAGGTAATGCTTGCTGCAGTTGCTATGATACAAGACTAGCACACTGAACTTTCTGGTGCATCAGCGCACATTTTGTACCAGGCAGTTTACTGTCACTGCTGTTTTCTAAAGCCTTCCATGAACAAGTGGACAAGTGAATTTAATATCCCAAAACACCACTTGTAAAATAAGGACTCACAGATATTTCCCTTGTTTGCTCTGAACAACTAGTAGCAATAGTACTGAGCTGTAACTTGACTGTGGGATTGGGTTTCAGATTTTTTGTAGAATCTGACCTAAAAGAGCGCTCATGACATAGGCTACAGCAAAAGAAGGATATTATGTACTCTCTCTTGTGTTTTGAACTGTACCAGAGTGCACAACCATGTCACCTAGCTTTGTCTTTCCAGAAGTTGTGTGTCTAGAACAGGCTTTATCAGCCCTCTCCTCTCTAGGAGAGGGAAAGACATAAAGAGGCGCCTTCAGTGGGCAGTTCGTCCCACAAACCTGAGATATTTTAAGACAAGATGAATTGCCTCCTAGAGGAGCCTGCTTCTTTGTACTGGTTAGAGAGAGCACCTGGATAAGTAGTTTAAATGAGATATCTAACTTTAAACAGCTAAAACTATAGGAGGTGAATCCTGCTGCAAGTGGTAAGGTGAATATTTTTCAGACTCTGTGGGCTGGGAATAATCCAAAACAAAATTAACAGGGGGAGATGCAGCAAAACTGGGAGTACATGGCTGTATATGGCAGTAAGCTAAAAGTCATAATGTAACACTACGGAGAAGCAATTGTGTAGAGAAAGGTCTGAGAAACACTGATCAACCTCCCCTCTGTGCAAAAGCAAGGCTTTTGTGAGAATAAGTAAATGACATTTCCATGAGAGTAGCCTTTCTCTCATTTGCATCCTCTGCCTCAATCTCCCAAAGCAGAAGAGTTGACAGCCTGTATTTCTTGAGAGATGTATAATGTGTTCTCTGTCAACTCTGGTGACTGTATTGTCAGGGAATCCTATTTTGATGACACTGCAGCCACTAGACAAAGGCTAAAGACAAGAAAATAAAACTTTTAGAAATACTGGCTTTCTGCTGACAGTTGATTAGGCTACAGAAGAGACACTCCTTTTGTTTTTCTGTAGCCTGGAAATACATCAGGTGTTTTTCAAGCTATTAATAATGCTTTGGCTAGCCATACCAGGTAGGTTTAATGGATTTCCCTGCCAGTGTACTGAATGTGACTGCAATGAAGCGTGAAACAACCTGTTTTAATGACTTACACTAGTGCTTGCTTGGACCTGATGTTAATTTTTTAAAAGGCAGCTGCATCTCTCATTAATTGAACAAGCAACCACTTGACAGTGAGTGAATAATTAGTAAAGAAGTCTGAAAACTAATATCCGTTTTCTATTAGGAAATATTACTGGTAATAATTTTCTCGTAAACCTCTTGAAGAATAAGTAATCGCATCTATTGATTTTGAGATGCTTTCTGCCTATTGACATGCAGTATGTAAAGTACATGTGCTCCTTTCTCTGCAGCTGGGATGACAGCAGCTCAGTTAGTAGTGGCCTCAGTGACACTCTTGACAACCTCAGCACGGATGATTTGAACACCACCTCATCTGTCAGCTCTTATTCCAATATAACTGCCTCTTCAAGGAAGAACACTCATGCCCAGGTGAGTAGCTTTTCATTGCCATTTCTTGCANAGAAGCACATGGGATTACAGAAAAAAAAAAAAAAAAGTTTAGTAATAATGCCTCTGAAACAAATGAAATATTTGTATTTTACAAACTCCTCTGTCACATTTGCGAGCAAGAAGCCCATGGACCCCACTGAGCAAGGCCCAACCCTGAACCATGTGCTGGTTCCTCAGAGGCCCTGCTCCCAGGGAACATCCCACGGCCAAAGGTGGCAGCTGGCGAGACCCTGCTCTGCCTGCCCTTGGGGAGCCCCCACTGGTCCCAACCCCAGGAAGCCCCCAGCCCCTGCTGCACTCTGACACAAAACCTACAATATGACTGGATCTGTGATGGGTGGATTTCTACTCACTTCATCCCATTTGGACTGAGTAGCTCTTTGAACAGACAGCAAAATTTAAAATAAGATAGCTTTCATCTTTCATGAGTTGGCACATGTCAGGGAAGAAATACATAGGCTGTACTGTCCTTTCCCTGTTCTCTCCACTGGGAGAAAAGAGGCCGAAGAGGGGAGCCCACAGGTGGCAGAGCTTTTCTTCTCCCCAGTTAGGTCCAGGAAATAAAGTGTCCCATAGGCCCACAAGCTGACGACACTTGTCAAAATAGAGTTCTTAGCATGGTACAGTCACAAGCTATATATGTAATACATATATATGTGTGTGTGTATATATATGAAGCCTTTGTGCCAGGTATCCCAATATTTCTTCCCAGCTCCCATCAAAATTGCAAGCAATGAAAAAGACAACACATAATGCTTACAGGACTTGGTTCCAAAAAAAAAGAAAAAAGAAAGAAAACCAGGATTAGTCCCAGTAGAAAAGTGTCCTGTGCCAGGCCATGCCATGTCATCTCCTGTTTATAAGCAGGGTATTTCAAGACTGAACACTCAGAATAGCAGAAGAGTTGTTTCCTCCAGTGATTTGATGTCAAGTATTCAGGACACAATACTGACACTCTCAATTCCATTTGGACTCTTGCAGGCAGCCAGGGCCTGCAGTTCAGAGACTTGTTCTGTAGATGTACATTGTGGCAGACTATGTCAGCAAGAGAAAACCAAGTATTTGTCATTTTCCCCGGACAAGAGGGAAATAAAGTTACTTTGGGAATGAAGATTACTTTAATCTGCAGCAGGACAGATTTCAGACCCATGTCATACTCATGCAAAGATACTTGCACAGAGGCTTGCATTCTTCGGCCCTTACCATTGCCTTTCCCACCTCATTAGGGTCTCCCATGGTTCCTAACTGGAGATCAGCCTCTTCCATTTCACATCAGTAGTGATGGCCAGCTAGTCCTGACTTACTTGTTCCACTGCCTCATCATCACCATCATGATTAGGAAATCTCACGCTGACTGTTTAACTCTTTGTGGGTTTTTCATTTGAGTGATCTTCTGTTCTAGATGCTCATCCAGATACTATTTCCAATTTGTTCAATGACAGATGGATATCAGCACGTGTTCAAATGTTGCTTTCCTGCCAGAGTTGCTTTATGCTATGAAGGCTAGGAAAAGACCCTTATCAGGTCTGCCTTTACTAGGCAGAGTAATCAGAAATCAGCATGCCCCATGCTAGCCTGCAATTTCAGCTAGAAGCTGAGATGAGCACAATATATTAAGTATTTTGCCAGCTGTTCTCCAGGTATAGGACATACTCATGCAACACAAAGATCTATTTTACAGTCTTTTAAATGATTGGAGCAGTGCAAGCTGGCTATAGCCTGTGGCAGAAATTGCATATTTTGTTGTTGTTTTCTTATTAAAGGAGGATTAACATCATTTTTTCGGATCCCATAATGGCGAAGAGAGGCTTTTAGAAAGTACTATATGTGTCATTTCTTGGAAACGATGCTGTTTGCTTTAAAAATGTATAGCTCTTTGTTTAAAAGCATTCATTTATGAGAAAAGTTCTGGGAACATTACACATGTAACAATAACACCAATGAAAACTCCCTTTTGAAGGACCCTGCAATTTTTGTGTAGATGTTTGCTTGGGCTCTTTTCCCATCAGTCCTTACCCAAAGTCAGTGCTAGCCTCTCCAAAGCACATATGAAATTATGGAAATGCAGAGAGCTTTTGCATTTTGTACGCCTCAAATGACAAATATGTAAACAGCAACTGATTATTCTGTCGGTCATCTAATCAGTATTAATCCTACTTATGACAGCAGTGCCTAGGAAACAGCCACAGAGGGGTCTCTGTGGAGAAGCAGTTGTGGAAACACAGAATAATAAATAACCCTCTCCTGAATGTGATCCAGTTTGCAGTCCCGCTTAGGTTGGCTCTGTGAGGACAGGGCTGTGGTTACATCAGACAAAAGTAATGCACAGTGATACCTGAGAGTGGCACCAATTTTTTTTGCTGTTAAAGAGGGGCAGAGGTAAGCAGGACTGGTGAGATGCTGACATGCAAATAAGGTCAGGATGCTGCAGGAAAACATGGGAGGAAGGGTTACAACGAACAGCCTGTCAGCACAAAGAATGCGAGTCTTGTCAAACACAGAGGGTAGGGGCACTCTCCAACATTTCTATTTAAGCCACTTTCACAGCTTCTACTTTGTCTGTCTTACTGGGCTGCTCCTTGCGGCACACCCTTATCAGCACGTCCCCAGGAAAGCAGATGCTGCAGGGGTGTTAGGTCCTCACCAGGGCATCTTCCACATGGGTCTGAGTTTCAGAGAAAGCATGACCCCAGCCAGTTACCTTCACCCCGCTGGGGGTAGTGCTTGTGTAAGCCTCTCTTTTAGCTGCTCTGCTAAAGTGGGCTTCTTGTTGGAAACAATTTGTTTCGGTGGAGACAAACCAGTAGAAAAGCCATCAGCTGTAGTACTGATAATTTTGCTGAAGATGTTACCCTTTCCCACTGGTGGCACAACATCCTCAGTGCTGCTGGAGCAATATTCCTAATTTGGTCAGTGAAAGGCTTGGGTAGGAAAAGGCAAGGAACCAGACTGAGGTGATTTTAGTAGTATATTTAGGAATTCCCTCATTCAAGCTCTTAGTAAAACCTCTCAGCGCAGTGAATTTCAGAGGGAGTTGAGGAGTGATGAGGGTAACACCACTGATGATTAGAGTAAATTATGCTTCATTTCATTATGGGTTATCTATGAAGCAGAGAGTTGAAATCTTTTGAAAATAAATGAAAAATGTCTTCCCAAAATGGGAAAGTTTTTAAACTTTTGGGACCAGGACACTAATGTTTTGGAAGGGAAGTTTCCATGGCCGTTGCTACAAATAAATCAATATGCTTATCATCCTCTCATGTGATTTAAGAAATCAGCAAATACTGAAGATGCTGAGACTGACCATTTCTTATGCAAATCTCTTGTAGCTGAAGACGGACTCGGAGAAGCGCTCAGTTACTGACAGCGAAACTTGGGGCAGCACTGAAGAACTGAAGAAACCAGAGGAAGACTTTGACAGCAGCGTAGACAGCAGTGGCAAGTGGAAAGGTCTTCCCTCGGGGCTGTCTGAAGAGTCAGAGAAGGGGGGGCAGAAAGCATCTCTCTCTGTTTCACAGACCGGATCCTGGAGGAGAGGCATGACTGCACAAGTAGGAACAACTCAGTCCAGGCACAAAGCAGGAACGAGTGCGCTCAAGACCCCGGGTAGGAAAATTCTGTAGTTCAGATTACAGCATTGAAAATTAAGGCTTTATACTTAGAGTTCATCCATAAGAAGTAAGAAATCTTTAGTGGGCTAAAAATAATTAATGGATATTATAAAA
>RSEF01000001.1:48440831-48500058 GCA_003993805.1 Himantopus leucocephalus
CCAGCCAAATTTTATGTCATTCCATGCGATTCTTTTGCATTGTAGTAACCAGAAAATGGGTTCAGTAAATACTAGCATAATATTTGCTTTTTCAGCAAAACTTGCATCTCCCTGGGGACTTTTCCTGGTTTGGCACTAGCAGTATTTATTTAGACAACTCTACTTCTGTTGTTATCGCAGTGTAAATCCTTATGTGGGAGGACACTTGTATTTTAGCTTAGGACAATTTAGAGGGATTAAAATAAATCCTACAGGTACTTTAAAATAAAACTGCCTATTGGGGTTAATTGTTGAAAAATCACTGTTCTAACTGATAATATTTTCCAGGTGGACACATCACCAATAGTTCTTTTGAACCCTTAATTTGCACTGCAGGATTATGTCCTTCTGCTGTTTGGTCTGAGTGACACAACAAGGGATGCATAAAAAGTGCAGAAATACAGGAATTAACAGTGGTTTCATCAGAAATAATGGCGGCATTTTAAGATTAGCAGAGTGGAAGTAGTTTCCAATTACATGACTGGCTTGCTCTGGTTTACTTTAAAAGAATGTTTAGTCTTGAGGGCCACGAAAGTGCATTGAAACCCACTTAAGCTCTTCAAGACTTTCAATTGTTTTAAATCATCATCATAGTTGATGATTGTGATTTTAAAGTGTGAAACAGTGCATCGTGTATCAGATTTTCTTGTGTGCTCAGCCATTTGTAGAAACTTGTTTGTAAGACCCATATCAGCCTATCCCAGCCTGCCTTAGACCTTCCTAGGTGATTCTTAGCTTGCAATTATTTGTCTTATTCCCTAACAACTCTGCAACATTTAAATATAGCGCAAAGATATGGCATTATGGTCCTTTCCCAAGTTAACCTCAACACCAACAGCAGGTAAGAACCTGAGAACTGTAAGGTTTCCTGCAATTTCCCCCAGAGAACTTGCAGATGGTTTCAGCAGTGCAAACTAAACAAAAGGGAATGGAGATATGGTGGGCTTGATAACTTCAGCCTACATCTGCATGCATCTTCTTGCAAGACTGCTCTTGGCAATTGACATGGCAAAGGAAAACATCAGGAATACTACAATATTCCCAGCCTCACTTTATATTGGTATTTGTTTTGAGCCAAAGAAACAGTTTTCCATTAATGCATTGCTTCTTTTAAGAAAGGACTGACTTTTTTTCATATCATCTTTAGAGATCTTTTGAGCACTGAGGTCAGGCCCGTAGTGTCCTAATGGGATCACTGCACGTTACAGTTCAGTTCTATTTACTAGAAGTCCATTTTCTGTAGAAGTAACATATCCAGATTTGGGGTGGAGGAATGCTTTCAGATACCAAAAAGATATGGGCAGTTATGGGTCTGAATTAATAGTTACATAGAACCATGCTTAATGGAAACCATTAATGCAATTATCTGAAATCTAGGGGCATCTTTGCAAGATTTAGTATTTAAAAAACACAAAATGAATGTTTCCTATATTCATTTTTATGCAGTTGCAATAACTCCATGCTCATGTTGAGGAATATTCACCCCTATTTCATTTGAGTATCTGAATTCAAAAGTTGTTTACAAAATCCTGCGGTCACTATTAGCCTATTTATCTGACTGACTTACAACTTTTGGCTCATTTAAAGAAGCACCAATTGGCTCCTTTATTTTTAGATGATGTGCTGTGTATTAATTTGAAATACATTGAACTTCAAGTTAAAGTAATAGTAGAAAATGTATTGTTCATTAGGATGATTGAAGTATTTGCAAAAGAAATGTTTTTTTTTTATTATGATCATGTTTATTTGTTTTGAAATTTAGAGGTGCATAAAGGTACATAAAGGACCCATTCTTCTCTGTAAGGAACTAAAAAATACGTAAATCACCCATTCAAATGTATGTTCTTGTTTTACCAACCATTCTTGGTCCTGTTATGTTGGGAGCAAAATGCTGAAAATTTAGTTCTCTGTCTGATAGAGGACTGCTCTCACATGGATGATAGCTGGGCCTATGCTGAAATCCTGCTAAGTTTCTCCTTCCATTTGCTTTCTCCCCAAGGCCCTGTTTAAAACAGTAAAAAACGCCTCTAAAACTTCCTGATGGTAAGAAGGGTTTACTTCCATTAGATTGAGCCCTAATGGTAATGGATTGTTGATGCCAATGGTATTTTCACTGCCTTTACCTACTTGGATCAAGGTTACGTGAGAGTGGGGTGCCCAACACCCCTGACACAACAGAAAACAACCTGTAGTAATGGTGTGAGAGTTTTCCTGGGTAGGCAGGGTCCTAAGTGACTGTTGTTCTCAGAGGTGTGATTATGATATGTAATACAGACACTTTCTAAAACCATTTTAATCCATATGGTGACACTAAATTATGTTCTTAAGGGAAAAAATATTGCAACGCTTACTTGATGATAACTAGTCCAAATTCAACGCACACTAGTCTGGGACCAATCTACTAAGTCTTTATGAGGAGATACCTAAATGACACTTGATTTGAAGGAAGGCTAGTGGGTGTCCTTCTAGCGATGGTGTTTAAATCAGGAAAGCTCCAGCCACAGATCTCCGGTGATCAGCCACTCTGCCACTGCGTTTGTCTGAATATGGAACAATGTTGCTCTGGTGCCACTTCTCGTTATCCCCACCATCAACTTACTATGTGAGCCCCACAGCAACAGAAAGCCAACGGTCTGTATATTTAGCCTGTATTTCTACAAGCAGAGCTGTCATTTGGCTTCTGGCAAGGCCTTGCTGTCTCCTAGCAGGTGCCGCAACCTTCATTTCTTTCCGAAATCTATTGGCATATCATAGGCAACTGTGAAAAATAAAGATTCATACTGTGACCATATGATTCTCGTACAGATTGCAGGGTGAAGCTGTAGGAAGGTTAGAAATGGCAAGGAAGAACTTCTTTCTGACTTGGACAGTCTCCAAATTACTATTGACCCAGCCCCAGAGCATGTCTAGATGAAAAATGAATGTGCAGCAGTCCATGTCCTATTGTCCCCTTCAATGAGTCAGGGATTTATCATGAAAGATATATTAAAAAGCATTAAATGACCTTCTGTTATGCACACATATATAGACCTTTAAAATTTGTAATTCTGAACAGTCCAGTTTACTGTATGTCCTTAGGGATTTTTTTTGTTTTAACAGCATGCAGCTTGACAGAAATACACTACCCAAAAAGGGATTAAGGTATATATTTTTTTGAGCATGACTGCTGCTTCTTTGTTTTCCTGTAACCTTTTATACACTGCCTTTCCTTTTCTTTCTCCTTTTGTCGATCCTGTTTACAATGAGTTCTTGGTATTTAGATTCAAACCAAAACCCATAGATTTTAACAATAGACTTTTTCTTTCCAAGTCTGCCTCATCAATAAATTTCCTTTCAAGATATATCATGGAAAGTGAATACTATTACGGATAGTTTCCTTATGCAATGAATCTTAAAAGGCATTGAATCCTGGAGAGCTAAAAGAGACAGAACAAGATACTTTTGCAATTCGATAAGATTAATTGTTGAAAACATTATTGAGAGAAAAATAAGGTTTTGGAGGTGGATCTGAACTTGAACTCTAAATGCAAACCCTCATGCAATTTGAATTGAAGATCTAGTAAAGGGTAAGGCTGGAAAATGCTTGTTATAATATCCAAGGTTTGTAAGTATAAAAAAAACCCAGCTCGTGTTCTTGATCACTACCCAGCAATACTCAGAGTCCAACTTTGCTACTAATTCCCCACTAATTAGAGCTGTCTTCATCACATAAAAAAGAAGTCATCCGCCCTCTTCTCCACTCCATGTTTAAAAGAGGGCATCATTAAGTTACTTGTCTGGTCTCATCAGACATGGTAGCCTATCTCCCTAATCCAGGACGGAGATTTGACAAGCAAGCGTATATGTGCATGCACACAGACATTCTGCAGCCTTCCTGTCACTGAAATTGCACAGTTCAAGCTCTTGAATTATTGATAAATAATATTTTATGAAATTTTAAGATAGCGCCAAAGTGTTGTCACTAGAAAACACCTTCTGCTCTTCTGCAATATCCATTCCTTAAAAAGAATTTAATCAAATTTCCTGTTATCCCAAAACAATCACTTTGGATTGGGAGAGAATGGAAAAGGTGGAGGACATAAAAGAAGCATAAAGGGGACCCTGCAAGGGTACAATGGGATGATTGAGGTTTGGGGCTGTACGATTATAATGATGGCTGAAAGCTGAAAGTGAAATGGAGTGGGAAAACAGCTTATAGGGATATAAACCTGATCAGTTATCCCAGAAAGACCGTCAGTTTGATTTAATGTGCAGAGATCCCAGTCCAAGACCCAGACCCTGAATTCTCATTTTGCCATGTTCCTGATCCAATAACCACTGGGTAGCTCTGCTTTACCACATTTATAGGCAAAGATCATAGCTGTCTTTTTGAAAGGAGAAAGGAAGTAAATATTTAATCAGGACAAGATGTTTTAATGCTGTAAAATATTGTACAAAACCCCCAGCACAACATGAGAACTTACATGTTCATTTAATCTGCTTTCTAAGCAGAAATACTTGTGCCTTGCAAGCCTGAAGCCAGAGTATCAAAAGCCCTTTCTGCTCTGCTGTTTGGGGAACACTGATGGCTCATGACAGTGGTGAAGAAGGTGCTCATTTCTCAGCAGGAGATTGTGCTGAATGAAGCAAGCTATTGCAGACATTGCTGAAAGCAATCTCTTGGTTAAGACCCACCCTGCCTGCACATTTTAATGTTTTACAACTGCCAGAATTGCCCTTCTTCCAGCCCAGCCAAAAGAAGCTGGGCCCGTGAGTTACCAGTTCTCCCTCTTAGCCCATGTGTCAAGTTGCACTTGTTTTATTGGTTTGCCATAGGAAGCAGTTGATGAATGATTACATTGCAAGACTTCTTCCTTCCGGAGAACTTGTTTCTGCTAATTGTGGATTTTTCCTGTCCCTTTCCCTCCCCCCCCCAGTTTGGGGCAGGACACAATGCCAAGTAGCATTCAGAGCGACAGACCGCGCGTATGACCATGACTAGCTGTCATTACCGATGCAAACTCCTTTTTCAGAGTTGTTGATCTGTTTCACCCCTGATATCTAACCACTCGCCCACCTGATCTGTGGCAGATGTCATTTTGTAAGCGGCTACTCACATTTCTTGGCTTCTAGTCTGTCCATTCCTCATCCTAGACATACAGCTTCCAAGCTTTTGCATCAACCTGTACACTTCCTACAGCTTTGAACGCCTTTCCTGTCAGCTCAGTTGTCTGTCTTCTATGGTTTATCATCATATCTCTTCAAAGAAGGGAATGCTGTTTTGGGGAGGGGGATGAAGAGGAAAGGGGTTTCAAGTCCTGTATTTTTTCTGTTGTGATAAGATGGTAAATTTTACCTTGGTAAAATCCTGGTGATAGTCATTTGACTAGACTTGTTGCTTTCAAGGGTTTTGTTCTGTCTAACTGGTGAAGGGTATTTATGTGAAGCCTGTTTCTTTCCAAACTGTCACCTTGTTTTTGTTTTGAGCATGTCAGCTGTGGTTTTTCAGATATACTCCATCATCTCGGCAGACGAGTCAGGAGGAAGGCAAGGAATGGCTGCGCTCCCATTCAACTGGAGGCCTGCAAGACACTGGCAGTCAGTCCCCACTTGTTTCTCCTTCAGCTATGTCTTCATCTGCAACTGGAAAATATCACTTTTCCAACCTGGGTAAATTCCGTTTCCCTCCACCGTTTCTCCCACTCTAGATTAGATGCATAAAATTCAACTGTTCATATTTCTTAGTTTGCCAAACTAGATAATTTAATTTAACATCTCCATCACCATGTTGTGATACATCACTAATGAAGGGAAATTCATGAGGTTTTCCATGGAGTAGGTCAGGGTACTTCCTGTTTTGCATACAGAAAAAAAGCACAGATTCTCTATGACTTGCCCAAGGAGAAGGAAATCTGAGGCAGAGCTGGAAATCAGCTTCTAGTTCAAAGCTACTCATCTTTTAGGATTCACAGTCAGTAGGTTTTTATTCAGTGATCTTGTGAATGTCAACCCAGACACTAAACAATGCTTTTTTCCTGTATACAGGCTTGCTTTGAGATAGGTATTTCAAATGTTTTCAGTGACTGGATCTGGCTATAACTGCACTGGCCCCAATTCAAATCTTGAATACAATATAATATTTTAGGATATGAATCACATTTCAGATTCATTTGATTACAGGTCAAATTTTAGATTTGGTTCTTCTGGATTTTGTTTCAAGTTAATCCAACACAAATTTAGTTTTGCTAATAATTTTATTTTTTCTTTAATGCTTAATAGAAAACCATTTATTTGCACCACGCTGGACACATACCTAGGTTCACAATGAGCTTTTGTGTTTTCATCCATTACTGTGGAATTAGCAGCAAACTTTGAAGCATTCACACTTCTGTCACTCTGTCACAGCTTATGGCATCTGTAGGTTACAATCACTCAAAAGCAATTTGATCAGACATACAAATGTTGGTCTTTGTTCCATACGGGAAAAAGAAGTTGAACAAAGCCACTTTTAAAGATGAAATTGGATCCTGGCTAAGCAAGCCACTGCTTTGGATTTCTTCCATGTACTTGCAGTAGTTCTGTACACAGCTCTTTTAAAGCAGCCTTTCTCTCACTCTACCATTTTCTGCTTACAATTTGCTTCTTTCTCTTTTTGTTCATACTTCTTGTACTCACAACAGAGAAAATAAGATTGGGGAGGGGCGGGGCGGAGGGGGGAGTTAAATTTATTTTGTCGTTGTCCTTTCCTTCTTACCATTATCATAGCCCTGTGGAAAAATTTGCTCTCACAACACAGCTGCTCTGGTAGTTTATGACTTAAAGCACATCTTGCATGATCTAAAATAAAAGTCCAAACATGTAGGCTGAATTTGGATAGACATTAGCTTTTTCTTTTAGGTATTGAGTTCATGTAGTCCCAGTGAACCGTAACCAGGATTTCCTTCCCACTTGCAAACAAACTTTGCAAAAGCTTAAAGTAGGTTTATCAACGCTGTTCTGGATTTCAACCACGAGTGATGGGACTACTTCTATTTATTATGATGAGATTCAACTGGCCTGTGCAGGAATTTTAACCTGGTGTTGTAGAAAAACAAAGGATAAATATGTCCTGCATATGCCAATAAACTTTGGTCTTAACAGCAGTTGGTAATATAGGTATGTAACAATAAAAATACAGACATTGATTTATTAGAAGGGCTGCTTATAAAAAATACTTACAACTTCTTACTCCTTTTTAACTTTTGTATCTCTCCCATTGATTTTCTGTCTTGGGCTGTCAAAGTGAACAAGTGTGTATTCAGACACCAGTGTTAGTGTTACCATGTGTTTTACAGGATTAGTCTCATTGAGGTCCAGCTCTTTGGAGATCATCTACTTCATCTTTTTGTGGTGGCTTTGTATGTAGGAATAAAAGCCTTTCATTTTCTCAACAGCATAAAGTCCACCTAACCATGCTAGTCCTACATTACAATTTTGTGCACAACCAAAATTCATTTAATGGAAATGTGCTTCATTAATAAAGCTTTGTATTCCAGTGAGTCCAACCAACCTATCTCAGTTTAACCTGCCTGGACCCAGTATGATGCGTTCAAACAGTATCCCTGCACAAGACACTTCTTTTGATCTGTATGATGACTCCCAACTGTGTGGCAGTGCTACATCCTTAGAAGAGAGACCACGAGCAATTAGTCATTCAGGTTCATTCAGGGACAGCATGGAAGAAGGTAAGACAAAGTTACTATTTGGATCGGTGAATAGGCCCCAAAATAGGCCTCCGAAGTGTAGTAAAATTTTAAAATATTTCTTCTGCAACATAAAAACTTAAATAATTTTTTGAAGCTTTTTTTTTAAATTCTGTTGAGCTGGACTCACAGGACTTCCTTACCCTAAAGCGTGGAAGATATAACTTTCACACAGTAACATGCAATGCTGTGTATGTCATACATTTATAAATTCTTTATCAGAAATTTTGGAGGAAAGGAAGCGATTCTTGGAAAATTATTTTATTCTCCTTGCCTTTAAATTTGAGGTGTCTGAGCATACCTTGAATACTGTGATTCCATGCTTTCTTAGTCCTACTTCTTTATTTCCTTTTTTTTTCCAAATTCCAGGGCTACTTAGCACTTTTATAGTCATTTCATTTCCCCACTTTCCCACAGCCTCCTACAGCAGACACTATGTGAATTTCTGTATTTAAAAGCTGTCATTTATTCTGACCTCACTACTTTCTTTATGCAGATTACTGTTGGTCTGGTTTCTTTAATGCTATGTATAACACCTGGAATTTGGGGAATATTTTTTATTTGGTTTTGGTTTTTGTTCTTTTCTAACCACAGAGCATCTGACAACTCATAATTAAATGCCCTGTAACATTTTCTTCTGCTTAACAATTCTGGTAAATCTGATTATTAGCGGAATTCCCATAAGCAAAAAGTTCTCACACCCTTTAATTTAAAAAAAAAAAAAAGAGCAAACTCCCAAAAGACAAAAAAAAAAAACACCAAACCCCATTAAAATTTAATGGAGATTCATTCGATTCATTCTATAACTTCATGTCATCAATCTTGCTTACTGATAAGTGACAGCAATAAAAATGGTCCTTGTAACAAGCAAATAAAAAAGTCTTCCTGTAGCGCCAACTCATAGTTGCGAGATAAAAGGGGAAAACAAAAGTCCTAGATGAAATAACGGACAAGTAAAACTTTTACTTTTCAATTTGTTCTTCTGAATTTTAGATGACATGTCAGGCAGACATCTGGGTATCTAATACTAGCAGTAGGGTGCAGGACAGATCAAGCTGTGAGTTGTCAGCACAGAGAGGATGGCTGACTGCACAGAAGCATATCACATAATTCAAGGACAGAGGTGACACAGACCCTTTGCTGAGGAACAGGAGAATTATAAAAGGAAACACTGGAAGAAAAATAGAGAAAACAAGGCAAATAAGTTATGCATAGAAAAAGAGGTGTTAAATCTAGAATTTCAGTAATGGGTCACCAGTGGCTTTGATGAAAGCTTTTTCATTGGTCATGTTTCATATCCAGCTGGAGTAGATAACCATGATCAACCTGAGTAAATGAAAGTCAATGCAGCAGTAATAAACCATTTTCAGCACTTTACGGTCATTAGAGATCAACATGAAATGATGCTGTTGGAAGGCCAAATGTATTTTATTTAAGATAAGAGCTCTGAGGAAGGTTATAGTGAAAGAAGTTAGGTAATGAGTAAAGCCACGGTGTATGAGAGCAGAATGGGAGTTTAGCTGAGATTTAAAGCAGGGACTGAAAACTAAGAGATAGATTGAAAGCAACGGGATTTCAATGGTCAGTGTACCACATCGTTGTAAATATTTGCTCAGTTACAAAACTAGATTTAAAGTCTATTTAGCTAATCCAAGTATTCTTGTATTGTCAATGTGGAATACAAATGCTAATATTAACGCAAAATAATTTATTTACCAAACCCTGGCAGATTATAAATATTAAACAAATTTCTTTTGAAACAAAAATGAAAGAAGTGATGAAATAAGTGATCTTTTTTAAAATTGTCTGTTGGCGTGTCCTTCCTCCGTAGAGTAATCAGAAGCAGAAGGGTCAATTTTGTCTCAGTTTAGTCTTCAATCACCATTGTCAGAGAGGCCAGGAACCCCGTTTTTTGAGTTTAAGTCCTGCAGCTTCCCTCGGTGCTCTTGAGGCTGACTCTACTGATGTTTAGTGGAAATATGGCACTACATCTTGCAGTAATCCCTCCCCATGGACTACAGAAGCCAGCATGCACGGGTCTGCGTTGTGCTGAGGGGAGAAACCAGCTGAGCAAAGCCTGGGAGCTCACCCCAGGGAATGTGAACTGTTTTGAAAAGCATAGTCTTTTATTAAAATCAGTTTGCTCAGCTTTGGACAGGTGTATAAACAGCTCAATTTATGGTTTCTCTAAAGAGTGTATTTATGAAGTGATTTGTTGTCAAAACAACAAAAGTGATGCTTGATTTGCTGGTAATAATACTGAATCTCACTGGCTTGCTCTCCTACCTCATACACAGAAAAGGGCTTTTTTTTTGTATAGGACAATCTTTTTAAGTGCAGGAAAAAATATCAATAGCTTTTCTTTACTGATAGCTCATAACTGCTCTTTGTGGAAGAGTGGTTCTCATTTTAAAAAGATGTTTAGTTATTGAGTTATGCGGGGGAAATTTATGCTTTCATCAATATTTCATGTTATTTTCCTTTTTTTAAAGTACATGGGTCCTCATTATCACTTGTCTCCAGCACATCCTCTCTCTACTCTACGGTGAGTATTGACATATTAGAAAAAAGTCCTGCCTGCCTCTGTTCTTGTTCATTGTTCATGAAACTTTCAATGCTTTGTGGTTTAGAAGGATTAAAATTGTACTGCAATAAAGCAAGAACATTTATTTTCAACTTTGGTATTACTGTCATGCTATTTTAGTATACATTATTTTCATCTTTGCTTAGAACTGCTTAATATTACCTAGTGTATATTTTGAAAGCTAAAAAGAAAGTAATGGTCTAGAAGTCTCTCTTTAAGGGGGGGGGAGTCCTTATGCTATTGTAGTTGATAAATTTGAGTGATTTTGCTTATTTTCAGCTAGTTTTCTAATTGCACAATTTGCAAAGTGTTTTTGTCCTGTCACTGTTTGCGGTACACTTCTTGAAAAACACAAGATTGCTTCAGGGTGAGGGAGATAAAATTTGCAGTTTAAATGTCTACTGATCTTTCTTGCAAATGACAGCATTTAGATGTTATTTCCAAAGAGAAGAGTATCTTTAAAAAATGATTAATCTTAGTTAATTAGATTAATCAGATTGAGTAATAATTGTATTGTAGCTCAAGCAGAAGTTCTGGGTTTGATTTTTTTTGTCTATTTTATTGTTTTTGCATCTGTTTTGAGATCTTCTGCAAAATTTGTTGCTTTGGTTGGTCTACTAACAAGAAATCATCCATATGCGAGGAGTTAAAGAAGTTTGGACATTCCCTTGCTGATAAACAATGGTTGCTTTGCAACCTATTTGCTAACTACAGTTGCATGCTGTAGTAGGCCTTTTTCATGGAGAGCAAACCACTTATCTGCTTTCCCACCATGCATTCATGAATAGTCTGTCTCCTTTCCGTATTTTCAGGTGTTGAAAATTGTCAGCTGACATCCCGGGAATGACATGGGCTCCTCTACCCAGAGCCAACAACAATTCTTGCCTGAGAGTACCGAGCCCATGCAGTCTGATGCATCTGTGCCATTTGGTAGCCCTATCTCAATGCTAAACTCATGTTAGCTTGGAGAGTGTTTTGCATCCATGCACAACATCTACCACAATGGTGCCCTTCCTGGTTCTGTTTAACCATAAAAATGTTTATGCCGGGGCATGTCTAAAACATCAGGTATGCACACATTAGGTTTGTCCAGGCCTTAAGCAGCAAGTTGCAAGAAATTCTAGTCCAGACCAGTCCTGAATTATTTTGGGAGGGTAGAATGTACGTACAGACTGGCTGCACACGAGCCAGTCATGTGCATGTAACACTCAAAGCAAAGCTTCTCATTTACGTTTTGGTAGTCAAAAAATCTTTACTACTGTTTCCCTGTCTATGAGACACTTATGATCAGTTTGCATGGAGGGGGTGTCCAAAACAATAATTCAAGCTTTGATGTCAACATTTAGAAGAATATTATGAAACTGATAGATGGTAAAAATCAAATTATAATGTGATACAGGATGCTTTCAGCACCTGATCAGTCAGTAAGCCTGAAATACCTCTGCTCTGATGTTGTGTAATGTAGCAAGAGTTTACTAATACTTTTTATTTATATAACCAGCTATCATTCAATATTACAGAGTATCTTGGAAATATTACCTAAACCCTATGATATTAAAGAACAGTATTTTTCCTGAAAAAAAGACTTCAAACTGTTTACCCAAGTTCATACTGTAAGCGCAATATCTTCTTAAACGTCTGACTGTGAATTCACATTGCAGCTAAGCCCCGCTCCTTAAGTTATGGATTATGTAGACAAGATAATGGAAGTTACAGAAAAATCTGTAAAGGGCAAGAAATGAATTAGTATGACAAAATTACTAGGATTGACCTTTAGGGATGATTTTTGGTCAGAATGCTTGATCCTTCTCATCCTGTGAAGAAAGTTTAAACTTTTCAGCAATTAATCAGAAGACAATGCACAAGTGGAGTACAGAAACATGAAAGGTTGGCAATCAGTATCACATCAGCTGAAAGCAGAGAACAACGGTTCATTGTTCAGTGATACGGTGCAGTGCTCCATTTCCTCCAAGGGGTAGCTTCACAGGGTTATGGCACAAGTAACTCGCTTTCAGTTATTACTAGATTCAAGGAGGAGTACAAGAGCTTTTTTACCTTACATAAGCAGGCCAAAATCATAGAATCATAGAATCATAGAATTGTTAAGATTGGAAGGGACCTTTAAGATCATCAAGTCCAACCATTAACCTAACCTGACAAAACCACTTCTAAACCGTATCCCCAAGTACCTTGTCTATCCTTTTTTTAATCACCTCCAGGGATGGCGAATCCACCACCTCTCTGGGCAGCCTATTCCAATGTTGGATAACCCTTTCAGTGAAAAAATTTTTCCTAATATCCAACCTAAACAGGAGGATAAAAAGCAGGAATTCCAAAATTCACAAAGCAGGAATTCCAAAGCAGTTGCCTTTCCATAAATATCTCATTCAAATTTCTCGAGTATTGCCTTAAGCCTTGGTGCGAGTGGTTATCTGCAGCCTAATCACTGGAGAGGTTCAGACAGAGTACTAAATAAAGATCAAGATCTTTATGTATTATTACCAACGGATAGCTGAAAATCTTGAAGTTATTCTCTGAAGATACTTTCTTTGAGAATTAGAATATAAGATTCAGAAGAGACATTTCATTATTTGCTGCCATTGCAATGAATAAGTCTAATGAGACAGAAGTTTCTGTGTTCACTAGTATTTTCTGTATGTATTTGCTTTCTTCTTGATTTGCAATTGGGCTTTCAGGACTTACTTAAATAGACTGGAAATCTACCTTGTAAGATATGCATGTAGAGAGACCAACATTTGGTTTCACATAAAAGGATACCATGTAAGTGAACTGAGTAGACTGTAGGATTGAAATACTGATTCAGTTTTGGCAGTGAATATATCTAGCTCTCTGAGAAGTTGAAAAAAGATGTGTGGTAGTTTAATTTATGATACGCTGTCTCCAATTTTAATCTCCTCCTGCTCGGTAGGAGAGACACTGCAATTTGCACATATTTAGTTAATTGCTATATTTCTCGCACTGGCTCTCAGCATTAGCCACACTTAGAATCCCTAGACTTCATTAACTGTGCTAAGCCAAGCTCAAAGGAGATGTGTAAGGACATGTCATTTGTATGTTAATATTTTAAGTCTTAAAAAAAAGAAAAAAAATCTTTACAAGGATGGGATGCATGGATATGATGGAGAAGTAGAGGGAGAAAAAGGATTATTTCCTTTTAGAGCATTTTGAACCAATGGCTGAGTGACGGGTTACAATGGTGTCAGCATGAACTCTTAAATAAAACTGCTCAGACGCATTTGGTTGTCAGATTTTAATTTTTAAGTTGATAGTTTTCCCAGAATCCTGTTCTTTCTCTTTGATTTACTTCTTCCACTGCCCACGAAAGTTGACTTGTGGGACCCACCTCTCTGAACTGTGGGAGAGAGGCAACGCTTCCCTGCACAGTGAGGGAGTCGTCTGGTAACAACATGTAGCACTGCCTTCATCAGCAGGGGCTGGTGGTCTAAGGACGAGGCACCCTGTCCCCTAGTGGCAGCTTCAGGAAAAGGTCACCAACCCTAAATTTTTATTTTTTTGCTTTTCTTGGCACAGTAGAATTCATCAGGAGACATAGTCTTTCTTGATCCCTTTGTGAGTTTTCATGTACTGCGTGTTTGAAGTAACAGTGTAATGGGAATAGAATTTCAATTTTTTTCTGTAGGCAAATCTCCTTTTTTCAAACGTAGATCAGAAAGTTAGTATCAGTATGTGTGTCACATCAGTGCTGGCAAATAAAACAATCATTATACTCAATCATTCCCATGTAGTGATGTACCAGCTATTACAGTGGTTTCAGCCAAAAGCAGTTCCTAGTGTGGCACAGGCAAATATCATAGCTTTGCAGTCTTTTTAGTCACTGTTGCCAGATAAACATGTATGGAAAGAGGCTTTTTCTAAAAGTCTTCTACCTCTACAGCAGGTAAAGTAAGAAAACATTTCTATAATAAATTACTAAAATTCTAACAGCACAAAATTTGTGCTTAATGCAGGCTTAAAAAAGCAGCTATATTAATTTGTAATAACATGGATATTGCCTGATGTCAGGGGATCTTCTGAGGAACTCTTACCTTGGGTTTTCTTAGCCTTTTTGGTGTTCTTTATAGCCAATTCTTCTGCCCACATTTTCTTTTTACTGCTTACTTCTCTTCCGGGCAATGTTAGACTGCTTCTCTGAACTTGGGCCACCTCAGATCATGGGGTGGATTGATTTCCAGTACATTAACTGATTCTTATTTTATGTTCCAAAAGGGTTCCTCTCTCATGGCACACAATTCCTTTCCATTAGAATCCCACTGAAGCAAGATTTCTCTGTTCACCAAGTGCCTCCTAAATTAGACTACTCCCATGCTTACAAATTTAATGACTTTCCAAGGTTTGCCTTGCAATGATTTAGTTTCTTAGCTTTTTGAAAAAGACTGCTGAGTAAATAGCATCATTATATGACACAATACATAACAATATGGAAAATATCTAAAATTATTAAATATTATTAGCAAACAAACTGAAACTTTAACATGCTTTGATAGCCCTTAATATTTTGATCGGTACTCTGTATGGGAGAAATTACTTTAAAGTTCCCCCTCACCTTTCCCCCCATATATATTTTACTGATATGCTGTCAACCTCTCTTAACAGGGATTAGTCTATCAGGAGTATTGCTCAGTATACAGTAAAACAAATATAGCTCCTGGAGCCATAATAATCATTACAGTGTAAAAGTTTGCTGGTAACAGACTAAGGTCCGTGCAGTGACAGGATAGCAAATTTTCTTTTGTATCTTTGAAATGTAGCTGCAGTTTCTGCAGTTCTGTTCCTATTTTCCCTTTATCCACTGTTTCATGTTGTCAGTATGCTGGCAAACTCTTTGGGGTTTCAGCTGGAGCTTTGCCAAGTAAGTTGAAAAGAATTCCATTTATTGTTTTTACTGCATACCTTCCTTAAATGTAATGGATCCGTGAAACTATTCATTTCACTTCAGTGTAGCTGGCTTTTATTTTCTACTACCGCAATTATGCTGCATACAATTTCTAAGCCATTTCTTCTTTGTTTACTTCCAGGCAGAAGAAAAGGCGCATTCAGAGGTAAAATCTTTTCTTCATTTCTATAGTTGTATGTTGCATTATGTTATTTTAAAGTTTATTGCTTATCTGCTACGGCTGAACTGCTGAGTCCCTGGGAAAAAGACACCCTGTGTCTTTGAGCCACTTTTGGGGAAGTATTGGTAAAGAGCTGATGCAACTTCTAATGCACTAGAAGGTATTTTCTTTGCATCATGCCAGAGAATGCCTCCTGGCTGAGGTCCTGAAAAGGTGAAAAGAATCAATGAGAATTGGGCTTCTGAGTGGAGGACTTGTGATGCGTCTGATTTCAGACTTAATACCACTCCGTACTGGATCTAAGGGACTGTGCAATTCTGGGTAATGTGCTGCCTTTCAGGAGAAAAATACTTCAAATGTTCACTTTGAACTTCTCTCCCTTACATTTTGCATTATATTAAATTTCTGAAACTGACCACTTTGATGGATTTCAGAGCAACGCAGATTGATTTCAGATATAAATCAAATCTGATGTGGAAAACAGCTTCTTTCTCCTCACAGTGCATAAGAGTGGGTGACAAGCCTGGGTCAGCAGCTGGGTACAATTACAGCCTTTCTCAAAATGAAGTCCTGGTTGTATTAAAAGGGCACCAAAGAGTAGCACCAATAAAATGCAGCACCAAGGGGTGCACTTCCACTTCACAGAGCTACATGCCTTCCAACACCTGCATTCATGTTGCTCCTATTTTTACTACTCTAATCAGAGAAAAAGTCAACTGAAAGATATTTTGAGGAAGTTGAACAAATAAACATATTCTTCCTTACTTGCCACAGTATTTTTCAATATAATGTCTACCTGAATTTTCTAAGCTCCTTTCTCTGAAAGTTAAAACAAAGGAGCTAAAGAACCATGCCATACCTCAGTAGTGTAAATGACAATTCCTCATTCCATTGCCCTTTATATAGGGCTGTATACAGAGCTGAGATAACATTTCTTTCCTGTGTATTTCTACATGATGTTTCCTCAGTATCTAGGTCTGCTCTGTGATGCTCTTGCAGGAGATATTGAAGAGCAGTTCATCAGAACTACTTTTGTATAGTTGCAGGAATATGATAAAAGCGTAGCTTAAGCTGGAAGATGAAATAACTGCTACTGAAAACCAAAGAGAAAACTTGGAAAAAGTGGCAGTCCGGGATGCAGAACAGCTCAATAATCTGTCTCCTTTGCTCTGCACTAGTGTAAATGACCTGGCTATTTTTGTATCATAGATGTACAGGAACTTGTTCATTCTTCAAACTTGTGCAATATTCCCTGTTGGTTTTCACGGGAGTCATAAAATTAAAGTACTCCAATAGTCTTTACTAATGAATGTTAGGTGCTCCCTTTCCTAGGCTAGTTTTAGACATTTTACTTCTCTAGTCTGGAATAATTTCCTTTATGTCTGAATATGAAAGCGGTTTCAAAGTGAAACTGCATGCTCTGCTTAAGTTCAGTACAATGTCTGGAGTCCCTGTAAGATATCAAATAGGGTTAAATGAGCTTAAAATGATGTGCAAACTTCATGCTAGGTATCTGTCTTAGCTAAAATGTAAACAGATATTTTTCTTAAGGATTCTCTTTTTCATTAAAAGATACAGGAGCCTTGAATTAAGTTTATTTTCACGTCAACAAGCACAGTTAAAGACACATTTATTTTTTTAAGTTGGCAAGCAAGTTTTTGAATAGTATATCAGGTTTAAAGAGGCTGCATGTTTGAATTGCAGGGACTGTAGGAAGTACGTGTGTTAGAGAAAAATTTTTTTACTTTACATCATCTGACTTTAGACATCCATGAAGCAAAAATCTGTGTCTGAGATAGTCATCAAAACCTGCTTCATGCCAGGCAGTGGGGGAGTACTTTTTGGCACTTTATCTGAGTCTAATGTAGACATTTAACATATGTCAGTTGCATCATGTCTACAGTCTGACACAGTAAACCTCACCCAAATTCGTTCATGTTTCATAATCTCAAGCCTCATCCAGGGCTACTATCCTTGATTGCATTAAGGATATGTTTGGAACTTATGTAATTTGGTAAAAAAACATGATATTTGTATGTGTAGACAGAGGATCGTATACATGAAGTAATTAAGCATTTGCCCGTATGTGCTCCCTTAACTGGGATCCTGGCTCATACACTGGTTAAGTGCAAGAAAACAGTTGGAGCAGCACTAAGTGCCAACTTTTAATACTATGTATTTCTGAATAGTTCTGAGATTAAAATGTGAAACTAAGTCATTTTAAACCTGTTAGTGATCCCTTAAGAAAACAAAACAAAAAAAAACACACCAAAGGAAATTACTGAAATACTGACAGCAGTCGTTTTTTTTTTTTCTAGCAAATTCAGAAACTACGAAGAGAGCTGGTTGCGTCACAAGAGAAAGTTGCTACTCTTACATCCCAGCTTTCAGCAAATGTAAGTGGTTTTGCTTGTGATCAAGAACAGTATAAAAGTATACATTATCAGATTGGTTAATAGCTCTTACTCAACACATGGTCTGGAAGACTTTTACTATTTATTCATTTATTTTTCCAATTAATTATTTCATTAAATGTCTTTATTGCCTCAGCTTCACGCAGAAGAAATCTAGTAATCAAACACAGTGGAAATGGAAAGGAGAGTTTCCACACTTTGGATGTGACAACAGTCCTATCCAGTTCCATTTCACTCTTTCCTTAGAATAATTTTAAAAAAGCCCAAAAGTAAGGAAACACAACCAAAGAAAGGGCATGAATTGCATATTCTGATAGAATTCATTACAGCTGCATTTCACAAATGGATAAATGTGGAGGGAAGCACAGTGTACAAGTGCATATAGAATTCATATGCTGCGCTGATATATAACTAATGGAAACTGGGCTATTTCACAGAGAGCTCCCTGGTCTTCCTTCCAATTGTCATACATTGGTAATATGAGCTATTGAACATGTTATCAGAAAATAATGCCAGACAGGGAATATGAGCTGCAATTCTGTCTGGTTACGACGGTTTCAGAAGAAGTTACCGGATAGTTACTGAACGATCTGTTGTATAGTGATTTTTAAATGCAATGCAGGATATAACTATAGTTATGATTCCCAAGGAAAGCTGAGATGCAGTTGCAAGAGATTATCATTTTGCATTTCAAGTAAGGAGTTTCCTGATGTCCTGGGAAACCTCTAGAGTGCCTTTCTGCGAAATGTAGATGTACTGAGTATTTAGATCTATAAATACTGCCATTATTTTCAAGAAATTATTTCAGTTGGTGAAGTACTACTGTGTTCATGTTGTGAGAAAATAATCTCTAGCTGTGTGAAAGCTGCTTGTTCTCTTAGGACAGCCACACGTGAAAATGTGGAAGAGCTAATCTTAGCACTTTCTGCTCTGTTCAGGTGGCTGCGGAACACCTGTGGGTATTTGTACCTCTGTAGCCATATGGGTTGCCAGTCTGTTCAGAGTCCTGAGAATGAACTAGTGCAGCAGACAACGTTGGAGTCTTGCAATGTTTGTAAATTCAAAAGCTAGATTCTGAGTTGGGTTATTCATTTGGGAATTTATAGCCAGCATGCCTAACCTGGGTATGGGGTTTCTTCACTCATATATTTTAGACGCTGATCTTCATCTTTGCCAGGTTGGGCAATTCTTCACTCACCCATCCTGAGAGCCACAAACTAAAAACAACACCAAGAGGTCAGAAGACTTAAGCCAGCATGCTTAAGTGTTTACTAACAACTTCATTGTTCTCTGCAGGGCGCTTTTCTTTCCACCAAGAACACAGCCCTGCAGCAGCCCTGCATTGCAGTTGGGAGCACAGGCAGGCGGGCTGTGGCTGGGCTTGTGACACACCACAATCACAGATAGCCCCACATCCATTCTGAGCACTCTGTTAATGCCCACACAGCAGCAGCTGGCGTTATCCAGAGGAGTTAGCTTGATTTCTGCAAGCCCCTGATCTAGTGAAAGGTGTCCCTGCCCACAGCCAGGGATTGGACTAGATGGTCTTTAAAGATCCCTCCCAACGCAAACCATTCTGTGATTCTGAGCAGTGGTGCCACATCAGTAAGACTAAACTGTTTGCCTGTGGTGGGCTTGTGCTCAAGTGCCTGTACCAGAGCTGGGGTGGGAGCCACTCTGATAGCGGTAGCTCAGGTTCTTGGTACCACTCCTCACCTAACTCTGTGGGCAGAAAAGCAGGTTGCCTGTCTCTCCTTCCGCTAGTTCCAACCAGAAAACACCAGCATATTCCTTCTTGCTGATGTATTGAAAGAGGGCTGAGTTGAAAGATGACTCTGTTTAGTCTCCATCCTCTTCCAGTCACCCCAGCAATGCTGTAGCCTGTAGTGTAGCAACAAGTGCAACGGAGTGAGGATGGCGGGGCATTCTCCTCTGCAGCTGAGGCAATGAGGCTATTGTTCCATTCATTTCAGCAAATTGTGTCTGATCTATCCCCAGTGTTATTTAGAAGTCATTGACTATATCTGTGACTAGTATTCCTTTGTGTGGACTAAACACTGTACAGACTGGTTTCTAATAACATTACCTATTCCAGGTAAATTTTAAAAATCAGCTCCAAGCTGCAATTAGATTTGGTCCCTATTTCAAAGAAACTGAGTCAAGCTAAAAATGGATAGTTACATTTTGGCTTGGTTTTCACTCAAACTAATTCTACTGTATGGGCGAGAAATAAGTTGTATAACTTACATTGTGTTCCTTGGGGATCGGGTCCCCTGTACTGCCTCTGGTCTTCTGAACACCTAGTGAGAATGCCCACAGCTTTTCTACTGATCTAATTGGAAGGGTAACACTTTCAACAGGACAGTTAAAAATATATACATGTGCATCTGGTTTTGTCTATCCAGAACCACATTTGTAAACCTGTATGTGCTTGTATGCATATATATATATATTTGCATGCATGCCACATGTTGTATAAAGGTTAATTTAATCACGTTCTTTTGACCGTGTCACTCACCTTCTAATCCATCTCCATGGAGACACTCTTTAAACTCTAAACCTATAAGCAACCCTAAAGCTGATCCTTTTATCACATGGGGGTTTTAAATGGTACCAGAGAAATCTTTCCTTTTTTGAAATCCCCAACATGTGGAAATTCCCTCAAAATTAAACTTGACAGGAGCATGAAACTTAGAAGCTTCAAATTCTCCAGCCATGAACAAGGGATTTAGACACCTTTGTAATGAATACAACCTTAAAAGAAAAGTAGGTATTATAAGTAAATATTTTTTGGGATGCTGTCGTGAGAGACATACTTTGCAAACCCCAAAATTGAAAAGTATTTCACAATAAGCCTGATTCTCAGTTCATTCTTTGCTATTTCTGGTACAGAAGATGTAAAGCATTAAAAAACACTTCCACATAAGTTCAAAGGATCAAGAGAGACCCCTTAAAGATGTGTTAGTACTAATTCTGTCGGTCCTGTGAGCACTTCATGTAAATAAATTCTATGAAGTATCACTTCAACATCAGGAATAAAATCCAGCTGGAAACAGAGTGTATATACAACCTTTTAATTGTGATATGGCCTCTGAAATTTAGTCTAATTACAGAATTGATATTTAAATGCCAGTGATTATATACTTCTCATAAAAATTATGAGAGTATCTAACAAATACTTGATTTAATTTGACAAAATTATGAAAAACCCAGACGGGCTTCTAATTTTCATGAACTTGTACTATCTTAGCAATACCTTACTTGCATGTTTTCATTTATCATTTATCTCCGAATCTAAGAGACATATTTCACCAGCCCCTGGCATTTAAAGGAGAAACAGTCTTAATCACAAAAGCTGGAATTTATCCTCAGAGAAGAAATCAAAACGATGTTTTACTCTTTAAATGGATAATACTACTGTGACCCTCATTTTGAGTCACATTTGCATGCCAGTATGTTAAAACCTGAATGAACAGTCAGTCTAATACAGAAAAAAAGTTTGATCACTGCCTATCTTTTCTGTAGATACATCCAACTCTGGCCGGCAGAGAACTGTATGAACAGAGTATCTTCTGCAGTGCTTTTGCTGACCAGAAAATTACTCAGTCTTTTCTGATGCCTTTGCTATAAATGCATTCATCTTAGCCTTAGTCCTAAGCTTCTCCAAATGTCCATACTTTCAGTATCTGAAAATAGGCAGCACTTTTTTCCTTGCTGTGGTCTGGAGAAGGAAACTATTAATAGTGAGAAATCTTATTCCCTCACAGTTCATCTCAGGCTTGAATTTGTTGTTACCATTTCCCCTTGTAGAACTGAGCAAAAGTATTGTATGCAAGTGAAAAAAGAGCATCTTGTTCATCTCATTTCAACACTATTTGTGTCTTTCTTTGCTTCACCACAAAAGACTTGATGACAGTAGTACGTATGTCATTCAAAGACTGTCAGGATGAAATTTGGCCTATTTCATCAAGCTTTTGCTTGATATTTTATATCAAGATCTGTCAATTGGAAGTTAAAGCATTTCTCAGGCATTTTGGAAACCTCTGCTAAGACTTTTCTTATTTGGTTTCATTTGTCATTCAGGTTTTGTTAGCTGGACTCTAGTACTATGCTTGATTTCAGCAGTTTATTTCATTTGATTAACCCCAAAGTGTTTTGCCTGCATATGATTAAATTCAAGCAGGGCCCAGCTGTTGTTTGGATGCTTAATTTACAGTTTTTTCCTGAGATTCTGGCTTTTCCCCTGGCACCTGTTTCGATGTTGCTGAAGGGCAAATCTCAATACTAATTAAGAAAGGGCCTGTTTTCAGTGCAGAAAGTGTCCAACCAGCAGACTTCCTACGTGACTGACAAGGGCTCAAATTCCAGCGAGCAGCCTGAACCCAGCCTGTTCGGAGGGATTTGATGAGTGCTTTGTACTGTATAAAGCTGAAGGCTGCGTGCTTGCAAACTGTAGTAGACCCAGGATGCCAGTAGAAAGCGGAGGGGGTTCGCTGGCTAATACTCTTGTTTGGCCAACTCTGAACCACTATCCGACAGCCAAACAACAAGATAATAGCAGGCGGCGAACAGAAAAGGTCACCAGATGTACAGTTGCTTCTTTCAAGCAGCCCGATCCCTTCTGGCCTCTCACACCTCCTTTCATTCAGCCGTGTCAGGTGGGAGGAAATTTATTTATTTACCTTTGTTTTATAAACCTGAACACCGCAGGTCAAATCGCAAAGTGCGTCAGCAGATAGTGTTTGGATATGCCCATGGCATGCTCAGGATGGGCTGTAAACCTAAGAGCTGAGGTATTTGGGGTTTGCCTGACTGGGATCCTTTACTAAGAAGGAAATGTTTAAAATCGAATCTGTTGTGTTAGCACTGAAGTCATTCCCTGAGCATTTATCACTTTGACTATTTCCAGTGGGAATTTCAGATGTTAACAGAAGTCAAAATTAATCCATATGTGATGGATGAGCTGTATATCATCTATCTAATATGTATATCATGTTAAAGATGGATATATTTTGCTGTAGGCACACTTCCAGTAATGCCCAGTTACTTAACTCTGACTCCAGTATCTGTCTCCAAGTACAAATGCTGCATTGAATTGTGAAGATATATTTTTACTTTAGAATAAGTGTAATTTAAAGCACATGCAGTATTCAGGCTATTTTGTATGGTATTCAAATGACGTATACCATGAATGAAGCTATCAACACAGATATTTCTAAGGGGTAAGGGACTACCTGTAACTTTAAAAAAAGACTTCTAAGTATTTTTACGAGAATGAAAGAACGGATCCTTTGGGATAAAGTAAATAATCGTCAGAAGCTGAGGATTACCAATTCAATCAAAATCAACTAACAAATTTTAAAGTGTAAAAGAAGTATCTAATTAGAATTTTTAATTTCTAATGAGCATTTTAAAAGTCACAGTTTCTTCTATTTTTCAATCGTTTTCTTTTCCAAATTATTTTGCATTTAACTATTTGAGTGCAAAATCTGAAGTTAAATGGAAATATATACATACATATGTTTTATACATACTTCCACACACATATAAATATACTAATAATGTAGCCTTTTTCAAACTAATTTTTATTGTTTTGTTGCGTAGTATTTTTTTTGGGACAAATGTGCATAAGATTTCAACAAGTAGGAGTTCCCTAGACTACTGAATAAATACACATTTGCTACCATGGGGAAAGGCAGCACAATTTACTACTCTGAATGTAAAATTAACACTTTGTATTTCAGAGTATTTTGTTGTAATAAGCATTTAAAGTAATGAACTCTGCGATGGAAGGGGTTTTTTCTTGAATCATTTTCAGTGGTGGGCCTTTGAATTATGTTTCTTTATTATTAGCAAATCATGACCTGATAGTCTTTACTTCAAATGAGTTAGGAAAGATCCATCATCTTGATCCAATTACATTTATGACACACAAATTTTAGTGTGCTACTTCGAGAAGGTAATATACTCTATCACAGGCTGAACTTTTGTAAGAATCCATAGGTGTGACATGGCTGTCTTTCTCTACAGACTGTCAGACAATAACTTAATAGTTTCAGTGACCTTCAATGACATTTTTAATTATGCTTTTTAGTTCTTAATTTGTCTTATGAGTTCCTTAATTTTTCCTATAAGTTCCTTGTGGTTTATTCATGTACAATATAAGCTGAAGTTGTAGCTATGGAACAGGCAAATACTTTGCACAAATATGCATAGTTAGGTACCAAAGCACTGTGGTTATTACAGTCTAATTGTGAGAAACGGACAAAAGCAATGCATAATTAAGCAAATGATTCCTCTTTTCAAGCCCTCATTCCCCATTTTTATTCTCATGGTAAAGCAGAACCGCAGGCCATCAGCCAAGCCATAGATTTTTTTATGAGGCAGGGAACAGTGAGCTCCATTAGTTTCCTGTTAAACACATGTCATAAAGAGACATTTGGCTATAATTCTGTGGTAGTGCATCTACTTTGTCCCTGATTGTGTTCTGGGTCACTGGTCATCTTTGGAACTAAAACACCATAAATTAGCCTGGATGCTTTTAATATGTAGCTAATTATTAAAGTGAAAAGTAAGTTTCAAAACTAGTTACTCTGATCTTATCAGAGGAATAGAGTAGCGAAAACAGCCAAAGGCTGTAGTTTCCAAACTAGTTAAAATAACTTCTTATTGATTGACAGGTTTCAGATGTGCATTTGACACATATTCCTAGTTCATTTTATTTAAATGTATAACTCCAAGAATAAAGCCTAAATGATAAATGTTAAAATAGGAATACAAACAATTACTAATTAATCCTTAAGAAATTGCATATGTATCTAATCCTATGTTTATCGAAAGTTAGTGCCTGGGATATCTATTCTTTACCAAAATCATTATCCTTAAGGCATCCCTGCAGATGCAGAAAGCAGGTGGATTGACCACTATACCCATAAGTAATTAAATAAATGATTTACTAATAATATAATTTACAAGGAGTAAACTTGTAGTGGGTTTAATAAGTATAAAATAAGGAGTTTGCAAGATACTGAAATGTTTATAGCAATCCAAAATTATTTACAAAACACAAAAGCCACTTATCAGTATAGCAGCTCAGAAGTGGTCCACTATTATATATATGATAATCTTTTTTTATTTGAGGTATAATATACAGAGCAAGGTGGCAAAAATCTCTTTTCCTCTCCTAAAGTACAAAACAGCATCCTTTTCGGACTATGTCTATTTCTGATTATACCTCACATTCGGTACAACCACATACTTTTGAACAATTTCAAATATGCTTGTACAAACATGCAAATCTGTAACTGAAAATTTGCCAGGCACTGTGTACTGCTACAATAAAAAATAAATTTTCTCGGTGAAGAAGCTCAGTTAATCCATTTGCGCATATAAATATGTTGTTTGTGAGTTATATATCCTACTGTATTGTAGTGCCTATGTTTGAAAACTTTGCCTATTACCACTTTTGGGATGGTAAAGAGAAAATAAGTATTTCCTTCTGCTTTTACTATGTGGTGTTTTGAGAGGAGTGGATGGAATTTTATGGAATTTCATAAAAATTAAATTCTAATTTCCTTGGCTGTACAAGCTGGCTTAGCTTGTTTGTTTCTTTATGATCACTTGTCCTTCTTTGCCTACAAACCTCAATGTCAGAAGAGCTGATATATTGTTTGTTCTCTTTGTATAAATTTTGCTTGCATAGACTATAGGGTGAACATTGTTAGAAAATAAAATGAAGCTTTCAATTTTTTAAATCTTTTAATCAGTTTTGACTTTATTGCTTTTCTTATTGAGAAGTTGGTCTTCCAGTTTTCAAGAGTGTCTTTTATATATACATTTGCACACATGTATACTCTGTTTGTATTTTATATAAGTTTATTATTACTTTTATACACACAGCACACACACATATATATAATCAATATAAGATGAATAGCCTAAGTAATGACCTTTTATAAAACTAACTGTGATATTTTTTGTTTGAGTCTCAGGATCCCTCTGGAGCGTTTTATTTGTGAGGTTGAATCTTACCTTTTAAGATAAAGTACTTGAATTCCCATTTTGAAGTGTTCAGTAATTGAAAATGACTGTTCCTGGACTTCTATTTGGGAGCAGAATTCTTTGGCCAATATATCAGTAAACTTAAAGCAGGGCATTTAATCCATAATTCATTTCCAGGCAGAGATGCTTGAGCTAATCTCCTTGGGGGCTAAAGAAGCGTGAGGAACACTGGGCTCACTTTACTGCTTCACCTATCCAAGTTAGCTCAGTCTGAGTTTAAAACTAATAGAAAAGAGCTGGAGAAGATGAGCTTGGAGGGAAAAAACTTTTTTATTAAAACAAATAGATGGGGGAAAATTGTTCCATTGTCACGATGAATGTTGTTTTCTGTTTCTTTCACAGGCTCATCTAGTAGCAGCTTTTGAAAAAAGCTTGGGAAATATGACCGGCCGATTGCAAAGTCTAACAATGACAGCTGAACAAAAGGTACGTTTACAAAAGCAGATGCTTTAATGTGGAAAACAGTCAGCAGATTATATTAGAGTTTTGTTTAAAAAACACTGAAAGGAAACAGGGACAGCTGTGACAATAAGACAGACAGGTCTTTCTTTAATGGCCGTTGCGATCAAATCTTCATAAAGCTCCAGGAGAATTAAACTGTGCAGCATCATGTTTACACAGACAATATCATAGAACAGTTTGAAGATAAAATCTTTCCTTTCCAGATTTTAATTAAAACATATGCGACCGTAGGTTTAATCTGTACTGAAAGATCCTGTAACAGAAACTGATCAAAACCTGCTGGAGTGCTTCATTCCAGCCTGCAGTGTTGTCAGAATAATAGAATTATGGGAAGGGAAGAACTTTAAGTAGAGAAAAATGACTCCATTCAGAGAGTTAATGCAGGTTAGGTATCCTATTCAAGAGTAAACAGTTTTGGTTTTCACTGGGCTGTTTTGACTACTGGGGAAAAAAATCTAAACCTGATAGGTGGTAAATTTAACATGAGCCTATGTATCAAGCTCAGGATTAAGAGGTTGTTTAGCACTTTCCAGGACTGAACTTCTGCAGCTTTTTGTCCTTGTTCATTGTGAACAATATCCTATAAACAGAAAGGCCTCGTTGAGCCAAACTGTGAAAGAAACTGCATATCGGTGAGTTATTAGTCACCACTAGAGTCAGTGTAGCTGTCTATTAAAATAACATTTCACAGTCTGGTTGAGCACCAACAGATGAAATAAAGTGGGACTCATTGTGAACTGGACAGAAAATATTTGTATTGCTTGCTTTTTCTCATCTTAAGCAAGAAAACACAATGGAATTTTCTTAAAACCGAACTTCTGACTATTTCACAAAGCATAATTTCCCTCAGAAGGTTTTCTTTCTAGAAGAGGTTAAGCAGTGACATTGAAACAGATCATCTCCAAGCTTTTTTCCCAAAAGATTTGGAACATGTTCTTTTCCTTCTCTTCTTTTCTCTACTGCTGAGTTTAAATTCCTTTAATCCTTGTTATATAAATGCAGACTGGAAGGATAGGTTTAATGCAGCAGTAATAAAAGCTATTTTTTAATTAAAATTGGCTGTGCATTCCAATACAGAACTTCCTGCATGCAAGTGGAGTGATTTTACTTCAACTTGCAGGAGAGTTGCTATTAAGCAGTGGTTTTAAAATTGAATTATTATTTAGCAAACTAAATCTTTTGAAAAATACACAAATTCAGGTTGAGATTCATCCATTAAACAGTAACCTCACATACTAAAGGAAGTAATTAAAATTATTTTATTGTCTTTCACAATAAAATTGTTGGATTTCTCTTAACTTCATAATGAATATTCAATTGAGACCCTTTTTAGATTAGTCTTTATTAAAAATATTTTGTTTTCCTTAAAAATAGCATGATCGATTTTTATAGAATAAATGCAAAAGAATATGTCAGTTGAGTTTAATATCTTTGGAGAGAAAATATGCACTCTATTTAGCTGTTGCCCTTATGTTCACCCAAACAGTCCCATGAACTTCAGTTTGAGCACTCTTATCTTGTCATTTTTTTTAGCTTAGACAAACATTGTTCTTATGCCATGTATTTTGAGCTCTCTTTGCTCTTCCCACAGGAATCTGAGCTTATAGAGCTAAGGGAAACCATTGAAATGCTGAAAGCCCAGAATTCTGCTGCACAAGCTGCTATTCAAGGAGCCTTGAACGGTCCCGATCATACCCACAAAGGTATGTTTTTGTCACTATTAAAATAAAGGCAGAGTTTCTCCCCAGAAAAAAAGCTAAGTCACTACTTTTCTGTTGTTTTGGGGTCTCTGTTGCAAGGGCAAGCACATTCTGCAGCGCATGGTAGGCATACTTGTGGTATTTCAAGAGCTGGAAACCTTGCGTGAGCTTCCTGTTTGCCAGATTCTTGGAGCCTTGTCTTCTCAGAACTGGGTGGCCAGGAATTGATTGCTGGGTGTCAAGAGTTAACCCTGTTGCTGCAGTTGTGTATTGAAGTACACCCAAGACACTAGTGAAGTCTTGTGGTGAAACATGGTTATAGCTTGGAAATCCAGTGTAAGTCGTAGCTCTGAAGATTGAGCTCATGTAATTGTTAACAGATGGACTGACAAGAGCTCAGCTCCTTCACAAGGTGCTAAATCAGTGCAGGAAAGCAAGCTTTTAAATTTCAGATTTGGAATTAATTTGTCATTGCGGTTAGGCAGATGTCACATGATAAATATATACTTCAAAAGTGCCTGTTGATAAGCAACAGCAAAGGACTTAATTGAAGAAAAAAAATAATGGCAGCATTTATTTTTGACAGTGCCATTGCTCTTTCTTTAAAGAGGTCATTATTTAGATGTTTGCCTTAAGGTCATTTCATTGCATGACTTGAGTATAGCAAAGCTAACATCTAGGAAGTAAAAAATAACCTAAAAAGTAATTTCCCTTGGTATTAGTGGGTACGTTCTGCAAGAATATTTTCCAGTGATTAAGATATAGTTATCAGAGACTTTTAAGAAATTGAAACTCAAATGCCTCACCAACCACTTCTAATATTCTCTACTTCTTGGTTATTTTGTTTCATTATTTTTTAATGAACTCCTGCCTGTTTATTTCCATCATGGTATATTAGAAGGTAACATCTGAACACTGGTTAGGCCTGCTACAAGTTGAGTAGTACCTATACTCCTCAGAAAAAGAACTGTAGTACCTGTGATAGCAATAAGTCAAGTAATCCATCTGTAGCACAAACTGCTTAGCTATGAGGTTATGGCTGCATAGATTGCTGTGCAGGGTCACTGCCTTCATGCCAGTAAGACCCCAGTTTGGAGAAGCTCCTAAGTGTTAACCTAATTGTATGCATCCCCATTGACCCCCATGTGGTTTCTCACAGGCTACAATAGCTTAAATCCAAGCCACTGCGAGCATCGATGCCATTTATGTTCATTTAGGCTCCCTTTGAGGAGGAAGTTGCTACATAAACACAAGAAAGATTATTATATTGAAACAGACAGATGGATTTTGCTGTAATTTCTTTTCTTTAGATTTACGTATAAGGCGGCAGCATTCTTCAGAAAGTGTTTCCAGCATCAACAGCGCTACAAGCCATTCAAGCATTGGCAGTGGTAATGACGCTGACTCCAAGAAAAAGAAAAAGAAAAACTGGGTAAGTGCTCCACAGGTTTAAACCTATCTTTTAGCTATTATGTCGTTTCCTAGTGCCTGAGTAGCATAATGGTCCATTTCATCTACAATATTCTTGTGGGGCCAGACAGGTACAAAGTAATTCATATGTATCCATACTGTGACACTACCAGGAAACTAAAAATTGTTGAATATCAGTGGGGAATTATTTGCATAAGTCAGGATAATTAAAAAAATAAAAAATTAAAATAGCTGTTGTGACGAAAACCATCTCTGGGCCACATTGAAACTCTGTCTGATTTTTCTTCAGTTAGAGTTTGACTCAAAGGCTTCACNAAAAACCATCTCTGGGCCACGTTGAAACTCTGTCTGATTTTTCTTCAGTTAGAGTTTGATTGAAAGGCTTCACTCAAATTTGTCAACCAGCTATGAAGGGAGTTAAAATCTGTTAAGTATTCTCACGTAAAAGTAGTATGGTGTTTAAGAAAACTAAGGTGCTTCTCAACGGTAACACACAAATGCCACATAGTGGTCAGGGTTTAATCAAATACTTTCAGTATATGATCGGAAGATATGTTTTGTTGTTTTAAAAATATTACCTGCATAAACACTTGTTTTAAAATACTGATCAGCCTTCATTCCCTTGATTTGTAATTCCACACTCTTTCATGTTTCTGCAAGGTGAACTCTAGAGGAAGTGAGGTGAATATAAACCATGGAAAATTTGGCATGCATCTCTAAAGAACCCTATCTTGGCATGATTGCTATTTATTTTGGCAGTAGGCTTTTATACTTTCTAAAAACAGATTATCCTGTATGTCTTCTCAGTTTGTCTCTATTCATTTTAATCTCAAAGTTTAAACTATAGAAAGGGGGAGTGTAGCCAAAATCCATTTCTTTCTCGTTAGATATCATGAGCTGGAAAGGACTTAAATAATGTTTCTCTGATCAGTGGTCACACTCCCCTCTCTCGAATTATATCACAAAAATAACATGTTTGAATACCTCATTTTTTATAGAGGAACCAGTTTGTCATTGAGTTCTATACAATTTTAATCAGAACAACTTTCTGAAAATAAAAACAAAAAACAACCACATTTTTCCTAAGATGAACAACTTCTGGATTTAGATAAAGGTATCAATGAATGGGCTAGTTAAAATTTACTGCAGACAAAACTGTTGTCATCTTGGCTCCTGAAATAAATGGCTCTTTGGCTATTCTGTCCCTTTTCAATACTGGGTAAGAGCTTCTAGAGGGAAAAGGCAATGCTTGTACGTTCAGAGATCTTACTACTCTAAAGGAAACTGCAGCAAAGAGTATTTACCTTTCAGCTAACATTCTTCTCAGCAGTACAGCAAAGCAAGCCTCATGTCCCAGCTTAAATCCTCTCGCTTGTGATCCAAACCACAGCATTTGCATAGTTTGGCCATTCAAATTTTTAACGGGGAAAGTAAATTGGCAAACCCAGTAAATTGGACTTGTCTTTTGATTTCAGCATTTAGTAACAGCAGGTTCTGCCTGTACCTGGATGCAAAGTGGTTATTTAAAGCCAGCCCTTGAAGGGAATGCCATGGGAATGGGATTCCGCTGGGGCTTAATGGTTTTAAATGAGCACCCCTCTCCCATAGCCGTACCACTCGGTCCTGCACTTTTTCCATAGCATTACGTTTGCGCTGCGCTGGATTAATAAAGTCAAAACAAAGCACTGTATCATGTTTTTAGAGATACTGTGTTGCATTTGTTAATACCTTGCTTCTGTATACTGACCTCAGGCAGTGGCTAGGATGGCATCTGCAAACTAACTCTTCGAAACATGAGCTGCACGCAAATTGCCGTGACAAGGAAAATAATCTTGCTCTGTGTTTGTTTTCCAGCTAAGAAGCTCTTTCAAACAGGCCTTTGGAAAGAAGAAGTCCACCAAGCCTCCTTCCTCACATTCGGACATAGAAGAGCTGACAGACTCCTCTCTTCCTTCATCACCCAAATTGCCCCACAGCTCAGGAGAGTGTGGGACAACATCAATGAAACCATCACAGTCAGCATCTGCGTAAGTCTCTCTCTTGGCAAACCTTTCTTCCTGAATGGGTTGGACTGTGAAACAGACCTCCTCAAGTGAGGCCATTTGCAGTGCAGAAACCATTGCCAACAGCCATGATCTTGTACTCCATCCATTTGCCAGATTTCACATGAGCTTCACTCTATTTACACACTACTTTTCCAGTAGCTTTCTTAGGTCAATTCTCTCCTCCTTTTACAGCCTTTACCCAAAATCACCTAGCAGTACAAAGTTCTTTCCAAAAGCCTATGTTGTTCTCTCCCTACACCATTAACAACTTCACCATATCCACTTAGTAAAGGCCAAACACTACAGTTGCCTTTCTTCATGACATACTTAAAATGTCATTTTATTTTCCAGGTAGCTAAGAATTTTTACAAGATACTCATTCTTTCTGTTGTTACTTCATCTACTTTGTAGCTACTATTTTACATCATTTTTAATCTATTTACCCCCTTTTACCAGCTTAGATTTTTTTTGTGGGATTTTATCTTTACTTTTTGTTCAAATTACCATCCTTAATGTTTCAGGACTGAGAACAAGTCACCAGTCAAAAGCTATCCCAGTTCTTCATTATTTTTTGGGGTGTCTAATATGAAGTTCTCAGCTCCCATTCATATTCTTCTACCCAATTTTTTTTTTTCATTCTGCTAAACTCGTAACTTTTTGCAGTTTGGGAAAATCAACTCCTTTGAACCAACAACTGCATACTACTCATGCCAGCCTTACTTTCCTTGTCCTAACTAAGAATAATCAGGTCACAACTACTCTTTCTTAAAGCACCTGGGTAATTCCAGTCTCATGACTGATTACTGAGCTTTAGAATAGAGTTTCCCTGCTTTAGGTTAGGTGCCTTTTATGATTAACTTTTTATAGACTCTAATGATTTTTATATACTAGGTTTAGGAGTTTGACAGCAAATATTCCCATAAAAGGAACCCCTCCACAATAAATGTTTTTCTTTCCTCACACTCTGTACAGACTAGTGAGGAATAACTCATCTAGATCTCTAGTTCTGCTGGGTTTTTTTATAGGAAGCTCACATTTTTATGGTTTCTGGTATATGTGTGCGTTGGGAGGAGGATTTCTACATGTTTGGCACCCTTGAGCCTGATTTGTTATCAACTTAAAAATCACTAGTAAAAGCCTTAATAGAAAGTGCCTGAACTTAAACGAAACACTTTTATTCTACAAAATTATTTACTCATGATTCACAGATCTGCTCTCATAACCTTATGCTGTTTCCTTTCCTTTTTCTCTGTCTCTTTGACTTGCTCTCTCTCTGGATGTGCTGGTGTTCCCAGAATTTATCAAGGGCAAAACTACATATCTAGTCTTTCATCCCAAGCTCTTCCCATGGCTATTTGGTCTCTGAGCCTTAACTTCCTAAATCCTGTCCAGTTCACAGCCTTCTGGTTCTTCCTCTGTAACATTTTTAAACACTGATCTTTCTGATTATATTACTGTATTTTTATTATTATGACCTTTCTACGCAGGATAACACAGATTCCTTCCCTTCCACAGAGAGATCATGTAAAATATATTTATTTAGATTTATTTCCTTGTCTGTTATGCTGGTAAGGTTACTTTCTTTGGAAGACTTGGTTTTTCATTGCATAATTTAAACTTCTGTCACCTTCAAGACTTTTCATAATTGTCAGCAGCCTCTGTTCAAAGATCCTGACTGACTTTTACTCTTTCTACCCAAAGCAACCTATTTATTTAAAAATCCTGAGATTGTAACAAGAAAGAAAAAATAAAACTCTTTCTTTCTAACTACTTTGAACCTTTGTCTGAAGTCTGATCAGGCTTCTGAGCTTCTTTCTGTGACTGCTCGGGAATGCTAACTTATCTTTTTGGTTTTCTTCCTTTTGATGATGTCTCATCTTCTTATATAATTTTACTGTTGTGGGAGCTGAGTGTTGAAGAGCTCAAGAATCCGCAAAAGGAAATTCAGTTCATACTTTCTGCTTACATTCTGCTTATCTTACCAGTCTAGACAGCTTTTTCCTGCTTCTTCCAGAACTGTAGCCCTGGTTTCTGGTTCATTTTTATTTTCTTTAAAGTTGGCTTGCCAAGGTCTTTTTGTTCATCCCTTCTCAAAATGTACTGCAAAAAAAGCCCAAAAGAAAATAGCTAACAAATAGATACGTGACTTTTCAGTTGTCCAAGTTGTTGTATGAGACAATATATGCATGTAAATAAAATTTCATTTCTTATTTGGTTATCATAGGTATGGGCACATCAAACCAAGAACTGTACCATAATATTTGGAAAAAAATCCTAGCGTATGCCTTTGTTCATTTTTACTCACACTTAAAATATTTATGCATGTTGTGAATTATATTCATTATTTTCCTTCTTCAATTAGCAATATTTTTTTATTTGCCATGAACTTCTTCATCTGCCCTTTGCTTACACTTTATAAATTTTCTTGACCTGAGTCTCGTGTTCTAAACCATTACCTTTACTTTCTTCCAATTGCATCTGTCTAATACGTGTGTATGCAGGTCATCTCTAGTCTGGGCACCAAAGAAAAGGCAAAACGGTCACGTGGTCTACAAGCATAGATCCCGGTAAAATTGAGTGTGGGGCATGGAGTTGTATACCCAACTGTTGACCTGAAGAGTGCTGCATCTTCTTTCCCAAAATGCATTTGCATGCATTCTGGCAATTAAAAGTTGACCTCTGTTTCTTGTTTGTATATTAGTAGTAATAATCACAATAATAATAATACTTATTACTATAAAATATTTTCATATTTAAATTGTCCTGCAAATATTAACTATTTATAGTGACAGTAATAAAGAACAAATAACATTCAGTGAATTGACTGAAAATATTGCTTAGTGTAACAACGTAGCCAAATTTCTACTGGTTCTGTTATGCAATAGATCAAGGTCTGATGATGGCACAGAGAGGCAAAACAGTCTGACATGAGAACTGGACAGTTGTGGGTCCCTGGACCAGTCATGTTTTGGTCTTTTCTCACAATATAATGGTTTTTTCCCTTAAAATTAATGTTAATGAAAAATAATCACATGGTGATTACTGTTAATCCTGTCTTTAAGGAAAAAAAAAAACACCAAAACAAAACCGACCTGCATGATTTCAGATACCATACATATATATAGGCAAAAAGTCAACCATCACAAATCAAAACCATTACAGATCAAAATCTTTAGAACATGAAATCAAGGACTGTCTCTTTGTGTCCTGTTCAAAACAGAGAAAACTGTTGATGCCTAACAGATAATAAATATCAGTAGGACAGTTTAATCGGCATACTTCAGTTCTGACTATTGTTACTTAGGAAAATCATAACATTTGCACCAAAGAAATGATGCAGACATAAAATCAAATTAAAACCAATGGGTGATACACACTCAAAAAAAGATCTCTGAAAAGTTTTTCACAACTTTTATTCACCATAGTGAACTATCTAACTAAACTGGAGAGGTATAAAGCAAGCTGATCATTTCATCTGGAGAGGGCTTTTTTCCTTTTTTTTAATTTGCAATTTGAGCCTTTTCATGTTTCTTTGATAAGATTCTTTCTTCACTCATAGGTTTCACCAGCAGCCAGCATTTTCTGTACTTTGATATTTAGTAATGACATTGCTTTGGGGGGAGAACCTTCCTTTAATCTCCTGCCTGTTTCCTGCTCCTCTCTTTAGGATCTGTGAGTGCACAGAAGCAGAAGCTGAAATTATTCTTCAGCTAAAGAGCGAGCTGAGGGAGAAAGAGCTAAAATTAACGGACATTCGTCTTGAAGCCCTGAGCTCTGCACACCATCTGGATCAGATTCGGGAAGCCATGAACCGCATGCAGGTCAGTGCAGTAGCTTAAGTGATGACAGGGGTGCACACCAAAGGTATGCCTGGGGTATTTCCTTTTCAGGTTTCTTTGGGTCATTATGGTCAACAGTACAATAAACACAGAAGCTTGAAGCTTATGATGTTGTTTAGGAACTGTCTTGAGGCAAAAAAAAACAGTATTACCTCTTTCAGGTACCAAAAAACTGTCGATACAAAGTAAATTGCTAGATTGACAGTACTTCCAAAGGATGGGTATGATAATTGTTCACCTTATAATAATTATATTCTTAGCATTTATATTAATAGCTAAAATGTGTTTAAGAGATATGGAAGGAGACATAATCCCCGCCCAAAGGATATTTGCTATCAAAATCCTGTGACTGGGGAAAGCAACACGACAGACAAGCAGATCAAGGAGTGATTTCTACAGAGCTTTAAATCCTCGGGCTGTGGGGGTTGTGGTGTGGTGTATGTGCATAGTCCCTCTCATCGTTTCTTATTCCTAACCCAGTCATGGCTTGCCAAAGCAAAGAATGTAAAATTGAACTAATTATTGTATTCAGCATCACTAAAGTCACTACGTTATTTTGTGAAACTGTTCCAAATCCTTCCTGAGCACATTTTTCCTAAGAATACTTTCCCTTTCATGAGGCTGAAAGGATGCAGAAAGAATGGCAGTGTTCTTCAGTGAAGCACAGAGCTTTATGGGACTCAGCTCTGTTGCACACATACAAGTGTCTAGTGTCACGCTGGGTGCCCAAAAGTATCTAGAAAATCCACACAGTATGACATAGGTCCTTCAGTAGATCTGGGCCCTTCTCGAATAACAGGTGAGATACTTAGAACATCCCTGAAGGCACTATAAACCTGTATTTGGGAAACAGAATCAAGGCCATGGGGTGGGAATTCAGGTTGAGACTAGGACAGCTACATTTAGATGTCTAGGTATGAGCTAGGTGATAAACTCCTGTTGTAGTCAATTGAGTTTTAGTCCTGCGGTAGTGGGGCCCAGACAGCTATCCTAAAATCATACTAAGATAGGCGTAGAGGGTGAAATTGAGTTGTTTGAGCATAGGCACCTACTACCGTTTGAACCAGCCTCAGGTATTTGCATCTGCACAGGACTTGTAGGTTTAGCATCCCACCCATGGAAGACCATGTTTACGACGACACTGGAAACCCACGTTCACACAGCTGAATCCAGCCCCAGTGGCTTGTCAGCTGAATTGCTCTGTACTGGGTGCTTAGGTGAGGTGCACGTGTAGGCAGTTTTATAAAGATGTCCACAGTGGCTGATTTCATAACTACCAGATTTGGGATGCTTGCTGTCTTTTCTACACTACTTTTTTAATACCATGCCTATAGCAGTCTCAGCCACCCCTTTAAACATCTATGGTACCTGCCATCCACCCAGGTGCTCACACCAGTAGGTGCCAACATTGCTACAGGATATTTGGCTGAACTTCAATTAGGGGGAAGAATAATCAAGAACTGGTCCATAAACATGGGTTTGAATTGTCCAGACATAAGTAAAACATTTGATCTGGAGCCACCAAAATTTTTTAGAAACTGTAAGGTATAGAATACAGTTAATTGCAATGGTGGAGAGAAGGATGGGAAAGCTTATCAGCTGATGACGGTCTTATACTGGGATATGAGTGCCTAAACCAGGTGAACTCCCTGGAGGGAGGAGCCTGCTGTAGTCACAGGCCTCCAAAGTTTGAATTTCACCAAAGCTGGACAGGGGACATGAGTTCAGGTGCTGTCACTGGTAATTGCCAATTCTTCTGAAGTTTTCCCACAAGGACAGGCAGCTGCCTTGGAGTTGCCAAACTGTGACATTTTGGAGAATTGATGAGGATTGGTAAGGATAACAAGTAGGACTGGTGAAAATGACATCTGAATAATGTGTGTATTCAAAGCACCTTAAAAATCTAAAGCTCAGCAGAATGGAAGACTGCTAAGAGGTGTGTAATTAATCAGCGTAAATTGCAGAGTAGATGGAGATTGTGTGACTCATTTCACCATGGCTCCTGATTTGAACCCCAGGCTAAATGGGTGCATTCATCTATTACCTTTTGTCACTATTTTGCTGGTTTGTCCCTTCCCTTTCACTGTCTCCTCACCTTTGCCTATATGATCTAATCTTTTTGTAGCTGTTGCGGGTTTTTTTGTGATGCTATCCCTTATATTTTTACTTGTATAATGTAGCTGTACAGCCTTCATAAAAGAACAGGACTTTTAGCAGGATGTTAGTGAACGTGGAATTCAATTTGATGGGCAAAATCATCTGCAAGAATAAGCAGTTGCTTTGTACTGTGCTTCGTGAAGCGACTGAAAGCTAGAGTTAGCTGGTACCAGGCTGTTCTCAGGCTAAGTTTTCATTTTATTATTGTACATTCAATAATCACTTGGCACCACAGAGGATTTAGCTAAAAAAAATTTCGAGTTGTTCTGATTCATCTGTCACTGTATGTTTTCATCAAAGAGGGTTTGCTGGCCACTATGTGAACAATCCCATGTTTGAATGATCAAAAAGTCTTATCTGATAGCAAGAAGGGTTATGAAACTGTTAAACTCTCAATTTCTAATTGCACATTTTTAATTTCATTTCTCCTCTGGGAAGTTACCACTTAAATTTTACATTCAATGACAATAATAATTTTCTGTGCCTTTAGAAACATTGACATATCCAAGATTTTAACAATAACTTTCTTAGGTAACTGTTACCTAAGATATTTCACAACAGAAAGTAGCCTATAAAAATGGGGATAGCTGGCAAAATTCTCACCGGGCTTGCATTATGGTCAACAGTAGAATAAACACAGAAGCTTGAAGCTTATGATGTTGTTTAGGAACTGTCTTGAGGCAAAAGCTAACACAAGGTTATAGGGGTTTTTTCCCTTCTTTTTAGAAGTGAAGGCAATCCAGTTTTCACTGACTGCGTTATACTTCTGATATATAGTGCTACATACTGCTGTGAAAGTGGTAAACCAGTTACCTCCTGCAGGTAAACAGCAAGCACCAGAATAGGCACCCCCAGTGGTTTGCCGAAAGAATAACCTCCTGTGCTTTTATGTTGGTTTCTTTTGAATATAGAATGAAATTGAGATATTGAAAGCTGAAAATGATCGTTTAAAGGCAGAGACTGGAAATACTGGAAAGCCTGCCCGGCCGTCATCAGAGTCTTCAAGCAGCACATCATCTTCTTCATCACGGCAGTCACTAGGACTTTCTCTGAACAATTTAAACATCACAGAATCTGTTACATCAGGTAAACATATTTTGGGCATATATATACCTCAGCAATTAGTAAGAATTTATTATTTTCACCTTCTTAATGGACCATATATAAAAGGCATGCCTGAAAATTAAAATGTCTCATATCACTCAGGTAAACATCAGATATACATTCACTAATGGAGATGAGAAAGAATGCTGGCAGTCATGTCTGAAAATGTAGCTTTTAGAAGGCTCTGAATAATAGTAACAGACTGTTAGTTTGCTTATTTCCTAGCTATGATACTCTCTACCTACCTAGTTTACAATGCCCTTTGATCATCTACTTTAAAATTTATTTGAAAAGGACAATATGTTGTGGTATACTTGACAACTGTATAGATATATTCTCTTGTCCCTATGGGATAAATATGAGCACAGTACATGAAAATTTCTTTTTTTTTTTTTTTTGTTTACCAATCTTTTATCATTCAATTAGCTCCTTTCATTTCGTATTTACAGCTGGGGCAGAAGGTGGTCTCAGTTAGCTTTATCCCTTACATTTTTTAAACGTGATGCAGCTAGTTAGCCTATGTTGGACCAAATCACCATTTATCACAGGAGCCAAACCCCGCCTGGCTTATCAAGCACTCTCATTGTGTTCAGTGAACAAGAGAAAGCAAGGAGAACTTTGGTCCACATCCTGAACATTAACATTTGATTATTTTCCATGCCATAGAGTTTATGATAATAAGCCTTCTACACTTGTTTAGATAATGTAGCCAAGAAACAGAAGTGCTATCTCTAACATTAGAACCAGGAGCAGAGCAGAAGCAAAGCAGTGCTCATTAGCATAGACTCCACAGAAAGTATAATGCAGTCTCTGGAAGCAATAAAAATGTGGCTAATAATTGTAGAAAGAGTCTAGGCAAGAGTGCAACTGGGAACGTGCCAAACTGCCTGACTATAATTTGGATTGGCAGTTAGTCGTATTATCTTGCCAGTCATTGATTACACCGACATTTGAATATTTCTTCTGGTTAATATCAAATTTTATATGAAAACCAGTGTATTTTTTATTTACATTCCAGCCTACTTTTTTGCCAGGTTTAACTTTTAGCATGGATGAGCCAGAGCTGGGCCTCGGTATACAATGAAGTGTTGCAAAAACAGGGAGAAAAAGTTTTAAGTATGGTTCCTGCTCACACATCCACACACATAAAAAAATAAAATAAAAACAAGAACAGATTTTTTTTTTTTTTTTTTTTTTTCCAAAAAGGTAATTGTAAAATCTCTGTCATGAGCAGCAGCCATTAGCACTTTGTTGCTTGGCACTAACTGTCTAGATACAGGAATAAACATAATATAAGCTTTATATAATTTTCTGCGTTATTGGTTCTAAATGTTTTTCTAGCATGCAAAGTAATTACTTTTGGTTATAAGAAATTAAAGAAATAAGGATGCCTAATGAGGAGTGGAGGATTTCATTTGATTATGAATCCAGCCTTTTTGATCATTGTGAGTATCATTTTGTTGCCGTGCCAAAGAACTTGGAAGGGTGACAGCTTCCTACCAAGCCTTGTGGGATTTCTGCGGCAGCTGGAGTGCTATTGAACAAAAGTCCCTGAGATACGAAGAGGTTAATCATGCTGGGGACTAAGCTGAGAGAGATAACAAGGGCTTTGGCTCATCATACTGAAAAATGCCGTTGCACTTCCTGGGAGACCAGTGTCTCCAAATGACTGTGGTCATCTGGAAATGACCAAAGCTATCCATTGCCTCTTCCTAAGGGTATGACCATGTCCTCCAGATAGGTGTGAGCGGCAAGCAGGGAAGGGGCTTGGTGGTCACAGACACCCATATTTCAGTCAGTCACTGGAGTAAAGAGCAGCACACAAGGACCTGTGCAAGACTCTGTACTGTCTGATGAAAAGAGTGCTAGAGCTCAGACAAGAAGGAGCCAGAGCCACCATAGTGCACCTAAACAGGAGGCCTGGCAGGAGGTAATTAAAGCAATTAGCACCACCATGGAATTAGATCCCCTTGGGCATCTTCTCAGCCCCTTGTGTCAGTGAGAGGGAGAGGTCTCAGAAAGTGGAATTGTTTTCTAGCCACAGAGTGGTTCCTCATTCCTTCAGACTTACAGAAGAATGTATTTAAAAGGCTACATAAGGGTCATTTAGAGATTGAAAACTTTCACAGGGGGATCAGTTGTATTGTAAATTGCCCTCAGATGAACTATGACATTATGGAAACTCTTGAGGTTTGTCAAATATGCCAAAACACAAGACAAGTGAAGTGACACATTCAGTGTTGGTGGCACAGAAAAACTGTCTGCCTGGAACAAAACAAGCATGGATTTATTTAATCTCACAACAAAAATGCTTCTTCATTTGATCAATTAAAAAAACCCTAAAACCGAAAAAAAAACCCAACAGCAGAATCTGCTTTCTCGATCTGAGCTTAAGTTATCAAACACTTTACAGGACGATTTATTTTTTAATACATACATTGAAGTCATATTCATAAATCTTATTTGGTTTTGCTTTGAGCAAGTGACTGAATCTTACTGGCACCTCCTTTAATTTGGGTGAAATCTGGCCTTGTGCAGACCATGACATGAAGTTGATGCTTTTCTTCAATCACCATAATAAGAACGAGCAGGACTTAGGGTAGGGGATTACTGTGCTTCCCTTTGAAGAAAATGCAAATCCATAATCTCTCCTAATTTGATAGTTTAAATGTCTAACAGTAAAATCTCTGAGAGAACTTCTAGAGGAAGACAGCAGTTTTATCCCTTGCAATAAAGCTGCAGGCTCAGCCTTCAGCAACAAATGCATCCTCCTGCTTCCTCATTTTGGGAGTTAGTGCAGAGGTAGAGACAGAGGCACAGAGCAGATCAGAATCACTCTTTACCTCCAAGAAAAATGAAACCTTTTCTTAGAGGAATGGCTGAACACAGAGTCCCATAGTCTGGAGGACTGCAAAGTGGTTTTCTAGTGGATACTGTAAACCTGTATTGTGGGGATAAAATAGACTCTATCCATACCATGTATACAGAAAGTGAAGAAATCAGCTGGAAAGCAAAACTAAATGCTATTTTACTTAACAGCAAACGTATCAATGCAAGTATTTCTTGGTTTTCTCCTTACAACATTCTAAAGGGCACAATGAATGCCCAAAGATATAAACTTAATTTAGGTTTTAAACAACATTGCTTTGTGGACATATGGTAATTTTGAACAAGTTCCAAGAAGGAAAGCAAAGACTATAATGCAAGAATTTATTTATTTATGGATTGCCTATTCATTTCTACATCATTAAAACTCCTAATATTGCTTCAAAAACTGACAAATTATAAATTTTTTTTCACCTCCAACAGAAAAGGCAAACTAGGAATAAGTGTAGATTAAAATGATTGCAAGTTGTGATGGCAGCCTTTCTTTTTAACTGAAAAATCCTTTGAACAAATACTGAACTGATGATGTGAACAAAACTGATGCGATTTGTCAGGTTGATCACTTCCCTTCTTTTGTTGTAGATATTTTGTTGGATGATGTCACTGATGGAGCACTCCACAAAGAAGGTCATAGCGTGAAAATTTTAGTCACTATAAACAAGGGCTATAGTCGAGCCAAGGTAAGTTCATTACCCAAAGGTCTAGATGCACAATTGTAAGTCAGCCAAATCTTGCAGGATAGTAGCTCAACTTGTTTCAGTATTTTCAGCCAGGAACTGAAGGGAAATATCCAGAAGATAGCAGATCTCTTGTTTGTCATCTATGCTCAATACTGTTAGGCACTCTCCATAGACTAATGTCACATGGCCTCCTTCGGCCTTTGTGGTGGCTCAGACGCTACCAATTCACAGTTTAATTAGCATTAGGATGTTCTGGGACTCGCTATCTCCATTTAAAGGTCGTTATAAATGAGATTTATGCCTTGGACCCCTTAGGGTGCAACTATGAATATGCTGCTGAGGTAATCAATTTGGAATTGCATTGTCATGTTTTCATGTTCTGTATTACAAAAAATTATAAATACAGTGCAACTTTTGTTTATATTCAACTCTTTATAAACACAGATGCAAAGAGCAGACTAAGATACTGTGTTTCCTTCCTTACAAAGATGTACCAAAGTAATATCATCTATACCTATTTCTGGCACAGTGATTATTAACAAAGTTGTAACGTCACATTCTAAATCATATTATTTTTCTTTATTGGGAAAATAACGAATCTTTGTAGAAAAATAATTACCACCATTTTTAGTGCATTTTCCAAAAATCTCTCTTTGCAGGATCAAAAACCACATGCATATCTGATAGGATCAATTGGAGTCAGCGGAAAAACAAAATGGGACGTTTTAGACGGTGTAATCAGACGTCTCTTTAAGGTAAGACACTGAAAAATTAGCTCAAGTATTAATTCAATCTTCTTTTTCACTTAAGAAAAATTCTGTATTCTTTGGGTTGTCTTGCCAAGTTTTTGTTTTGGTTTTTTGACATATGGCTAACACCACTATTGAACTTCATTCTTAGTCTTGCTGCTCTTTTCTCATGATTGTAGGCAGTTCTCTGTTGAATGTGACTGCAAGAATCTCCTTGCCAAGTGACTTCACCTGTACCAAAATATTTTCCAAACTGCTTTCATTCAATAACCATTTTTATTTGTATGTCTTATGTTTTCATATAATTTCAGGAGTACATTTTCCGAGTGGATCCGACTACTAGCCTGGGTTTAAGCTCTGACTGCATTGCTAGCTACTGTATAGGGGATGTAATTAGAGCCCATAGCCTAGAAGTGCCTGAACTGCTGCCTTGTGGATATCTGGTTGGAGATAATAACGTCATCACTGTGAACCTGAAAGGTAAAACTCCAAGAATATTTTTGCAGATACTGTAGAGTTCTTCATCACAGTCCCCCATCCCTTCATACTTTTTTTTTCTTACACCTGACCTTTCTGTATTTTTTCTCCAGTTTAAGGACTCATTTATCACATAAACTCTCTGTATGACATTGTGCAATACCTAATGCAGTGCGGCATTTTGAGGCAAATCTAAGAATATCTCTGTCCTTCTCTGCCTGACTGCCAAATCACAGCAAAATACACATTTCTGATTAGTGGCAAAAACACCCAACCCCAAAACAGAGATTATGATAAGAAATATTTATGCCTTACCCAGTTCTGCAGGAAAAATTCAATACATTTCAAAAGCTGTAGGGATTTGCTATTGGAGGGGAGGGGGTCTTCAGAAGAACTACACACAAATTGATGTGACAACCGGTAACCCTTGTGGCTGTCACTTTGACCTTTTTTTTGTCATGGTTGCCTGTAGTGTCTGAAACATATATCTTTGCCTCACTGAGCTTTCTCTTCACATTTACTTTGATTTCGTCTCTTCCACCCATCTCGTCCCACTACCACTGTTTAATTTTTTGGCCCTGTGGAAGGTTATAAGTATTTCCACAGTAATGAAGCCTTTCATAGGAATTTGATTTAGGCAGAAGTATCTTACCTTGCTTTGAGCGTAGCACTGATGCCATCAGGTGCTAGACCAAACCTATATCTACCTTCGCTAAGATGAAGACAGGCCATTTTTCTTTTCTTTTGTTCCCAGGAGTGGAAGAAAACAGTTTGGACAGTTTTGTGTTTGACACATTAATTCCTAAGCCAATTACCCAGAGGTACTTTAATTTACTGATGGAGCATCGCAGAATTATTCTGTCGGGACCCAGTGGCACAGGAAAGACCTATTTAGCGAACAGGCTGGCTGAATATATTATAACTAAATCTGGCAGAAAAAAGACTGAGGATGCAATTGCAACTTTTAATGTAGATCACAAGTCAAGCAAGGTAAGTTACAGTGGAAAAGATAACCTATTACCAAATTTGTAGCGTTGATACAGAGCAGATCCTATTAACTGGCATACTGTTCCGTTGCTCAGTTAGCATTTTTTCCTACAAGAATTCAGTCTCCAATCCCAGTGAAGAACAGGGACCAGATCTTTCTGTTCTAAACAAAACATTGAAGCACTGTGAAGGAAGTCCGAATTTTCCCTCACTTGTGGAAACCCACCTTAAGGATAGATGCAGAGTCAAATTCCTATACAAATTAAATTCTTAAAGTGTCCATAATTCTTTTGTCAGAAAGGTTGGGTATATAGTAATACTAGTCTAACTTGCTTTTTTATAGTGATAATAGCAGCCTATCGTTAGCAAAGATTTCCGGATGGGGATTTACAATTACTGTCTTGTGTTCAGCTTCTTAATCAGCACTGGATAAATACAACAGCTACCACGGTTTCTGGCATGCAGCAATCAGGAATCTGACCATACTAAAATTGCCTCATGCATCATGTCACATTCACAGTGATTTACATAGCTCAGATTATCAAGCTTCTAGCATGACTACTGTGCTAGCCACAGATAATACTATTCACTTGCTGTCCTAAATTGGGTATACTCCTAACTTGGTACCCAGGGAAAAGAAAATGAAAGGTTTTGCCAAGAGCTTTCTGATATGTGCAGAACATAATGAATGTTAACATAATATAAGAGGGAAGAACATACAGATCCCAAAGGAGCGAGAGGACCATTCCAGTAAAAACACTGCTTTTCACTGTCTTCATACAGAGGACTGTGATGCCATTTACTTTGGCTGGGGATGTGTTTATGTTTTATTGTTATACCATATACATTTATAATGAAAATTGTCCCACAAAAGAGCAAGCTTTTGGATTTCTGGTAAATTGCTTGTTGTATGTGGGTTTGTTTTGGGTTTTTGGTTTGGTGGGTTTTTTTCCTTTCCCTTTGTTTCTATTAAGATTTATATAGAACTTTTGAGTAAAAAAGAAAAAACAGCGTGTCAAATACCAAGTGTGTTTGAATAATACAGATGGTGCTATTCCAAGGAAGAAACCCATGATATTCCCCTAGAGACATGTGATCATAAAAAGCCGAACAAAAATCTTTCTTGAAATAAAAAAAAGATTGTGTGTTCCTATTAAAGAAGAAATGATTCTGCTACCCCTGATCCAGGAAGTAAAATGGCAATAGGAACTTTGTTCATAATACCGAGCGTTCCCGACACTGACAAAATTAGATACCTCTAGAGACACAGTTGTAATACTTGACTAGCCCAGACCCTTAAGGGCAACAAAGTGTTGAGAAAAATATGAAATGTTTTGATTATAGAAAGCTCTCTTTTACTCCAGCACTAAACGGCAGCCAGACAGATAGCTGACAGAAAAAAAAGAGAATTTACAGAACAAATTTTATTATGAAGTGTGATATAGTATCCCCAAAAGATCAAACAGATTTTCAGTGAGAGTGGTGCAAGGAGGTATCTGAAGGAGCAGTTCAATATGCCTAAATTGTGTGATAATTTGGTGGGGGTTTTTCAGTATATAACGTGACATTCATAAGAATGGAGGTCCAACAATTAATGTTAGTATCTCAGCCCATTGGAAATGAAATATTTTATTGCAACCTATTTTCCTCTGGAGATAAGACATTTTATCGGCAGGTTTCTAAGGAATGTATCCCCCAAATAGGAATGTCTGTGCTTCAGTCACTTGCCTTATGTTTAGTGCCTTTGTTTTTCCTAGCACGTGGCTTCAATGTTGCCCTAAGAAGCATGATTAAGTCTTCCTGCATGTCCTGATCCAGCTGAATGATCCATAATGGGGAAACTCTGTAGCAGCCTCCTTATCTTTTTGAAAATCTTTTCCACTGAAATTAAATCTATGGTCTAATTGCATTAATCTTTTCTGTTTGTTTTTTTTTTTTTTTTTTTTNGACAATACCTAGCAAACCTAGCTGAGCAATGCAGTGCTGACAACAATGGTGCTGACCTCCCTGTGGTCATAATTCTTGATAACCTCCACCACATCAGTTCACTAAGTGATATCTTCAATGGTTTCCTCAACTGTAAATATAATAAATGGTAGGTAGTAGCTCTTCTCTCCCTTTTCACACACCTTTTGCAATTAAAATGGTAGAAGATTTTTGTTATTTTGCAAAATAAAATGCCACAGTGGAAACTTAGGCTCCCATAGGCTGTGCTTGAATAATTTTAACCCTCTTCAGCCAAGTACTAAGGCATCCGCTTCACTTTATTTATATCACTCCCATGTATCTCAGTGAGATGTAATTGTACCACAGAATTTAAGAATGTACTTAAATGCTTGATGGAATTAGGGTCTTAGTACTTTCACCCTGTCAGATCACACAAGCTCATTAGTACCATGAGGACAGTCTATGGGAGAGTAAGAAATGCACTTTATAATAGTGGAATTTGGGATATGTGTGAATGCACGAACCTAGCCATGCAGAAGCAGCTGTATATCTGGCGGACTTGAACTTCCTACAGTTTTCCTCTAGCAGGACAGAAGTATGAAGTTTGCTGTCTGTCTTTTGTTGCCAAGCAAGAATAAAGATAATGTTTTCTGGAACTTTTAGTGGCCTATAAAATTGGCTATTTCTGCTGTAAAAGTGCCATGATAGGGACTTCCCTTCATAAAACCACTGCATACTATGTCTTACTCATGAGATTCACTGGTTTCTGCATTTAAAACTCTAAGCATACTGCAAAATTATTAGGTACATGAGAACAGGCTTACCTTATTTAGTTTTTTATTACAGATGAGTACTAGTAAACTACAAATGTGCAGAGAGGGAAATCATACAAGAATAGGCATTAAAAAAAGGGCGCCTCAGAATATTTTAAATCTAAAACTACAATACGAGACTCTTACAGATAAGAACAAAAAATATTCTCTGAATACCTGAATGGATTCTTCCTCAAAAAACCCTAGTACTTTTCTCTTTTCAGTCCCTATATTATTGGAACCATGAACCAGGGAGTTTCTTCTTCACCAAATCTGGAGCTGCATCACAATTTCAGGTACATTCATTCTGTATTTACTGTGGCCGTGTTTGCACAGCTCCCTGCTTCTCAGCCCAGTTCTTCAACAAACATTGATCTTGTGTCTCATCACAGCAAAGTATTTTATTTTCTGTGTCTCTCCTGTATTGATGGGTCTCTGAATGGTGTCGGGCAATGGTGAAAGAATTAAGATACTTTCTGGCACTGCTAGCAAGTTACTAAAGACGATTGCATTCTTGCATTCCGTTTGTCTTCAGCGGTGTCTTGAATTCCTGCTGAAACCTGTAACGATTGTGTTGTAGCAGTGGGCAATAATGTGATTTATTGGAGCAGTTTTATACTTGCTGACTAACGAGACTCAGAAGCTTATGACATTACCTTCATCTGTATGTTTAAGAGGAAATGATGTATTTGCTATTCATTGCTGCTTGACATTTATCCTTTCTACCCAGGTGGGTGCTGTGTGCTAATCACACAGAGCCTGTTAAAGGTTTCTTGGGCAGATATCTGAGAAGGAAACTGATTGAGACTGAAATAGAAAGGAACATACGCAATAATGATCTCATCAAAATCATTGACTGGATCCCCAAAACATGGCATCATCTCAACAGCTTCCTAGAAACACACAGCTCTTCAGATGTGACCATTGGTGAGTCCATTGGTGAAGCGGTTTGAAATAAGGATGCAGGCTGAGCGTTTTAGAGATTTGTGAAGAATCGATCACCTTTTTAAAAGTTGTCATCTCTCAATGGGAAGTACAACACCAGTGTGCGGAATTTGTCTAGTTGACAGCAAGATTGAAATGAAAATTGGAAGTTTAATGAGAGAGTACGTATTTCCTTGTATTTCTGCCTTGGTTGCTAAAGTTTTTCAGGTAAATTATCATAATTTAAAAAAGTTAAATTTACAAAAAATTACCTTTATAGCAACTTTCCTAAGCTTAATTTTTTCCCTGCTTTCACACTGCAGTATAATTACAGCAATAAAAACACTTGGACAGCCAGTTCAGCAAACTAGCAGGTGGGAGATACACACGTACCTGAGGTCTTTTAGTGGAATAGCTATGTTAGCAAAGAAGTCATCCTTTTACATAGCTTTTCCTGTAAAACTTGTAAGTGTTCATCAGGCCTTAGAATTTGATAAAGTGACATTAGTTCATTTTTAATAGCAGGAGACTTATAGCTCCCTTATGGTAGTCCTGTATTAGTACTCTCTTCCCTTGAGTTTGCTCCACTACTACTTTTTTAATCCCATGAAGGTTATTTTTAATGTGTTCCCTAGTTCTACTTTTTTTAAAACGCAACTTGACTTCTCAGGTCCCCGCCTCTTCCTCCCTTGCCCTATGGATGTTGATGGCTCCAGAGTGTGGTTCACAGACCTCTGGAACTATTCCCTGGTGCCCTATCTTCTGGAAGCTGTGAGAGAAGGACTTCAGGTATGTCATTTGCTTCCCAGCAAATCTTTTTTTAATTAGTTTCATAGGCTTTCTCCAAGCTACTTTTAACCAATGCATCCAGGTATGAATGTTGTTATGTTTGCAAGAAGAAAATCTGTGGAGGGATTATAGAAATCAGCCTTGAACTCCTTTTGACCTGCTCTTACTCTGCTGTATAATTTGGCTTTGTCTGGTCTAGCACTAGCATATCTTGTCTTTTATGAAGAGGGTTTCTTCTCTGTGACTGGAGGAAGGTTCTTTTTTTCCACTGTTTAAAGAGTTCACAGCAATGCTAAATACAGCTCAGATTCTCTTCCTGAATCAAGGCAGCCTCAGCCTATCCCTGCATGGAAGAATTAATAGCCCTTACACCGGTGCAAGAATATAGCTTTGGTCTGTGTAATCCTCTCCCACCTAGGTACACACGTAGGCACACAGGCTTGTGGAAGAAAGCTTCTGAACAAGGTTATTTTCACCATTCAGAAAAAAAAAAAATGTTTACTGGCCTTATCTAACTAGATTGAGATCATTTACGCATTGGCCCCTCTGAACATGAAGGTCTGTCCCTTTTTGCCCTCATGTCTTGCAGCCCTGCCTGTATTTCCCATAGTTTTGTTTCTCCTTTTTTCTTTTCTCTATATGGGCTAAGGTTTCCTCCTGACTTTAATTCTCATTTTCGGTAAGTGCCATCAGATCAGAGTGCTTCACGCTTCCCTCTATCCTGTCCTCTCTAGAGGTCAGTGTTAGCAGCAGTTCCATTGTTTGTTAATGAACTATTAAATTTCTTCTACTTTAATAGAAAGAGGGCTACAAGTAAATTTGCTGTAGATAGCACTGTAAGCTGTCCCATATAGGTTATGATTTCAGACCATTCCACATCTTTGGAGCAAACCTAAATCTTGAAATTAATCCTTTCTTCTTTTTTCTTTTTTTTTATTCAATCTTTATTTGGCTTTCTCCCTTTTCCTTTTCCTTTTACGCACTACAATTCTATGTTGCCTGAAAAGACGCTTTGTGGGAAGGCAGTTTTTTGCCATGCATGACACTGGAAGAAATTATTGCATAGTGCAGAGGGGATTGTTATGGACTAGTCAAAGAACTGTGTAAGCAGCTGCAGTTTCTTTATCACCTTGTATTGACATAGTGACATACTGATGCGATGCAGGTTTAGAATCTTGCCTGTTGAATATCTCACGCTTTCCTGAAACTGCTTATCTCTCTGGGAATTACAGAGTGTTTATGCCTTGTGCAAAAAACTGCCAAACATCTGATAGAACAGCCACGGTGAGATTAACAGCGCTTGTTTAGACCAGCTATAAAAATGCAGTGATATTCTTCATGCTCATATTTTCCCAAGTATACAGGGTACCTACTTAAATGAAAACTTCAATTCTGGAGCAGAAGATGGCAGCATATAGAAGAAAATATGTTGCTTCATGAGCCGTTCCAATTTTTATCTGCTTTGGATGGCTTCCATAGAATAACATTATTAATAATAGACAGAAATCTTTTATATGATATAATTAGATGTTACTGGAACCAGGGATGGGTAGAAAATGCCTTTCTAGCCTGGTACTTTGCAAACTCACTTGTCAGACACAGAATTTACAAGCCTTGCTCCAGATTCCAGTAAAGATTTAATCGCTGTTAATCTCAGATGAGGGGAAGTGCTGCCTACAGCCTGGAGTTAGCCTGCTCCCTCCCCGAGAGACATTTCCTCTTGGCTTATTTAGGCAGATCCCTGTTATAGCAGCCTAGCTGCAGGGCAGAAGGAGTCTGAGTATCTCTGTACATAATATAGGGAACTTGGCTGCCTAATGCAGAGCTCTGGATTCAGCGAGTGCCTGGGAGCAGGTGTTGCAGTGATAAGCACAACTCATCTCTCTGGCGTTAGCACTAAAATCCTTCACTGTTTTACTCCCTTTAGGAGTGCAGCCCATCTAAATGCTCCATGAGTGTATGCCCTGCCAATATTGTGTTGCTCCTTGGATTGCCTGAGACTGTTTGAGCTGGGAAAAATCACAGAAAGCCCCGGTGAATGGCTCCCCATTCCAGTGTGTCATTGTCACAGCTAAAGGAAATCTGTAAAGCAGCAACCATGGGGCTCTCAGTTAACACGTTGCTTGTGAACAGTAATGTGGGGAAGGATGCATTTTAGTGAGGAAGCTACCAGACCTCCTAAACTTAGAATAATCTTATTCTTCCTTCCTCCGTCCTCCTTCCAGATTCATAAACATTTTTGTACTTCATATTAGGGAAAACCTATCCTTTGTGAATTTCTTCTCTTAACCTTGTGAAGGATATCAAGGTGTGGACAGATGTCTGCTTCTGCATCCCATTTTGCTAGGAGAAGAGAACAATTTGTACTGGCACTTCCTAATTCACTTCAAACAAAATCCAATTAACTTGAATGTTTTAGATAGGTCTGAGTTAATTTCACCGATACGCCTTAAGCAAATTACCTAAAGGTCTCACTTCACATTGTATCAAGAATTTGTGGCTCCCGCTGTTGCCTACAAGTATCACTAGTTATGGAGTGCTTTTCAACTTTCAGCACTCTATTGAAGGAGCATTAATGGAGATGAGGTCTTTTGAATGTCCTAACATATCTGAGTGCTGAGCATATCTGAAAGCAAATGACTTACTGAAATGGTTTAGATGTTTTTGATGACTTTTGTCTGCTGTTAAAACTGGTGCTGAAAACTCTGTAGGATGCTTACCTGTGTTATATCCATAATATAGATGTACGGTAAGAGGGCACCCTGGGAGGATCCCTCCAAGTGGGTAGCTGATACCTATCCATGGAGCTCTGCATCTCTACAGCATGAGTGGCCGTCGCTACTTCAGTTAAGACCAGAAGATGTTGGTTATGAAGGTTATGCATCAGCAAAGGAAGGAACAACCTCAAAGCACGTTCCACAGACTGATACAGAGGGAGATCCCTTGGTAAGATTTAAAATTTGGGGAAAAGGCTTTTCAGTATGTGCTTTACTGTCACATGTTTAATTGTACACTGTACCGTAAAAACCTACTGTGTACCTATTCCAAAATGGGCTTTTAAATTGGATCCTACTGTAATTTATTAAAAAGGTTGAAAATGAAAAGAAAATCTAGTGGGAGGGCAGGTATCACCATCACGTTAATATGTCCCTAAATTGTTTGTGTTTCCCATCTGCCCAGAAATGTATCTAGTATTCATCATTATAATGTTTGAGTACCACTCTTCAGCAACTTATTAATCAGTTTATTCTAAAAATACCTTTCCAGGTTGGGCAGTCCTTCATCTACATTCTACAAATGAGGGACCGAGAAACTCGCGTTATCTAATTTGTCTATCACAGAGAATTTAGTGGAAATGCAAATTAGACAGCTATCCTCCCATCCCTCAAAACATTGCAAGATAAATGATGACTGTATAACAGTCTTAATGTAAAAGAAATGCAAGTGCGGTGGCATTAAAAGATAAGAGATTGATTTCCCTCAGTGCCATGTATTGTTTTATTTAAATATGATCCCAGACATTTGGGTTTACCATTGCCGCCTCTGATAATGGACTATTAAATTGCATATATTGAACTGCTATTCTTGCATAGTGCTTTCTCTACAGACTGCCTTTATCACAATTCAAAATACCATTTTAGAGAACTGTACATCTGGAATACAGGCAGCCCTTGGAAAAGGAAATTTCTCAGAGGAAAATGAATTTAACTCTTATCGGTGCTAAGAAAATGACTCCTCAGCCTCACTGAAGCATTTGGTAGAAAAACCTCATGTGATTCCCTGTCTCCCAGTCCACAAGCTTTGGGGTGATTGTCTGACCCTGTGATTTGGGCTGCTAGTGAGTGTACTGGCCAGAGGCTTCCAGCATGTATTCATCGTCTCCACTAAGGTGAAAATACGTGGTCAGCTCGAGCTCAGTGTCCCATCACCCTTGCTCCCTGCACGCTGTGATCAGTATCCATATCTGACTAAATATCAGAAGCTTGAAACTAGTGAACAGAGGGCTTGCCCCTGCCTGCGGTGGGGCGCACGGGGAGACAGACACTGCACTTGTGGAAACGGGACATGTCACATGCAGGCTGTATCGAACACCCACTGCATGTATCCTGTATTCCCAAACATGGATATCTATTNTAAAGAGTATTAAACACTGTTCAATGCCTACAGAAAACTTTACAAGCTGTGCGGGTTGAATCCGCAGAGATGTAAGGATTCCTGAGCAAGCTAGAAAAGGGCGTTTAACACAAAAATACACAGGAATACCTCTTTCTCTTTGGTTTTTCGTTGCCTGCTTTTTTGTAATGGCAGCGCATTTGTTCCTTGAAAAACACTAAAGCAATGTCAGCATTGCTTGCAGCCCTGAGAATGCTGGCAGAAGTGGATGTTTTATAAATAAAATCCTGATCATTACACAGAGTTAGGCGTCAAGCGTCCAAGTAATTTTCTGGGGCTTAATGCAGCTTTTTGATGATTTTTCAGATGGGTTTCAGGTTCTAATAATTGCCAAATTATGTGGGGGCTCTCCTCTCCTGAGTAGGAGGATCTGTTGCTGCTCCCCTACTGAGGTCAGCCCCTCGACAGCAGATGGGACTCTTCTGTGAAGCAGCTGGCCTCGGTCCACCCCTCTGTCGCTCCCTCCCCGTCTCTCTCTTGCAGAGGGGGTATGTTGGTGTGATTATGTTTTCAGTTGCTTTTCCAATGTAGTGTGTCTCTGCCATCCAAAAATTATCTGGAAGCTTGACTGTCTCCAAATATGGGCCCAGATGTCCAGCTGTGATATGGCTTCCTTCCCCTGCCCGTGTTGCAGCTGCAGCCGGTCTCACCCCTGAATTAAAGAGAGTTATCGGGCAGCTCCATTGTATCCTTCTGGCTCTTTGGACCTTTAAACTTCTATTTAAAGACCAGAAGGCAAGGAAAAGGGTGCCAGGAGGAGCCGCTGACACCCTGCCCTTTCTGAAATCCTTTTGTATGGTCCCCTCAGCTAGATACCAGCACACCTCATACAGCAAGGGAGCTTAATTAAATTTTAACACGGTCACTGCAGCATTAAATGAGAAGAGATTATGTAAACATTGCTTTCTTCTTTCAGATGAATATGCTAATGAGACTTCAAGAGGCAGCCAACTATTCGAGCGCACAAAGCTGTGACAGTGATAGCACCAGCCACCATGACGACATTTTGGATTCGTCCCTTGAATCAACTCTCTGAAAGGGACAAACATTGGTGGAGGATTATGGTAAAATCTGTTTCCACTAGACCACTGCCAGTATTAAAGCAGCACGCCGAGGTCCCTGAGTGAGAATGGTGTGTTGTAGGTAGGCAGGAGACCTAACTCTGCAAAGTCAGGAAGAAAAATTGAAGTGGAAAGCTTGAATTAGTTTAATTTCAAAGCATTTCGATACCTATGGAGCCAAGTGAGACTCCATTTGTCAACTGGAAAGGGCCCTAGACCAAGGGCATCTAAGCAGATTGCACACGTGTTAGCCAAACTGGAATAATTTTTTTTCCCTTTTCCTCTTTTTCTCTCTCTGTTTCTCTCTCTCTCTGTCTCTGTTTATCTGTACAAGTTTACAGTGCAACTTCTTCTGGTTTTTTCCTTTAGTTTACCCTGAGGCGCTGCATGAACAATGCGGTCTTCTAATTCTCGTCTAACCTCTGCTGTGCCACATGGTGCTGGTCACAGGACTGCAGTGGTGTTTGTGTTGTACGCTACTGCCCATTCCAAAACGAGTCAAAGATGATGATAGTAACTCAGAAAGCACAAACAGTATTGTGCAATCACCAGAAAACATGACTGTGATATGCTGGATAAGTGCCAATTTAATTCTAACTGCCATGGTCACGGTGATGCGCTCCATCAAGTTTTTAGTACACGAGTCACAGATTTTATAAAGTTGTTTTTACCACAAAGGTCTTTTTTAACCACCTGCCCACTCCTTAACAACAGTTTTATACCAATTATTAACCAACACTGATTAAAGGCTTTTTAGGGCTTCGTTTGTTTGAGCCTTTTCAGTGAAAGAAGGAACATTTCTTATGGTGCTGTCTCACTGCCTTAAAACAGATTTCTAGAACAGTTTTACAGTTGGTTTAATTCCTAAACCATTGGTAATTTACACTGTTTTTTTCTTCATTTACTAATGAGAAAATGTCAGTTAACACAGTAGCCTCATAACTGTATATCATGATTTTTTAAAGTAATGGATAGGAGAAAGAACAGTTGCTATATAATATTTTTATCTTGTGAATAGATTGCTCTGCCTACCCTCAGAAATACACAAGGAACCCAAACCCACTTCCACTGCCACCTAAATGCTGAGAAAATCGGCTCAAATCCATTTGGTCCCACGGAATGGAGTTTTTGGAGGATAGATGTTTTGAATTCTTATCCAGCAGAGCTGGATGCACTTGATGCAGCATGAGCACAAATATATGGGTTTTTTTTTCCTTTTTCTAGTTTTAGCATGTTGTTTTGATTGCTATTGTTGTACATGAAGAATTCAGCATAAAAGAACACTGAAGCAGTGATGTCCACTGTGGAAGAGGAAGAGTTTATACTGTAAAAGTGGGTTGGTTTTGCACAGTCTACTGGGTGGGTATTGTAAATATTAAAAAAAAAAAAAAAAAAAAAAAAAAAAAAAAAAACCTTGAACAAATAAANCAAATCGGAAACAAACAAACAAAAAAAAATTGTATTTTATTCTGTTGGTGTTAAGAGATGTTTCACTTGCTGAGATTTCCTGTATGTTGCAAACAAATACAGAATGCAAACCTTAAAAGCTGTTATTACCTGGTGTGTTTGTCCTGTACTTACAGTTGTTATGACTATGCAGGAGCTATCAATGCTACAGTCAGCATGTTTCAATATCTATACAAAGCCAATACGTCGTGGGGGGAAAAATCTGAAAATGTATTAAGTGCATATGTCACGGCAGGCTACAACCAGATTACATTCAAACTGCTCAGAATAATCGGGAACGCTCTTTTACTGCAAGAGGCGTCCGGTTAAAATAGGTGCATATAAACAAGAAAGTATCTAAGGGCTTTGGCATTGTGTAGACATGTACTGTACACCTCCATGGATGTTACCTTCAGGATGTGTATTTGGTGCTATTAACTCTTTGTGGCCACCCTGTGGTCACTCGCTGTAAAACAAAGATAAATCAATGCAGTTTCCAAATGGCACTGAGCTGCATCGCTGAATCTAGAGGTCCCTACACGGTGCTATTGCCCTAATAAAACTCTAACTGAGTTTACGCATGTAGGATTCAGTCAGACCAACATCACGCCCCCAAATCTGGATCCGTTTCTGATGCAAAATGTCAGCATGTACAACTTGACTGACTCAAAGAACTAAAGGAAAGCTGCTCTTTCCTGTACCTGTGCTCTGAGCAAACCTGCAAATCTTTTCCTGCCATATTTAACACACAAACACACAATATCACATATACAAAACTTCCTGCAATACATCTCAGTGAGTCCACCTAGTTTACAACTCAGAAATTGTTTGTGAAACATTTGTCTGTACACATTTTATATTTTGTACATTTTTGATGTAACATATCATGTAAATAGACAGAAACAGTGAAATAAATCATCTGAAAAGTTTTGTAGTCTTTGTAAAGCCCTAATAATAAGTATTTGGTGTCATCGGACTTAACTGGATGATGTATTTTCTATTGGTTTATTGTTCCTCTAGCTTGTAAACCAGCTTGCGTATATTTTTTTGCAGGTGTGCGCACTGTATCTGTCTAAATTATTACTTTGCCATTAAAGTGGAATTATTTATTGAAAACACAGTCTGGTGTTTTTGCAGTCAGGACCACTTAACGGTTAGATATTATTTCAAATATAAAAACATATAAACAACATGACAAACTGAAGGGTGTAATTTTCTGTATTCAGCAGAACTAATCTCTGTAGAAACAAAATTAAGTACTGTTTCTAGTTCCAGTGATTCAGTATGATTTTTGAATTGCTCTTTCCATGGTGGGAACAGTTCGTGCTGTTCAGAAACAACTTTACAGTCTCCCTGTTCTCAAGATTATCTTCAAATACAAGGCTATTGATTTCAGTGGTGGTAAACCTGTACAAAACTGGTGCAGTATTATGCCTTATTTTACAACTTGGAGGGCTTAGAGCTACTTCCTCAGCAGGTATACATCAATATGATTTAACGGAACTCAAAGAAAGAAAGTAGAATTATGTTGGTCAGCTAGTCACAGACTTTGAGGCTGGAAGAGATCATTGTGATCCTGCAAGGCGTAGCACCTCAGCTATAAGTCTCAGCAGCAGGTCTATAATTTCTCCTGAAATTGTCACACCCCTGGAAAGACCCTTAGACATAACAGTATGGAGTAGGAAATCTAGCACCTCAGTGTCAACGTGGCTAATTAGTCACTGGGTTAGTTTGGTTTTTGAGGGCTTTATTTGCAGTTAGAACTTACATATCTCTTTCTTTTCAAGAGAAAAATACCCCAAACTGTCTTTTGTTATGCCTTTTCCTCCACACTAAAAAGCCAACCACAATCAAAAGCATCTTTTACATTTAAGCCATAGTCTTCCTTGCTTTTCTTTTTGATAAGACAAGCAGCTTGCTCATTCTTAGCTTTTCATGATAAGGCATGACTTTCCGACATCAACACATTTTTTGCAGGACTTTCTGACTACCTTTTGATTCGTCAGAGTCCTTTCTGAAGTGTGGGTATGAAAACTGCACACGGTATTCCTGTGATGATTTTACTTTTGCTATAAACAGAACTAATATCACCTTCCTACTCCCACTTCATATTTTCCCTGCTTAGGCTTCAGGGCTGACATTCACTCTCTAATTGCATCATCCTACTGCAGGCTCATGTTCAGTTAATTATCTACCAAGATCCTGACTTCTTTTCATGTTGCATCATTTTGAAATACTTTGTCCAATCCTGTCTGTATAAACTATGCTCTTTGTTCCTTAGATGTATGATTGCAAATTTATCTGTATTAAAACAGGATGTTCAAATCCGCCCACCCTACCAAACGATTCAGATCACCCTCTACAATCAGCATCTGTCTAATTTACCATTCCGCCGGCTTCCCTGACTTCCCAAAACTGCTAACCATCATCTTACTTTGTCTTGCCATTTGTAGGTAAAGGTAGTAAGGAATGTTTTGTAAAGAACAAACCCCTGCTGAATCCTGCTAGGACCCTCCATGAAGATTTCTCTTTTACAGCTACATTGCTGGGTCACTTATGTCATGGGTATATTTATATTCCACTTAACATGGGCATGAATATCAGAATGTCATACAAAACCATGTGTGTATAACATTATGGGAAATATATGATGAGTTACATGGCTTCTCCGTCACTGTAGGTCTCCAAGGACGGATTAGATTAGTTTCTGTTGAAAATTACATATGTAGAGCTGATCTTACACAGAAAGGGGAATAGACTAGATGACTTTAGTGATCTCAGTGTGGCTTTCCTGTAATTCAGTGCTGCAGTCTTTGCACATTATCCAGCTGCCATTACTTAAGGGAAAAGATATGAAATTTAATTGTCAAACTCATTCTGTGTCTACTGTCTCAGCATATCTACCTGTTAGCCTTCGTCTGGAGACCTGCCTGCTGAATGCCCAGGTTCCCAGGATAGGAACAGGGACGGGATGCTGCAGCCTCTGAAAGAAAAGTGGTTTTAGCAAAGTACTTGAGACATTGCTCTTGCTTACAAGAGCTCATTTTTTATGCTATCGTTAAATGGCCACTGTGTTTCTCAGCATGTGCTACTTTTTCTTGATAACTGAATAATGTCACACAAATTAAACGCTACCACTAAGTTTGGCAATGCAAGAGCTACAGATGCACTATCATGGAAGAAATGTATTGCTGGGTAATAATACTAGTAGAGAAAATAGAATCTGTCATGGAAGATAAATTAACTAAAACCCAGGCTATGTGACCTTGCCTTTCTACACTAAATTGCATTTACTGTTCTTTGTTCAATTGCAACCTTAATCAAACGTTGATAAATAGCAATGAGTGAGCACACTGAATGAAGTAAAGTCCTGCTTTTAGTACCAAATTTCATAAATGAAATAACGTTTTGCCTTTGTCAGTGTATTTACTTGTTTTGTAAGCAGTTCTTATTAAATCAGATTACATAATTTAGGAAACAAAAATGCATCTTGACAATTAAATGCCAAAGCTGAAAGAAGAGGCACCTAGTAACTGCTGTATAACAAAATAAAGCATTTACATGGTGACACAAAACCAGCGCTAATGATTTTATCATGACATAAATGCATAGCTCTGAAAGAACAAAGAAGCAGACAAAACAC
>RSEF01000001.1:48500158-48522674 GCA_003993805.1 Himantopus leucocephalus
CAAATATCCATGCTTTAAGGGTCATGTTATGTTGAAACTCTCTGCCTAATGATCATGGACATACTATGGTGAACAGAAATTATACCTATATCCACAGAAACCTCCACACTTGCTCAAGAATGCTGAGTCCTGTTCTTGTCCTTCCTCTGGGCGAGCAGCATAAAGAGAAAATGGGGTTTCTGGTTCGTTTGCCTATTCATGTTCACAAAAAATCCTCTTGCTGCTGATTCTCTCCCCTCAGTTTTGTTAGCAGACCTGCTGAATATCAAACCACAGCTGGTCAGGAAGTTTCCAACGAACAAGGCTGTCCTTTGAAGCCAAACTGATGCACCAAAGAATATCAGAGTAAATAAACTTTGGATGTACCACAAGCAGAGGATATTTTTGGCCTTGTTTCCTGCCAGCTGACCAGGCAGCTGCTTCAGAAGTGGGATTACAAACATCCACAGCTCTGGTGAAGTTCTGTTCAGGACCCACAGCATGAAGCTTCTTGCTGCAAAGCCAAAAAGTTTTGTTGCAGGGCTTCAGCTCCTTGCTCCCCTGGCAGCCCTGAGTGGGTAGGGTTTTCTGGCATCCCTCTGATGCTACAGAAATACCCACGCTACCCTCGGCTCCCACGGAGGAACACCTCCTAAAGCTGAAGATGGTCTAAAAACTGTTAGGACGCAAGGAAGGGGCAGGGGACAAAGCAGACGAAGTTCTGATCTGTTCCAGACAATGTGAGCAAAACCACTTCTACCTTCTGGAATGAAAGCATGGAGCATTTCTTTCTAGTGGAATTTTTTAGATGAGCTTTTACTGAAATTATTCCAGACACACACAGGCACGCACACAGAGGAATTTCCTGTAAAGGTCATTTCTATATGAAACCAACTTTCTGGTGCTAACACAAGTTCCTTAACTGTTCGTTTAGGCTGCAGCGGCAATGTTAGCTGCAGAGTGGGGTCAGGTTTGCTTTGCTGAGGCAGACATTGCAGCTTGCTCCGGGAACTGCCATTCCCAAAGCAGGGAAGGCACGTGCTCAGGGAACTCCAACCACTTGGGTTTTAGCCTTTTCTTTTTTTTTTCTTGGGTAAGGAAATAGCTCCTGGCACCATCACAGGTCTTTTCTCTCCCTCTGCATTTTGCCCTCTTCCTTCTCTGCCTTTCTGCCATTTAGCACATCCCTTCTCCCTCTTTTGCCTGTCCTGTACCTGTCCCTCTTCTCACTGCTGTTCCCCTTGATGCTTGGTTTGGCTCCTCTTCTCTCCCTGGCACGTTTCACTTGTCCATCTCCTCGCTCCCCAGAAGGCTGCTTGCTGCTCAGAGCGTGCAAGGACAGCATTTGTGTCCCTTTCTGTCTCTGAAGGCCGAGCATATGCTGTCACAGCTGAGCAACGTGTGGCGATAGCGATCCAGCCAGCAACATCCCCTCCCAGTCGCTGCCTGAGCACTGGCTGCTCTGCCAGCACCGTGGTAAGACCCATTGCAGCAGCAGGAGAGCAAAGCAGGTTCTGGGAAGAAACCCCGTGCCTTACCCGTGGCGATATATTTGCAGTGAAAAAGCTGAATGACTTGCGAGGTCACGGCTCCTCAGTGCTCCTGTCCCTTTCTGTATACCACCTTCTCTCCTGACTGAGAAATATTAAGTTAAAAAACAACCTTTCACTGTTTTTTTTAGTACTCTGCCAAAACTAACTAGCTCGTATTTTATAGCCTAGAGGAAGACCCTGTGGGATGTGAGATGGGAGACACACAGTCAGATAGGATACAGGAAAGTAGTCAGCTAGGGTATAAGAAAGCTGGAGCAGAGGCTCCAAACCCCTTCTTCAGTTCTCAGACTGAGTCTATTCAAAGGAGTTTTATTCTCTTTCTTTGTTGTGTGCCAGAAGAGAAGAAGGATATCTGCACTGACGCTTCTGTGACCAAGAAAGGTGAATTTTCACTGTAAAAAACCAGTGGAATTTCGATTCAGTTTCAGAAAGAACAAGCAGAAACATCTCGTCTTGAAAGTGAACCAAAACCTCATTGGCAATTTGGAAGAAAATTAGAAATAGTCGTGTTACTATAGTGATATTTGTTAAGTAGTCATTAGCTCTGGGCAAACACAGAAAACATTCTTCCATAGCTGTCACTGGAGTTACAATAATCAGATAATATTATTTAGTACTTGCTTAGTGCTTTTGAAGCATCATCTCGAAATACTTTACTAAGGTCAGGATGAGCATTATCGCTAAGGAATGAATGGGAAAGAAATCTCACTGACAACAGCGGGGTGCAGATGAAAATATAGCACAGCTTCATGCATAGACCCGTGTCTCAAGATGCTGCTAATGAAGAAAGCCCTCAAACTGATTGANGGAGATGTATGTAACACATAGCTTCAGAATATTTTTTGAGCTGTTATCATGTAAGACACAGCTTTCAATAACCGAAAAAGAAGATTATGGGAAAGCCTTTTAGACCCACATAATTGTTCCTAGAAAATACGATATATTTGGTTGCCTGTGAGAACATACACAATCATATGTTCACATATGGAAAAAGGGAGCAAAAAAAAAATTATTGGATTTTGGGATTTTAGAAAAGTAGATTTCATGGGGTTGTTGATGTTACTCAAGTGACTAAGGAGCCTGAATTTTATTTTCAATACTGACTTAAGACTGCTTGAGTAGACTTTGTAGTTATTCCTTATCATCTTTAAATTTATGGTAGTTTGTGACAGTTTTCCTCAAAACCTCTGTGCTTAGGGTTAAATGTGACAAGGGTAAGCATTTCAGCTTAGAGTCGCAACAGCATTTATGTCTCTGAACTCCAAATTTCAGCTTTCCCAGTTAGCTGGACTTGGAGGTCTCCGTGGCTTGGCAGAGCAGGGATTTCCTGTGTGCCTTTGGGAAGCAGAGAAGATTAATCACCTCCTATACTGTGATCTAATGTTATGTCTGCAAGTGAGATTTCCAGGCAACTGCTAGACATATATTTTTGGATGCTGTATTTTTAGTTTGATAACAGTAATCTTAGATATAACTTGTTTACAGGCTAGTCCAGCCAAAAGACTCCATTTTAATAGGACATGGTTAGACAGACGCTCTGGTAGCAGCAGCAGCTTCTGTAACTCCATTAAACATGCTCAGCCTAGCTTTTCTCAGGAGATGGCAGCAGCAGCATTCCTGAGATGGCTGCAACAATTTCAATTTACTTTGAGGGGCGTGAGGTGCAAAGCAATGGTTGGGTGGGAAACAACTCCTGCTTCCCCCTGAAAAATCCTCCCTGCAGCCATGCAAAGTGTTATGCTTAGAAATACAGACCTGTAAGTGTTTCACACAACGTGAGTGATGAAGTGGTACAGCTAAAGAAATATTAGAGTTAGCTAGACTTTACCTGAACATTTCATAGGTAACCCAAAGCAAGTGTTCCCTTTTGAGTCAACTCAACAAAGGCACTTTAAGTAACGCTGTGGCAGGGTAGCACCATTGCATGTCACTGCTACCAACTTCCCCACAATGTTCGCTCTGTAGATGGAGCAGAGAGCTGAAGAAGGTGAGAGCAAGCTGACAACGTTTGTGCTGGGTGGTGAGAAGGATTTCGCTTTGCCATGGGAGATGCAGGGGAGTTGAGGGAGGAAAGAGCAGAGGGGCAATAATACAGCAGAAGCAGTCAGGGAGATGAGAAGGCTATTTTGTGTTTTAATCTATATGTATCTCTGATGCTATATTGAGAGCACCTGAGCATTTATGTATAATGATGAACATCTATTATGTCCTGTTTGTACTGTAATCCTTCCCCCACAGGGAGCAGCAGGGGCAGAAGAATGTTTTGTTTTCTGAAGACCTGTTCATTTGTCTTTCTTTAAATACATGTGCTGCTGTGAGACTGAAGAGGTGAGAGGTTGGTCTCAGGCAGCAGTAAGTGAGGAGCTCCATCGCAGTCTGAGGCTCCTACCGGGTCTTGCATGGCCAGGACCCACTCTGCTCACAGAGGTCCTGTGCACCAAATGCACAGAGATACTGACAAAAGATGTACAGAGTGGCTTTTTTTAATACAGCTTGGACACAGCTTCCTAAGCATTTTGATTAAATCAATGTGTTTAGCTTTCTTCTAAATGCTACGGAAAGCCTCTATGGAGCTCAGAGAGAGGTTGGCTACATATGCAGCATCCTGGCTTGCTGTCAAAGGTAGCTATAGTGCTCCACGTTACCTGGGGTTTTCTAGTGCTGTGGACTTCATGCTCGGATATATCACAAGGCCTTAGTCCACCTGACAGGTGAAAAAAGTAGGAATAACCATTACATGCTCTTACCCTCCACTCTCTTTGCCAACTGTAATTTCTGTTCCACTTCAGCCTGACACTTTTCATCAGTGCTTTGATCACATCCAAGTATGAGATGGTATTTGTGGCAATGATATAATTACCTGTGACAAAAGATGAGCTATATGTGTTGTTCACATACGGTTGCACATGAATCCAGACCATCAGCGTATTCTTCTTGATTAGAAAAAAAAGGGTCTCTGATCATTAATGCAATGGCTACTCAAAAAAAAACCCCAAACAAACAAACAAAAAACCCCACAAAAACCAAACCAACCAAAAGCCCCAAACCCCAAACAAACAAAGAAAAAAACTAAACAGGAAATATTGCTGTGCTTTTTTCCTACTCTGTTCATCTGCCCTGGTAAGAATCCTATCTAGGGAAACGTGTTTTCCTACGCAAAGATGATAACTTGTCTCAGGTCCATAGCCAGTCCTTCCATCCATTTCTGCTGCCTTGAGTAGGCTGTAGGTTGCGTTGAGCCAAGAGCAGTGCCCAGATACTGAGAGACCCTCGGGGCTGCTGGAGTGCATCAGCAAGGGTTAGATACTTAATACAAGTTGTTGTCATTGTTTCCTCTTACCCATCCAAGAAGGCTAGCACATCCCAAGGGTGGCTACGCAGCCCTCTTCCGCCTAATGCTTACAGAGGGTAGAAAGTCACAGGTTTTGTGTCGGCCACAGTAGGAAACCTGTAGATTTTAGGTACACTTGTGGCCTTAAAAAATAAAATAAAATAAAATAAAATAAAATAAAATAAAATAAAATAAAATAAAATAAAGGGGCGGGGGAGAAAGGAACTGCAGATAAACCACATCTGCTTCAAGGTGAAGAAACTCGAACAGTGTCTAAGTTGTTTATTCATGTGCTAGGGATGCCAAGCAGTTGAATAAGGAAGAAAAAGTGTTCCTTCAGAGAAGGACTTCTTCCTTTATGCCAATATTCCTAAAAGAGACAGCTCCTTGAAAGGTCAAAGTAGATGACTTTTGAGGATATAACATGAATATGTTTTCTAAAATGGTATATTTTACCCCTGTCTAGAGCAGGCACATCAAGGGCTAGACTTGACAACATGATGTTTATGTGACAGCTGAAGAACTACCATGTAAGAAGGCCATGGCCAGGACTGTGATAGCAATTATCTGCACAGCAGAAGGAACAGGAGAGCCTACAGAAGCAGAAGCAGTGTGTGGGAGCTGCAGTCCTTATCTGAAAACTAGGGAGTGTTTCCGTACTGCCTTTCCCATCACACCCTTCTTATTTCAAATGGTGTGGAGAGGTGAGTGGTGTCTGCTTTGTTGTTCCCAGGAGGCACAGCTGGAACCTGTCTGGGTCTAGTTCTCTCACTGCAGCTGAGAAACAGAGGTTATTAGTAGCAGAGGAAGGTTTTTGAGAGAATAGTTTAGAGAAATCTGAAATACTTGCTATTGCAGAGCTGCTCTCATTTGTCTGGATATTTTACATTCTTTTCTGTCTTTAGAAATAAAAACTGAGCAAGTGAACAAAGTGATGCTTTTTATGTGTCCTGTTCCCACCTAAAGTGGTAAGTTGTAGGATGAGGAAGCTGAGCAGGGATGAAAATAAGGGTGATGAAACACTGCAAGGGCCTGCTAAGAGATGCCATGGGACTTCCATCCTTGGAGATGTTCAAAACTTGAAAAGATATGACCATGAGCAACCTGCTCCAACTGCTAAGTTAGACCTGCTTTGAGCAAGGGATTGAATGACGTAACCTTCAGAAATCAATTCCAACCTCAGTTATTTTGTGATTCTAGGAAAGAAGGATCAGAAAAGAAACCAAGGAACCAAGTCTGACCCCTTAAAATTGTCTTCAATTTAGTAAAATGAAACACTGCAGCTGGCTGCAGCCAACTGAAATTCTCCTGTAAAGAGAACAAGTGGGAGCATCAGCAGCTCGTGTATGCTGCTTTTCAATATCTCTTCACTACTGTCCAGTAAGAAGAATTCCCAGATAATCTTCCCATCTTCTGAACAAAAGCATCTGCCCTTGGCTGTAATCCACCATCTGCAGCTCAGGTGCTCTCTTTTTCTTTACCAAATTTTCGGCTTTATTGCAAGACATACTAATTGCTCCCCAAGGTCAGAGCTATTGATACTCCTTGATTATTTAAAGGTGTGTGAGATGGATGAGTGAACCTCTAACAGAAATGTTCAACATTACAAGTTTACAGTTAAATTTAGTGACTACAATAGATGAGAGCCTGACAGCTTTATCAGCTCATGTGCTCTGCATCTGGGAGGGGCAGTATCTGGGACTATCACTGTTTATTATGATTATTAATGACCTGGAAACAGGTTGAACTTGAGATGTGTGCACAGGTGGCCAAGAAGGCCAATAGCACACTGGCTTGTATCAGAAATAGTGTGGCCAGCAGGACTAGGGAAGCGATTGTCCCCCTGTACTGGGCACTGGTGAGGCTGCACCTCGAATACCGTGTTCAGTTTTGGGCCCCTCACCACAAGAAAGACGTTGAGATTCTGGACCGTGTTCAGAGAAGAGCAACAAAGCTGGTGAAGGGTCTAGACAACAAGTCTTATGAGGAGTGGCTGAGGGAACTGGGGTTGTTTAGTCTGGAGAAAAGGAGGCTGAGCTTATCGCTTTCTACAACTACCTGAAAGAATGTTATAGCGAGGTGGGGTTCAGTCTCTTCTCCCAAGTAACAAGTGATAGGACAAGAGGAAACGGCCTCAGGGTGCACCAGGAAAGGTTTAGATTGGATATTAGGAAAAAGCATTGGAACAGGCTGCACAGGGAAGTGGTTGAGTCACCATCCCTGGAGGTATTTAAAGGATGTGTAGATGTGGCACTTCGGTACGTGGTTTAGCGGTGGACTAGGCAGTGTTAGGTTTACGGTTGGATTCGATGGTCTTAAAGATTTTTTCCAACCTAAATGGAAAAATGTCAACATTCTATGTCTATGTCTACATGTCAACAATCACGGGTAACAGCATTACTGTAATGTCTGGACATGGTCCCCTCAAGACTATGGAGGGGACAAGATCTTCGGAGGGTTTAAAAAAAAAGAAGAAAGAAAGGGTACATAATGGCAAATGAAAAATGCATTAGCAAATGTAAGTAATTCAGCTTTTAATAAGCACGTGGAATTATTCATACACTTGCTGGGTTCTCAATTAATTGTAAACACTTGGCCATCTGTGAAAAACCTCTGCTTACTTCACCGTGGTGATTCAACAGGCATATGTATCATTGGGAGATCTGAAGAACGGAATTGAAAATAATACTCAGGGTATTATATGAATAAATACTTCGCAACTTTGCATTCAGCTGGTATGATGATGATCCCAATTCAAAAAGGATAGCAGAAGAAGAAAACAACTAATGGTATGTGGGTGGAGGTGAGATAGCCAGGGAGTTCTTGGTGAAGAAAAGATCAGTAAAAAGGTATAGGCATATCATAAGCTGTGAACAATAGTAGAGAACAAAAAAATAATGCTTTTAATTTCCTGTTTCTATACTACAAGTGGGGAAGGAGGAGGACAACCAGTGAATCCAATTATGAGTTGAGAACCTGACGCTGTTGATAGGCAGGATGCGTTAGACAAACACAGCTGGGCAAAGGAACTCAGCCACAAGCATCCAAGAGTTAGGATAAAGAAACAACAAGGTGTCAGAAAAAAAGGAGGTTGCCAATTGCAGTAGGCCCAGGTACGGTTATTATGAACTGCTGAAACATGACCATCACAGTCCCCAAAACATGAACACCAGCAACTAGACATTTAGCAGAGTATTGGTCTCTATGTCCTTTTATTGGTTCTCACTGAAAATGACTGGCCTACCCATGGCAAGAAAGGGCAAAGCTAGACGTGAAAACTATAGGCTTTACTGTTACTCTGGAAAGCATATCAAAGCACAGCTTTTACACGGCCCTGGGACGCTGCCTGGCACATTAAGGAAGGCAAAGCCTGCATGTGTCTCCACCTGCTGCTCCTGGACCATGCGTTCTGTGGGACAACTGGTGTCTCAGTGGAGATGGAGATGGTATGCTCCCCTCTTCATCCCCTCCACACAGCTCACCAGAAAATAGATAGCTAAAGACGATCAAATCTCCTGTTACTGTGACATGATACTTTTGTTTTTGTGGCATAGTTGATTCAAACCGGGGGGCGGTGGGGGGCGGGGATTTAGCCCAAAATTGAGAACAGAAAGGCAGCCAGGACTCACACCACCTGTTTTCCCCTGGTGCCTTTATGTAGTGCTCGACTGGGTAGACTTTGGCAGCAGAAATGCACATTCCTTGACACAGCAGGTGGTTTTAGACACAGTCTTCAACTTCATTTAGCTGTTATCACAGAAAATCAGATTCGCTATGACTTTGTGCATGTAATACTACAGCAGTTCACCTTAATTAGACACAGAAACTAACTTTGGACTCCCTGTTGTCCTTCTGGATAGCAAGATCAGCCAAAAGTCTTGCGTCCAGGCTAAGTATCTGAGATTTTATTCTACCTGTTTGTTCAGCCTGGGCATAGAGACGGTGCAAACAGAACTGACTGCATGCTGACTCTGGTTTGTTAAAAGTTTCACAAATAGGTGATAACAATAAAACTGTTGTCGACGTTTATTTGTGCTTGACACAAGCTCATGACTTTAAAGAACAGTTATCAGTTACTGCACCCATTTAGGCATTCTGCCCACTCTGCAGAAGAGCTTTCACTTCTCAAAAGTCTCTTTCTCAAGCACATATTCACAAACTGTGACTATGCCACCTTTTATCTTGCTCATTGAATAAATTCCCAGGATCTTTTTCAAAAACTGGGGTCTTTTTACTCCTTTAAACCATCTCATGTTTCTTCTCTGAGCCATTTCTAGTTTATAAGCCTGCATCTTGGAGTCTGGGCTTTGGAACTGGACAATTTATTCCAGGCAGTGGTGTCCCTGCCACCTTCTAAATCCATACAATTAACCCTGGTCAGTATTATCTTGTGTGTGCAACCCTTGTTCATATGTTTTTAAACACATCTAGTATCATTCATATCACTGTTTATCTGAGGCTGAGGTCCTGTGGAAGGATCTGGAGTTATTCAGTTTACCTCATTTATTCCTTTTAAAGTTACGAGAATTTCTCAAGTAGTCTAAGCTTGCTAAAAATCACTGTGGCCAGTGTTCACACAACTCTTTCAAAAAATTCTTGCATATAAGAATCTATGTTTTGTAAGTTGCTCCTGTTGAATCCTTGTTGCTTAACAAAATTCTAAATTACTCTGGGAAGGAAAATATTTTATTAACATATGACATAATTCTACTATTTGTCATCTTTTCCTACTGCAGATAAATGTAATTCTATGTTCTGCCTTGTATTTATGATTATTGACAAATCTATAATTTCTGTTAATTCTTAGAATTTTCCTTGTTCAGCCTCTGCTTTATGAACTTTAAATTAACTCAGACTTTCCTGCAATAGGCTGTTTCTCCTTTTGCCTTCCTTCTCAGTGCTCCTCTATTCCTTGCTTCTGTTTCATATGCATCAAAATATCAGAAAGGTCTTGTGGACATGTCTATAATATACCTACAGGGAGACAATATTTGTAATTTATATATACATATGTATACACAAAACAGACAGATAAATAATGTTTTTATATACATTATTTTACTTTTTTCTGCCATTGTTGTTTTCATCTAAGTAGAAGGATTACAGTTTCTGGTGTTCATTTTAAGTTTCCAGTCATGTTCACATAGTTCGGTCAAATTACTTTTTCCAAATGATTCATTTCCTCTACTTTGTTTTCAGTTTCAAGAACACTATTCATTATCAATAATATTTTTATTTCTCATTCTGTTTGCACAAAGCCAACGTAAAAAGTTATGATTACATCTGTACTGTGTGATCACATCCACATGACCACAGAGATCACAGCAAGACCCTTCCTGTGATGCTGACATATCACGTTATAGTAAGTTTCTGGCTCTGTGATCCAAACCCGAATTATCTGTCAAGATGAGGCCTAATACAAAATCCCTTTGTGTTGAATGAACATATCTGAGTTAAGACATGAATGTACATAGATAGGTTAATATTGGCAATGTCACACAGAACAAAAGCCCCTGTGATAATGCTTTATTCCCTTGTGACTCTAAGTTATCATTAGATGTGTAAGATGGTGTGTATCATGTTCTCTAGTCTGTTTTGTTATGATTAGAAGTGAACACCAATTACAGCTCTAAGTCTTGGAATACTTGATACCTAAGAATCCAAGACACTGTGTTTCCCAGATATGAGACTGGTAATTTTTGTCCCTGTCAAACTTCTGCCCTTCGGCCCACTTAATTTGTTGGAAATTGGATCTACCTAATAGTGCTAGCAATGTTTGCCATGCAAATGTTCCCATGACATCTCAGTAATATTTGCTAGGTGAAATGTATGCCCTTTAATGAGCAACTCTGATTCCTTTTGTTAGTAATCGAGTCCCTGATATTGCTCTATGGGCAACTGGAGATTTTTTTTTTTCTCCTCATGTGCTTTGATGTCTTGATTAATTTTGCTTACAAACCTTATTTTAGCACTCAGTTCCTCTTTTCATCTTTTCCTTTTTTTGTTAAATACCTTCAGATTTGTTTAGCTGCACTGTCCGCTCGGAGGTATGTTTTCATTACATTGACATAGATCCCAGCCAAATCATATAACCCCTTTACCTTGTGGAAGGGTGACCAAATACACTAGCAGAAGAGAGACCATCAGTCTTATAACAATTACCTAGGCAAAAACCAAGCAGACAAAAAAAACCCTAGTCTCTCTCTTCGGGTGATAGTGAAAGTCAAATGAATTCCAGGATGACCACCTCTCTGTGCTCTTCCTTCAGCCCACTTCTGAGTTTCTCTACAACAGTCTATAGATCACGAAGATGCTATAGTGCAGCAGCATTAGTCCACCATCTTCAGTGTATTCTCATTACTGATTTCACAAACCTACTGAATTTCAAAGTACAGTACAGGCTACACTGTAGAGGTACCCAGGCAGCCTTAAATGAACTCACTTGATAATACAGTCTGCAATGGCCATAGCCCTAGAAGTGCAATTTACTGGAGAAGGAGATAATTAGCTTGCTTTGACTTCTTTGCTGCTTGCTTTCCTGCTGCCAAGACTCGAGGAAGCCTGACCTTTTTTTTGTTGTTTTCTTCTTTTTTTTGTATCAGTTCTGAAAACTGGTTCTGATACTGCAATACCTCACTGCAGACCTGCCAGTAGCTGTACTTAGAGAGTGGCACCTTGTGTCTCTGCCTCAGGGAGATAGCACACCATCTGCTGCCTCCTTGTCCTTTACAGGATGTTCTCTCAATTCCATTTAGGGGAGAAGGCATCACACCAAACTACATTCCGATCTGCAAACTTGTTTTAAACATTACATCTTCGAACCAGAAATGAATCCAAACTATTATTTGAAATATTTGTTTTAATCAAACACTGTCAAATTAACTATTCTTTCTTAAATCCTGATTGGTTTTTGGAAAGTCTGTTGAACTTGACCTGGAACTTAAAAAAAACCAAAACAAACAAAAACCCCACCCAAAACAGTAAACCTTCAGTTACAGCTAAGTTCAAACCAGGCTGGACTGTTTAGAACAAGACTGTCTGACTTGTTTGGATAGTTGGAACTCTGTTTTATGGGTGTACTTAGTTTTCCTATAGGTCAGAATAGCGCAGATATGTCTTATTTTCCCATTTCTTTACAGTAACTTTTCTTCCTGTTTGGCCAACTGGTACTCTACAACATCAGCTGCACCTATCATGTCAATCACCTAAAGATCTAATACATGAAATCCTTCTATTTTCCTCTTTGTTGACCAGAGCGCAACCGTTCTTCTCTACCTCCCTGTCCTGGTCCTGTTTTTCTCATTTCCATTGGCTATGAGTCACAAACCTCTCTGTCATTCCTCAGTGGCCAGCTCTTTCTCCTTGGAAACATCGTCTTACCTTAGATTATATCTCATCTCTCCTTCTTGTTCTAATTTATCACTCTTCTGGAACAGCCAGAATTTTGCATTTTATACACAGGAAGTTTCTTCTGGCTTGTGGTAGGAAAAAAACCACAGCTCATCTGTTATCAGAAATAACCACGGTAGGTTTTGATTTCTGAACATCCTGGGGAATCTAGCTGCTAAACACATTTTTAAAGGAAATATTTGAAAAGATATAATATGTCTGCAGGGTTTTGCATATAAACCAGGAACCTACCTGGTGTTATAAAGAACCTCTTCCTTTGGTTGTTCTGTTTTTATAATTCATCAGATGCAATATCTCAAATTAGCCAGTGGCCACTTTTAGAGGAAAAATTACTGGGTTAGATAATATCATTGAATTGTAATATAAGGAAATTTCTAAGCTCTGTGTGAAATTCCATAACCTTGACAAGTCATTATTCTCCAAAATATTTTGAAGGGGTTTCCAAATGAATTGCATAGCAAGCATGTATTCTAACTGATATTTTTTCAGTCTCTGTCTGCAGCAGTAACAAGTAATGGTAACTATGGAAAATATTTTAATCACATAGACAGCTTGATAGAAGTTATCGGCTAATTTCATGTTGTCATAAATGTTTTTACATGATTTCCAGTTTACATAAGTTTATTATTCTATTACAACTTGGAATTAATAATCAGATGGAACAGAAAAGATTTCTTAATAAGTATATATTTGATGGGATAAGAATAAACCCTTGAAGACAAGAAAAAAACATTGTAAAGATAATTATGAAAGAATGTAACATAGTTAAGCATTCAAATCAGTAGAACTACAGGAAGAATAAGATGAGGCAAGTAAATAGCAGGCAGGATTTAAACTCCCTGTTGCACCTCTTTGTATTGCACAAGCATGATAGCAATGATGTGGAACAGGACTGCCCAGGCTTACTAGCTCTGAGGATCCACCACTCATAAAATTTTAATAACCTTTATAACATGCAGCTTTTCAGAGATAAAGAGCCTGGCTGTAAAATTACAAACAGTCTTTGTGGAGTAAAGGCTAAAAATGCAGAAGAGCATCTGGACTAAGATGAGCTAGCAGAAAATACACATGCTCAGTCCAGAATTAATCAGGAGGCACTGTAAAAATCTTGGCTTTCAATATATCTTAATTGGGGGAAGAGAGGTTGCTCATGACACTCATCTTCACACAACCTGATTCCTGACATGTCCAGCTTTGAAGTACAGAGGTGTTGCTATTAGAGCCATAGTCTTTTTTTGGTACTCTAAACCAACCTCTGCTTCAATTATTCATATGTATTTCATATAAATTGTACTTGAAGCACTTGTGCTCTTGAAAACAGAAGCTCTTCAGGATAATTTCTTAGCCCTGTCCTTCATGATATCTGTATATTCATCATTCTTTAGGGTAATATTTTAGACCTATCTGTAGTGATACATGCATCTGCATTAATTCAGAAGTAAGAGATTAGAAAACCAGTTTTAGCAGTGAGGACAGTGAATGAGGAAAAGGTGATTTTTTTAAAGAGAAAGAGAGAGGCCCCTCAGCAGTATGGAGGTAATACAGGAGGTAATGTTGAAAGACAAGACAGAGAAGACGAACCCGAAGAAATAAGCAGGGATACTGGTAAGGAAATTGGGAACAGCAAAGCAGCTGATAAAGCACAGATCTTCACCAAAGATGCAGGTGTGAACAGTCAAATGCCAGAGGAGAACCTGGTCTCACCAAGAACATGCCTGCCAGCAGAGAAGCTGGAAGGAAAAAGAGGAACAAAGCTAGTGTCTGAGAGGACAGCACTTGCCGGAGGCTCACGATTGAGTGCAGTCTGTTGGCAGACAGCAAGTCTGTATCAGTGCTAGAAAAGGTCAGCCAAGACATAAACTCCTGAGTTTGGTATTAATTCATTGCCTCTCTAAGAGGGCCTGCCCCTTTCTTTCTGTCCTGCAGCTTTCAGCATCCTGAAACTATATGTACTGCTCTCCATATAAAGGCGTTTACATAAAAACCATTTTTTTTCCTGTTCAGTCTCCTACAGCATGCCAGGTGGCATGGAAGGCAGAACAGTTGCACAAAATGCCCTTTTTATATCAGGCAGCATTTAAATCGCGCTGTTCGTTGAGCGTGGCCCTGTTCCCACTGAAGTCAGTGGGTGCTATTGAGCAAAGGTACCACGATGAGCTTAGGCCTTATGCTTTTGAGGCACTGCCCCGTTATGGTCCACACCTCAAATAGCATCTTTCCTCTAACAAACAAGCAGGGATGGATGGGAGCAAGCTGCTTCCTTGGCTGTTTCCTGCAGCACTATTTTATACCCACCGTCTGCCCACCCATCTGTTCAATCCCTGTTACGAAAACTGAAAACATTCCTGCTTTTTAAATGGGTGAAAAATGCCTCAAAAGAGGAATAGGTACTGTGAGATCTCCATGAAATGACTGCCATGCTTTTCCCAATTAAACAAGATAAAACCAGGAAACTAGGAAGATTTTTATTTTTTGAAGGATATGGTCTTTTCTGAGCATTTTGTGAAAGCAGCATATTTTGTCAAGGATTTATTAAAAAATCAGTGATGAGCTCTGGTGCCACTCAGTCTCCATTTATGGACTCCTAAGCTAATCTTGAAGTGTTTAGTGTAGCAAAGCTGCTGGCCGATGCTTCTGAGAGCCTTTGCCTGTAAAGTGAGCTGCAGAGCTGAAACCTGAGTCCGCAGAGCAGCCACAAATGTTGGGAAGCCACCAGCCCTGGAGAGCACTGCATAGCCCAACTCCATGTGGTGGCACCATCACTCATTGGGTAGCTCTGACCCTCTACGGATCTGGCTTTAGCCACAGGTAAAGCTTTGGAGCTTGTGACCAGGCCCTGGCTCACAGCTACCTTGAAGGTGGCAGGCTGGTCTTCTCCTGGCTTGGGAAACACGGATGAGGCAGAGCTCAAATGGGGGCAATGAGGTACAGGGAGATCTGCTGCCACGGGGGACTCTTCCCGGACTACACAGCCACTGTACAGGCAAGCCCTAGTGGGGGAGTGGTAGGGGGGGCTTCGTGACCTGGGGTGATGTCTCCTCTGCTGTATTATTAGGGGCTGCCTGCCTTCAGGGGGGACCACTCCTTGCAGTGACTGAGGCCAGTGTATTGGAAAGGCATCTTCAGAAAAGTCAGCAGACAATGGCAAGGATCCCCTCTCAGGCTGTGGTCATTCTGTAAGCTGAGAAAGGAGAAAGGCTTTCAGGTCAGAAAGCAGGAAAGGGATTTTCTACAGCAGTCAGATAAGGAGATCCATTAGGAAGCTCCTTGAAATGATGAGGTAAGGCTACTTGGCGTTGTGCCACGGTTTGGAGAAGCGTATCGAGCCAGCAAAGACTCAGAAATACTCCTTGAGTGGGGAGGGAATTTACTTGCTTTTAGATACAGTCATAAGGATCACCTTTAAATAATCCAAACTCCTAACTTGAAGTCTTACTGCTGGATTTGCAAGTAGCTGGGAAATAATATTTGTGACAACTGCAAAGAGTAAACTGTAGGAGGAACTAGGTCTGGCTATGCACGGGGAGTGGCTCATTATGTTTTATGGCCTCTAATTTTTTCTCTTCTGGTAATTAATCCATTTATTCATCAGCTGTTCAGAAAGGATAAAAAAAAGGTAGACTGAAGACCCTCTCTGTGACAGGAGGGGACACTGCTGCTGGGGCCACCTTGGCTTGTGCACAGATGAAGGTGTACGGAGACAAAGAGTGCTCGCATGAAAACAGACCCAGCTGGAAAACAGCCTCTAGAAATCATGTAGCTCAGAGCTGTATTTGCCTTATTCTAAAAGTAGCCAAGTTCAAGCAATGTCTATCTCATACAATATCTTTATAGAGTGTTCTAGTCTTAGATGGAGACCTGCTACTAGTCACAACTGCTCATTTTCATTTAAGAAAAAAGGAAAAAAGATACTTGCTGTTTGACAGAGTGGGCTGGTGCTGAACTTCATCTTTTCCTGACTTTTTATAAAGCCAAGACAGCTCAGCACCCTGGTTGTTTTTCATGCCATGACTAATGCCAGCTAGTTTCACTGAAATCAGGGTTTATGAAAGAGTCTCTTCAAACCTTCACATTTGAAGCTTATGGCTTAGGCTCATATCTGAAGAAAAGGAGTCATGCATAACACGGAAATAAATTTTAGCTTGAATTACTGAATGTGGATTCAGATTCCAATAAAAACTAAGTCACTGGCATTTGGGATATTTTTAAATATGATTTTCAAATCAAACTGTTTTCCCTCTGTTGGCGATCTTTTCCACACAGGGGGCATCTTGCTGCATTAAAGAACAGGCTTGTCAGCAAACAATGTGTTGCAACAGACAAAGACTTAGTCTTTTACACTAGGCTTGTCTCCAATTAGAAAAAAATATATTAGAAACTGCTGAGCAGCTGCAGTGAGCAGGAAAAGATTTAGACAACTTTCTAGCTGACCCAATATTGTCTGCCGTAAAATTTGGGGTGGAAGAAGGTTGAATACTGCCTCTGGTACAAATGGTCCTAATATGCACCTTAAAAGACTGAGCCAACAACAATTACTCTCATTTTGTGCCCTTTAGAGACTACAAGTCCCACTCTGCAGGGCTTCATAGTGCTGCAGGGCAGAAGTCAGCTTGTGAGATGCAAAGTTGCATGTTGGGAAATGTAGTCCGTGCACAAAGCAGTTCCATATAAAAGGTTATTAAAAAAGGACTGTTTTCGGCATGCAGACTGCAATATTTCTGGCAGTTTCTAACCTGCAGTTTGCCTAATATTACAATCTTTTGGTGCTTAGGTAAAAGGGAACATTCTTCTGCAATTTGAACAGAAAGTATTTTAAAAAAATCCCAGATGAAATAATTGAGCATTTCTTATGTGATGTGAGAATATTTATTTTTATAAAATTAATTCCTTGTCAGGGAAGCAAAGAGAGATGGAATAAGACAGACTACTCTTAAACTCTGTGTAACGAGCTGGTGGAATACATGGTTCAGTCAAATGTATTTATTATTTTTGAAACTCAAATATCCCTGCAATTCTGTCTGAGCCTACAGAAAGTATAGGTGGCCAAAAGCTGTTCCAAATACTAGAACAGGGAAAAAAAATAGTGGGGATTTTGAGAATGAGAGGCTGCTTTGCTGTTTCTGATTGGTATTTGGACACCGGAGTCAGGGTGTCCTCAGTACCAGGAGGTCAGGCTGGTGCGTAACAGCCGGACCAGGACGCTGGTTCCCTGGTGCTGAGGGCACTCCTTCTGCCGCCCCTGCTCTTCCCAGTCCCATGTAAAAGTACTGCTCATATCTGAGTCCCACATGGCTCACGTAATCTGTGGATATTGGAGCTTGGCAGTCGTTACAGGCCCAGAGGCATGGAGTTTCAGTCCCAGGCTCTGGGGTGCATTATGGGCTAAATGAGATCTTGCATTCTGTGGCTAACACTGTAATTGCCATTGTCAGCACTGTAAGGCTGCAGCTACCATCCATCTCCAGTAGATATAAATGTATGTGAAGAAGGTAGTAAAGAAAGTCCTAATGTGCATAGAGGAAAAAAAAAAAATAGCTGGAAGTCTTTAAAGAAAGAAGATGTGTATTAAGATAGAAGCTCCCGACTCCCACAGCAAATAACAGGTTTTCAAGAGGGTTTTCTTTTCTCCCGTGTTGGCAGCCACTTTGTTAAGTAATTGCTGTGCTCCAGCCAAATGATACTGCTATACAGCTTCTGGAGATTGTCTGGTGCTTATTAGGGCAGGGAGTTTGTCCATTTTATAAGGGTTACAGACAAAATAATAGGAAACTTCTAGCATTCTGCCTTTACTGCCGTGCATACTGTTGGGACTTAGAAGTCTGTTTTGCTGGTGAGATGTCTGTTTTCTAGTATCTAGCCCAAGCGGTTGTGCTAGAGATGTATTTATTTTCTTCTGGAAAAGAAGGGTTCATTAATTTGTCTTTGTTATATTTATTAAGATGGAATTTCTCTATTAAGAATACAGGAAAGAGAAGAAGCAGTAAAGTAGTTGTCTTCTAGAGTAGGGGATTATGCAAGCAACAAAGGAACTAAAGCGTTTTTTTCTTCTTCTTACTGGTCTGCTGCTACTTATAATTGAGATGGAGGAGTACAGTCTACCTTCTTTCCCCAGACTCTCTGAGTGGTTTTATAGAACGCACATAGTGTGGAGGAGGACAGGCCATACGGTATGTTTGCCAAGTTGAGAAATGAAATTGAAGAACAAAACAAGTTTGCCACAGCCTCCTAATAACTCCACGACACAGTGGAGAGGGGTAGTCCAGTATCTCTTGTAAGACTATTTTAATCAGCTGGTTGAAATGTCAAAATAAATCTCTACTAATTTGCCAACAATCTTGTTTAAATGCAAGCAGTGCTTAGTTTGCTCAGCAGAACGATTTTAGAAGAACAAAGGGTGAGGCAAATACGTCACTTTTTGCAAATAAGGCAAAGCCTGGTACAGTAGCTCGGTACCCTGACAGGATGCTGAGGGTGCTAGGTCTTATTAGGCTCCCAAGCCATCCCTGAAAGCACATTAGAGCAGGATTTCCTTCACTGCAGCAAATCACTGAGACAATAGTCTGGATTCAGCTGGTCAGGGTATAACTGAAATTTTTGTCTTCTTGACTCAAGGTCAAATCTTGAGTCCTCATATAACACGTGCCAGCATGATCTTCCCTTGCCTGGTTACATAAAGTCACCTGAGAACCCTTTTTACAAAATAAAATGCGGTAGATCAACGGTCAGTGGCTTCTTAACATGATTTGTAGACTACAGAGTTGGCGATTTAGTAGGGCAAAGGATCTTCATCTTTGAGTATATTTTTCTGAAAATGGAAGGTATTTTTTTCATCCTAATGTAGAAAAGCAGCTAAAGTTACTTCCTTCCGATGATAGGTCATTAAAGTTCTGATATCTAACATTTAGCTAGCTACCATGGGCTCCTTTTACAGAAAGAGGTTCTTCTAGAGAGCGATTCATCTCATCTGAAGAAAGACATCTAAGGTAGGTCAAATTAATTGCTCTTTGGAGGCATCTATTTTTCTTCCTTGACTATAAAGGGAGATTGAGATGAGTAGCTTGGGTTCCTGAAAGTGAAATATCTAAAGCGGAGGAGCGGGGGGAGGTGAATCTCGCTTGGAACAGCGAGCCAGAGAAAGTTCTGTGGCAAGGAAGTGTGATAAAACTCACCGGGAGACAGAACTCACCAGTGTAAATGTTCAGTGTATATACAATTAATATTTACTTTATGTTACTCTTTGACATGTTAGTAACTACTTACTACTAAGTTCCTGTCTCTCTGGCCTTATGGTGCCCATATTTCTTCTCTCTGCATTCTCGGATGACCTCTTCCTTTCCTGTCTAACAATTCTTGGTTTTCCCTCTCCCTCGTTCTTCCTTTATTAAGTTTCTCCTGACCGTCTCTTTCTCTCGCCCTGTCTCACAGACAAGAAGCGAGAGGAACCCCATAGGTGTCTAATGCAGAACTGCATGAGCTCACACTTCATTCCATGCTGCAGACCTTTAAGGAGTTGTAATTGCACGGAGGAAGATCTGGGGGTTTGAGCGCCGTGGGCTGTCCTTGGCATTGCCGGCAGTCCTCCTGCATGAGAGACTGGCTTCTTTCATTCCTTGTCTGATTTGGGGTTTTGTATCCTATTTTTCTGTCAAAGGGAACTATACCAGCTTCCTGCTTCTGCAGATGGAAGTGGCTTCCTGGGAAACAGGCAAAGCCTGCTCTGAACCAGGGAGAAGCCAAGCCTGTTCAGCAGGGAGTCAACCTGGACTGCTGCAGGCATGTTTTTTCCAGACCAGGGACTCGTTAAGCAATCCACTGCTCAGGGGCAGGTATTTCCCTTTTACTGTAACAGCATCTTTGGAAGAGTTTTAGGGAGGGAAACCTGTTTGTAGTTTCAATTTAGTAGTTTCAATGTAGTTCATTTAGGAGCCACTGTACCTACTGGAATGCCCATTCCATTTGGATCACGGGTTCTGCATACTCACGGCACAGACCCTGGGAACATCTTCCTCAAGGTCATGTCTCTTATTTTGAAAGTAATTTCTTCTAATGTCCTGAGTGACTAATAGTATTTTAATTGATATTCTTTGACATAACCTATTCATCACCCCTACCAGAGTCTCATATTTAGAACAAACTGGAATGAAGCATTTTCCCCCTAGAACAGCAGAAAAGAAGTGAATGAGAGAGAAAAGGTCATACTATGTTCCCTGTAATACATCTATAGAAGTGTTCTGTATAAATCCTTGGAGAGATTAAATGGATGATAGTTGTATTAAGTTTTAATTGACGATGCCTCCTAAGAGATAATACAGTTATGAGAGAGCCAGATCCTTCTGGTGTGTAAATTGCTATAATTTCATTGACCACCACTGAGCTTCACAAACTCACACAACCTGAGGATTAGGTCCATGAGGTCTCACTGAATCTTCAGAGTTCACTGTAAATGGATCCTGCTGTATTTAAGACTGGCATTAAGGAGCCATAAGTCATTTGTTGAAGTGGGATTTTTATCATTTTCAACTTTTGCTTTCTCTGTTATTCCCTAGTCCATTAGTTTGTTGTTTGTTTTTTTTTTTCATCTCTGTCTCTGTTCAGTAGCACTAATTTTGCTTATTAGCAAAAGTTGTACTGGAAGATGTTGAAATAGGGGAAAGTGTCTCATGCATAACACAGTTTTATTATTTGCAACAAATGAAAAACAGTCTCTTATTGCTTATTTGCACCACATTAGCTCGTACAACCTTAACTAGGTCAGGGCCCCACTGTACTGGAGGGGTATGCCATAAAAGAAAGTCCCTGAAGCAAAGGACCTAAAACTGTAGAGATAAGAAATAGCAACTGAGGGAAACAAAAGAACAGGGAGGACATGAAAAGGTTTAGATAGGCATGAAAAACAGACTTTAATTTCTATCTGCACAATTCCTGGGTGTATTAAGGCGATCAGTAGCAATGATAGCACCTCTGTTATTTGCTCTTCCAGTAAGGCTAGGCTGAACAGAATTTAAATTTCAGAGCACTGCATACTAATTGTGTTTGTACTACCCACTTACCTTTTTTCCTGTTTTTCAAATGCTTTATCACAGACTTTGTATTAATTAAAGTTTTTGGCTGGATGGGATTGTTCGGCCTGGACAAAGTGGACTTGAAAATCAGCGTCTTTCATAGCATCAAGGAAGCCAAGGCCAATTGCTTGGATAATGACCTGCAGAGCAAGGTCCTCCCACCATTATGGTGCACAACTTGATCCTTTTCCCTTCCAACAGGCACCAGTGGATCGATCAGCAGCCAGTCTAAAACCATGATAACCTCAAAGGCACTTTCCATGGCTGGTGTGTCACTACAATATAGTTGCCCCTTCTGCCATGAGATACACAGTGCTCCATGGTTTTAGTGAATGTAAATAACATACCTTTAAAAACAGTATAATAATGAAGAGATGGGTAGGACACCACATTTGCCAGATTGTCTAATTTCTTAAAGCTTACTGGGGGACAGGGCAGAATTAGACTGTACATAATTAACCTCAGTTTAACATTCAGGAAGATTTGTGCAGAACATCTTCTCATTTTCACTGATGCCACCTGCTATTTCCATTATTTATTTCAGTAACCAGCATATTTCACATAGTCATCCTTCCTGCTACCCATTTTCCTTGTCATTAACCTCACAGACTTCTACTCTGCATGTTTCTAGTAGCAAAATTATTGAGGTCCTGGGCTTAAGAGGTTACTATCTAGTCCAGCAGTGTTCTGAAAGAAATAAGATAACAAGCAAATACAAGTGCTAGCATCGCAAACCTTGTTTGCCATTTTCTATTTGATGAACCAGAAAGTTGTAGAGAAAATGTGGTACCTAGTATATGAAAACGCTAAAGTCTAAGTAGCTTTAAGGTGACAAAGAAGCATGATACTAACTGTATCTCCATGACTTTCCATCTCAGCTAGCAGCTGCAAACAACATGATCTGTCTAAACTTGTGCTGTACTCTGTGACATTTAAGTCCACACTGGCCTTCTTCCTTACATTCCATACATCCTTACATTCATTACATTACCCTCAGCAAGTTTGCCTATGACACCAAGCTGTGTGGTGTGGTCAGCATGCTGGAGGGAAGGGATACCATCCAGACGGAGCTGGACAGGCTTGAGAGGTGGGCTTGTGCAAACCTTGTGAAGTTCAACCAGGCCAAATGCAAGGTCCCGCACCTAGGTTGCAGCAATTCCATGCACACATACAGGCTGGGT
>RSEF01000001.1:48522774-48535636 GCA_003993805.1 Himantopus leucocephalus
ATTTGGCCTAAACCACAACACTGGTGGACGCATACAGAGGCTCTGACAAATTATTGAAATGAAGGATTTTAGGAAAGGTTATGTCTAATATTTTTTTTTACATTTAATGTGAATTATATCTGCCACAGAATAGAAATCTGGCTTGTCCTTGCACACTTCCAAAGAACTGTTAGACTACTGAAGTAAGAAAAAACAAATTACTAGCGCTCCATGAAAGGATAAACATGCTGAGGTGCCCTCTGTGATATAATTCCTTTTGGATGTGTTAGATGTTTTGCTGCATGCATTTGCTCTGAGCGTGCCCTCTGAATAGCTTTTTCTGTCAGCAAGTCCCATCATGTTTATAGGAAGCTCTATTAAGGGTTGTGGGAAAGCTAAAAAATGTATTTGCTTCAAGCATAACGCAGGGGAACTTGTTAAAGCAAAGTAATTCCCATGCTACTACAGTATGCAAAACTGGACTGCAAGATTACAGCTTGGTTAACATCCTGAAATGAAATAGTTGACCGAGAAAGAGGAAATGCAGCTTTTTGAACATTAATAAATTGGCAAGATTAATAAAAGGTAAGAGGGGCGGGTAGCTTTCGGAGTCAGCTTGTTAGGAAGGGGTCTACTTTTCTCAGGCAGTTATGTACTCATCTATGTCAGTGCCTTGCTATCCAGCCCTAGATGATCAGTTCAGGCTCAAATCAGGCAAAATAGGGATTTGCTAGATATTACGCACTATATAACAAGGAGTTTTCTGGGATCCTTTCCGGCTGANTCCTTTCCAGCTGACCCCCCAGGAGCTAAATGAGGTTTCTAGAGGAGATAGGCTGTTGTTGCCAGTCCACAGGGAAGCCTGGCAAAGCATCGTCAGTAGCCTTGACTCAGTTTCCCCCAATTTAGGCAACCATGATGACCCATTCTGCGATCCGGAGCTTTTATAGTTTGTTCTAATCATTTGTGACCAAGCCTCGTGCTCCTCACATGGCTGCAGAGGCTCCCTATCTCCTTCCACAACTTCTTGCAACTCCGCTTCATACGAGCTTCACAGGATTGTTCACAAAGCAGCTCTGTGTTAAGAGAAGGGAAGGAATATGCTGAAATAAAGTAGACTCTGGCTTAACAAGGCATAAAAATCCCTTACCAATCCTCCCCACCCCCCAAAAAAACCTCACATCCCCACTTTTAAGCATATTTGTGTGCTTGTAAACTTGTAGATACATACCTATTCTCAAGAAAGTGGGGTAGGAAAGTCAGAATATCCACAGAGGTGGGGTTAGTGTTGCATCTGGCTTTGAGATACGGATTCTACTGATTTATAGGGCAATCGCTGACATCTGAATTGTGCTGGCTGAACAAAGCAGGCCTGCAGAAGAGGTGTTTTGCCTACACACTGGTGTGCATATGGCTCCTGGCAACTGTTGTAAGGTGAAACTGAGGCAGTGGAACAGTTGAATATTGTTAATACTGCTTAAAAAAAGTAGAAAGAATTGGCTTTTACTACAGTTCAGTTTCTTTTATACCACTGGATTGTGATTATGTCACTGGGTGCGTTCACAAGAATGCAGGATGCAATCATACAGCAGATAGATGGTGGTAAAATAAAGGACCCTTCACTTGGAACAGATAGAATAAACTGTAAAAAATGTACATATAATAAAGTGTAAAACCATATGCAGAGATATTTAGGAATATAGTCATCTTTAAATCACCCAAATTTTATCAAATAATACTTGAGCTTAGCACTTGGCATAAGCCAGAAAATGCAAGCTTCTAGTTTGCTCTCATGACAACATCATTATTTATCATCCCTGTGTTACCCCGTGTGTCTCAGATGCTGTAGACTCCATATACGGGTCAATTAAATGTACCCAGGAACATTCGTGGGCCTGGAGGCACTGGCACAGCACGCCCTGTGCCCAGACCTGGGAAATGAAGTGTCTGTGAGCCTGCTGCCCGTGGGAGTGTTCCCTGGAGCATACCGCATCCAAGCCAGGCTTAGGAATTGCTGGGGATAGAGCTAGTTGTTACAGGACCAAGTAGTACAAGGAAGCATTATAACAGTTTACTAATGCAGGCGTCTGAACTCCTGAATATTCCTGAATACTTTGATTTAGTAGTATACCTTCAGCTGCGTTTTACCGTGAGGCTAAACTTTGTTTTTCACACATCATAAATATATTTGATAATCTTTAGCAGAGGCAGTTGGATGCCATATAGTATATGAATACACTGCTCACTTCTTCATGTTAATTCAGCAATTCACCTCAAATTTAGAGATAATTTCTTGCATTTGCCAAGCTCATTATGTCTATTACCTTTTCAGTTATATGCCATGTTTAATGACAGAAAAAAATTAAGAAACAAATGTTGCTTATGTTTTCTTCTCCACTACTCCTCTTCAATACAGAAAAATCTGTTTTGCTTGAAAAAGATCTTGTCCGTCCCTTAGCTGATAGAGGGATTGAGGCTTATGTGTACAAAAATATACCTGTTTCACTCTGCTTAAAAAACCACTAAGCTATTTACAATAATCACATGTAGGAGTTTGAAGTAAGACTAAAGGGGATAAAATCAGCCAGTTAATCCTGTTAGCTGATGCTGCAACACCAGATCATGATGTATTTACCCAAGTTCATTATCCCACTGATGGCACCCTAACAGAGAAGTTCATATTCATATTTGGCAAATGGCTAATCACAAAAATTTGTTTTATGAGATACAGACTGCATTGTTGTGCTGGCTCTCAAAATGGTGGTATGATTTTACATGTGGGGAGAAAAGCAAAGAAAAATTATTCTTTTGTTATAGGAGACGACAGGAGAGCAGATCTACTCCTATCACAGCTAGCTGGCTTCTTTGCTCCCAGCAGTGCTCCAGTGGCTGCCTGCCCTTGGAGACCTTGCAGGGACCTTTGTTGTGCTCCATCCTAGGCATGAGCACTGCTGATCATAATCCTCCGCAATACTGAGGATGCATTTGCTTATATTGCTCAAGAATAAAGGACCTATGCTTTTATTGTATATGTATTTTAAAAGAGCTCAATCCGAAGTGTGATGTTGCTCTAAAATTGTAAGTAGAGGAGTTTCTATCTGTCCACCTGCTTGCCGGAGGTGTTGTTACCTCTGATTTTACCATACCTGGGGCTTAGAGGACTGAATCTTTGCGGCCAGTGAGGAATTCAATAAGACCCTTCCCCTCTGCTATACCATGGAAGTTAGGAAGAAAAAAAAAATCCCCACCAAAATAAACAAAACCAAGAACTTTCACAGCATGGGGATATCCTGATACAACCATAAGCCCATCCCTGGCCAAGCATAATTGCTACCTTATTTAAGTGTCATATACCAAATTCAGTACACTTAGTAATTAGTACTATAGCATTCAGGAACAGAAAGGGTTGTATGTGCTGAAAATATAGCATATCCCATTGGTCACAGAACCATCATTCCACATGAACAGAGCCGGATCTCTAGTATTGATTTACAGAATTTTATAGCACTATGGTATATGTTAATTAAATATCCAGTACAGTATTTGTAGTCATAGAAAGATTAATTTTGTTGAGAGCAGAACCTACTATATTTCTGATATTTCACCCTTCATAAGAGTGCCTTTTGAAAGAATAAAGAAGCTCCATCTCCCTAAAAATAAAATATATTGAAAAGCAGCAGGGTGTTTTCCAAGTAACCTAAATACTACAGCAATATAATCAAATTTCTAAAACACATGATCCATAATGATAGGCAACAACTGTTTCATGCTGTCATGGTAACAGAAAATCTTAGGGTTGTAAATCCATAATTTAAAAAGATTATCTTGAGAGTGCAAAGGGGTTTTATACTGCAGCTGCAGCCACAGTATACACAGTATACAGTTGCTGGCTACTTCACAACCTTTTTTTTTAAGTTTGCCCTGCTTTTCATGTTTTTTAAGCTTCATTCATGTGTGTGATTTCTTTTTTTTAAGGATTTGTTTGTCTTTTATTTCACCATGAAGTTTTTATTAATCTGATGTCATGCTAGTTTATAATATGCTTTTAGAAAATGTCTGGGGGCTTGGCCACCTATTTATTTTTTAACAGCAAATTCAGGTCTTCTTTTAAGAAGTATGTTGTTTTGTGTCATGACTATTTTTTTTGATTTAATCCTACCACTGCATATTTTCTTAGAATTATGGGTATCTAGACATTGTTTCCTTATCCTTTACCTGAAGCACTGCTGATTGCTATACAGCTATGCACTGTTTTCTTCTTTTTTTATCCCCCAACGCTTGATAAGAAGTAAGGAAGGAATAACAAGAAGTAACAAGGAGTAGAGAGGTTTTCATGATTTTTCTCTAACAGTTGCCCCTGTGATTTCAGGAGGTGAACTTTCCACTGTTTGCCTTTATTTAATGTTGAGTAGCCATAGCATTAGCCATACAATACATGGATTGTAATATATAAAAATATGGTTGCCTTTTACTGTGATCAGTGACAAAATTCCTATAATCTTCTGGGAAGCCAAGATTTTAAAGTAAAAGGATGTTCTGTTCTGAGCAAAGGAGGCATGAACAAATTATGTAATTTTCTCTCTTGATCTAAGATGCAAGATTGCTCTGCTAGTCACATGGAAGAGAATGTCTCCCCATCCTAAATTTATCCTTAGATAGCAATCATGGAGGAGGAACATTGTCTGAGTAGATGTGTCTTGTTAACACATTTCATAAGACTGAAGGGAACTCCTGGATACATGCCATCGCCACAAATTGTGTCATAAAGTTAATAAAGCTTTATCTTAAAGCTACACAAGTTGTAGCTTTATTCTTCATTACTCATACAGAAAGGCTATTCCTGTAAATATGCCTCTAACTTCCAGTCTAAACTGAGTCATACCACATACCCATTTGTTCTTGTGTTAACGTTGTTCTTCAGCTTTAATAGGTCTTCTCTCTTCTTGCTGTCACCCTCTAATGTATTCAGAGAGAAAAATCATATCTTCTCTCAACCTCCATGTTGAAAGCTGAGCTCTTAGTCTCTAGAGCCTACCTTTTCTTGATTGATCTAGTGGCTCTTTTCTGCATCTCTTCCCATTGAATTCAGTTGTCCTGAAGAAGGGGGAAGGCAGATCAAAGCTGGTCACAGGGTAACCGGTGCCACACAGGGTCCACAAGGCAGAACTCGCATAAGATCCATAGCTCCAGATCCACTCTATTCCTAAAAATGCTTTTGTTGCATACATCACAAAGTGGAATTAACTTCTTATACGATTACATCTACATTGTCTCTTAAGATTTTGTCTCTTATGCTATAGTGTCACTGTGTGTAGAAATAAAATCAAATCAATATTATCAGGAACAAAACTCCGGATACATGTGAACAGACATTGCGGCCTCATGTTAGTTAACAGATACTAATAAGCAAATCCTTACGCAGTCTATGCAGTGCATCATATTAAGTGTTAATAATAAGAAATGTTCAGTCCCCTTGAAATCCCAGTATGGAAAGGTATGGTCCTTAAGCTGAAAGTTAGGATTGTTGGATGACTATTCTGACATGGTTGGCTGAAAATAAACTTCTAAATATTTCTGCATTATAGGTCATTCAAAATATGAATAAAATTCTTTTCTGTCTTTGTTCAAACTGGATCTGAAGAGCTCATATCTCCACAGAATCATGGCGTCTAAAAAAATTGTGTACATTAAGAAATAATGATTTTGTACTTTTAAAAGGTAAGACGGAGTTAGTTAGAAGGCTATACCTAGGTTTGCAAAACTAGAATTCTTAGCAGGACTCACAGCAAAACGCTGAAGTAATAAATATTGCCATAAGATCATTACTGACTGGAGGATAGATAGGGCTTTATCTTTCTAAACCCTTATCTGGACTAACACATACAGAATACAGAATAGACACAGCCTGAGTTTATCTTACACATATTATTTCACAGTGCCGTGAAAAGTTATAAATTAGCTCTTGAGACTTCAGGGATTTTCTAGAGCAAGCCTGGGGTTTGCATTAGAGCACACATCCTGAGGCTTTGCTCCCTTGGCATAGCTCTAGTCGTAAGATCCACACAGAATCGTAGACTCATTTGGGCTGAAAAGGATGCTGGAAATCTCCTAGCCAAACTTACTGCGTGAAGTGGGGTCAGCACTGAATTCAGAACAGCTTGCCCAGGGCTTTTTCCACAGCTGCCTGTGCAATTTGTTCCAATGCCTCATTTTCTTTATTGAGATTTTTATTTTCCTGTATTTTAAGTCAGAAACCACCATTTTAATTTATGACCGTTGTTGTCATTTTGTCATCATGCACCTCCATAAAGGGTTTTGTTCTGTCTTCCTGGTAACCATCTCTTAGGTACCAGGCGGATGCTATCAGGTCCCCCTTGAAGCCATCTTTTCTCCAGGCTGGACCAGGCCCCTTCCTTCAGCTGCTCCTCACAGGGCAAGTGCTCCAGTCCCCAGGCATCTTGGGAGCCCTGATGATCAGATGAAAAGACTGTTTAAAAATTGTTTTACTTCTGAACAAGAGGTTATTATAAGAACTGCACAGTGTCTGTGTGATCAGGATTGCTGAGGAACTTGATATTGACTAGGATTTAAAAATACTGATATGTCCTAAATGCCAAATTGATGCTGAGATGAAAGGGACTGGGATGATTTCATTTTGGAGCCCTTAATGACATCAGTGGACTGAACAATGCTGTCACATTAGTTACGAAAAGACTGGTCTATTGCTAACTCACTTCTGAATCCTGTTTAGGAAAAAAAACCCATGGGTGCATCACAGGAAAGCTGAAGATGCCTGTCTCTGGCTAAGCATCCTACCTGCTACAGGGGGTGCCTGGCCATTTTTCCCCTCTCCGAAGAGCAGCCCTGTGCAAGCTCTAAGTGCAACTGGACCAAGGATCCCAGGACTGGACCAAGAGCCCAGCCCTGCATCTCAATCCCTGAAGAAAAGCCGGGGACTTTATAACGAGCATCGGTAACGCCGGTTCTGACGTCAGACTCGAGTTTCCCCTTCGCTTGTCCTTTCTTGCTGCTCAGTGTTTCAAGGCTGTGTGAACTCAGCTGCTTGTCTCTTCTGTTTCTTCAAAGCCCTGCTCCTGTGGCTGCTCAGTTCTGTGCGTGGAAGCAAAGCTTTGAAATCGATGCTGTGTGACCACAGCATCCAAGTTTAAAAAGAAGATTTGTGAGCACTAGGGAAAAGGAGGAGAGGGTGGGCTGAGGGAAATGCTCATCTGTTTAAAATGTCAAGGCTTAAAATACTGCTCCCCAGGAATTTCAGGGAGCTTTGAGCCCAGCCAGGAGCTGCCTGCTTGTCCCACTTCAGGCATTTTGTCTTCAGAGAGCTATGGCCTGTTTAGAATAAGGATATTTTCTTCCTCTCGTTCTGGATTTGCATGCTCCTTAACACTGCTTGTTTGGAAATTCTGATTTATTATTTTTAAATCACGAAAATATTAATACAATAGTATACAGTCCTGAGTGTATATTTGTCAAGTTGAACCTAAACTTACAAGGGGTGTGTTGAAGGCATGAGCTGTTTATGTATCTGACAGGTACACATAGCCCTTAACCCATTGAATTACTGTCTTCCCACTGGCTAGAGCAGAGTCTCGATGGCCCCTCCATGCCCCCCCTCCCCCCTCAGTTTACTGATGAATGCATTGTGTATTATTCCTTATGGTTTGTAACGTTCATATTACTGCAATTTAATTAAAACAATTAATATTCATGTAGTAATAAATGGTAGCAGCAATTTTGTGAACAAAAGGGTTTTGAAAGTACCCTATGTGCATACAAATGGTTTAATTTAAATAAATATTATAATTAACATCTTATTTATAACATGAATCAGGAAATGCTTACAGAGCTCTGTGGTGTGTAACACTTTTGAAAGACAAAGCTCCAGGCATCTGCAAACATGCAAAGAAACAGGGCTGAGGGGAAGAACAATACAGCCACTGTACTGTTTTCTACCATTTAGTCTTCCAAGGTACATATAATCACATAATAAAAGCAAGATACAGAACCAAATGAAAGGAAGATAAAAATGGGGAACTGAAAGACAGAAATCACACCGCTGTGACAAAAAAAGATTAAACTGAAATTACCGTGAGGAGGTGCTGAGTTTGAATCTTCTCACTTGTCACCATTTCTTTGCATTATTGTTAGCGGGAAGCTCAATATGAAGCCTTTACTAGATGACAGAAGTCACTGTCTTCCTGCAGATCTATAATTCTACGCTATCAGGGGTGGAAAAACAACCCGCATGCACAAGGACATCCTGTCACTGCGTCAAGGCGGGAGAGCCTTCAAATATTGGTGCTGTGCCCTGGCTTCCCCATAAAGATCTTGTTGGCAACTTCAAAACTATTCTCAGCTGACTAAAGCTCTGTCTCCAACATTTTGTTGTTTGAGGGCACTGTTCTGCATTCAAAATATTAGTAAGTAGTGCTGGGACCTGGGAGGAGGGGGTGAACTTTTTCTGGAGTGTTCCCTCCCGCTTGCTTTTATTAACAAGGCTTTCAGCTGATCTGATTTCTCATCTGAGCAGAGAGGGTCTGCGGAGATTTTCAGACAGAACTGGATGGGGCAACCCCACCCCCCCAGTATGTCCAAACTGTTTCTCTAGGAACATTTAGGCACCACACCAAATGAAGAAGGAATACCTGCTTTTTTTCTAAGTCGATATTTCAGCTACGTCAGAATAATTCCCAAAAGGTCGCAGCTGAAGGTACACACAATAAATACTGTTATCCTGCATGGATCTAGAAGCTTTCCTTTTTCCTAGGAATCTGAAACACCTGTACCCTGCCCAAAACCTGGTAATGCCCAAAGTAGCAAGCAGCGCAGACGTAGGGAATTTGCTCTTACTGTTGTGTACTTTCTTCCATGGACAGAGGCTGCAGGGTACTAGGGTAGAGGAATTCTCTTCCTGCCACGTTGAAACCCATATTGGCATTGTGCTAATCTTCAACCAAGCTTGGAATTTTTAAGAATCGAGATAGATGCAATTAAAAGTCAGTCCAATCTGCAGCCTAACAATTAGGATATTCTTATTGGGAACAGGCTAGGATTCTGGTTCTTCCTCTCTGGCCTGTATCTAATACTAAATTGATATTTTTGTTAGATAGGAGACAGAAATCCTGACTAGCTCACAGTCTCTGCGTCATTTGAGAAGATCTAGCAATTATGTCTTGAGTTTTCTAAAACTGAGCAAATCAAGGTAGACTGATAGTAATATGCCCAGAACTTTACATAAAGTTAGCTACTCATCAGCCTGAGAGATGGAATTTCAAGAAGCTGATATTTTGCTGAAAGGGTCATTGCCTTGAATGTGGCTGTATCCATATTCTGGTTTATTATTATTATTTAGTTTATGAATCTGTTTTCCTATGTGGAAAGTGGATACTTTCTAAATATGCAACAAGAAAATAGTCTGTGTTCCTTGCAGATGGGAAGGGATTGTAGATGATCCTTTCATGCAGATGCAGAAAGGATTGTAGAAGAGTTACCCCTATAACAATACATAAATTAAACAAAAAGGCATCTAAATAAATATTGTCTTATTAGAAAATGTATTTGGTACACTATTTATTCGTCTTTCAGGGAGGTTTATTTACTTTGGGTCTGGTTTTGGGTTAGTAGTGGGTTTTTTGTTTAATTTGTTGTATACCATTTCTACAACTTGTTAAGAAGCAATTCTTGCGTTGTAAAACACTTTCTGATTTTCAAGCTAGTACTCTTATACGATGATAAATGTATTGTCAGGCCTGGGGACTTTGAGGGCAAAACTTTAGAGAGTTGGAGAACAGGCACAGAAGCAGAGAAAGTATAGAAGAATGTTGTGGTAGACAGAAGAAACCTTTGGAGTTATCACAGAAAAGATGTTGGATGGGATTCATTTCCCAAGAAGCCTCTCATCAGGAAGCCTGTGTGGTTTTAATGCTTGAACTGTTGTGAAGCAATTTGTAGGTTGTAGTTCTTCCCTTAAGGCAAGGCTTATGTTTAAAGCATCAGTGTGATATTATGAATAGATTTCATTTAACAGGAAGGCCAAATGAAAACATCATGTCTATTTCTTTCAGGAAATTCTGATGCATCTCTTCATTTGTATCTTGTCTTATCAGGAAATTTATTGGCCCAAGCAGAACTGCCAAGGTTTCATTTGGGTGAATTCTTCATTTTTTTCTTCAGTAAAATGGCTTAGCAAGAAACAATAAATTGCTATCTAATTTTGTTTCTTTATTGCTTTGCAGTATGCAGTTTTCAGTTATACTTCTGGAAAGTGTTACTTCAGGATAACAATAGATTTCGGTTGTGGTTGTGGTTCGGATTTAACTTGAATCACATTGCCTTTTCAGAACCAAAGGGACCTCTATTAATGATCTTGTAACAGTATAAAAGGAGTTTGGCAAGAGAAAGAGAGCAATTTCTATGATGATCATACAAGAGTGCTGATGTGGATGTTCTGGAAAACTGTTTTGGCAGTATACCAAATCCTTAGTCATCTGAATGTTCTGACTTCTGTACTCCAGTAAACTCTACCATTCACGGTAGCATCTGTTCCAAAGCAGTTGCTTGAATTTTGTCCACTCTAGCAGAGAAATACATTGCTATATCTGCAAAGCTGTTGTATGCAAATCAAAGTGGAGGAGTGTGTGGCCCTGTGATACGGGAAACCGACAGCTAATGGGCAGATCGTTCAAAGCATTTCTCTTGCAGAGTGGATGCAAGAGATAAATTAAAAATTAAGCCAAACACATTGGCTTGATTTTTAACAATTTAGAGCAGCACAGGAAGGTAAAACCCAACCAAAAGTGTCTGAGTGAAAAAGAGGGATGAGCACTTCCAGCAGTGAGAGGACAGTCAATGATACCATTTGAGAAGACATTAACCAAAGAGGAGGAAACAGGCTGCAAAGCTATAATATACAGGCAAAAACAATTAGGTGCTCCCCACAGATCAGATAAGCCAAGTTTATCTCATTACCCACCTTTTATGTAGTAGTAGTGGTGAAGGCCCTGGCAATGAGAATAAAGGCTAACATTTCCATAAAGGTATGGCACTGCACTTCTTCCTTCCCAGAAGAGGGGGCTTAATGAACCTGATGAACCAGGGGCCCAATGAACTCTTGTTAACCTCTGAGTCCCGGTATAACTTTTTCTAGGTCCTTGTCCCAGCTACAGCAACCGTCTTTTGGTGCCTATGGCCCAAAGCACTGCTCAGGGTGGTTGCAGCAGTGCCCACTCTTTGTTCTAGCCATTCCCCTGAAGTAGTCCCCTCACTTCCCTCCCCACCAAGGGCAAATTTACCAGTGACTTGGAGACTGAGGGACTCCTCCAGCTCCCACTGGAGTCAACAGTTTCTTAAACCCCTTCTTCATTCAGCAACTATGTAATTATATTGTCTACTACACTAGGTCCACTGACATTTTCCTCTAGTCTTCTTACAGATCTTTCAGGAATTCTTTCCAGGCTTTCAGCAGGCTTTCAGGCTTTCTTCCAGCCACTTTCTGGTGCATGAAGGAAGGGTTGAAAAAGGGAAGGCTAGCTGGCGTGGTTTTTTTTAAAACCTAGCCATCTGATCTGCCATTCCGTTCTGGGTCTTGCAATGCTTCTGTTTTAAAGTCTGTCTCTTTTGTCTGTACCTTTCACACCTGGTACATAGCAGCAGGTTTTGAATTTTCCTATTCTTAAATACTGTTTTGTGTAGGAGTCCTTTAGTTCCCTGAATATCACGATTACTATGTTGTGTTTCTTTCAAGAAAGGGTGGAAGGCTCCATTAATATTTCCTCATTTTCTTAATTCCAGGATTTTCCATTTGCTATAGACTCATAGTTTTACTTATTAATGATAGATACAACTGTTGCATCAGTGGTTCCACTGATATGTTGGCAAAAATGGTCTAGTGAACATTGATATTATAATACATTGAGAAGGTAATAACAAAAGTTGTTGAAGCACTTAAACTAAGCACTATGAAAGTAATATAGACATTATGGATAAAGTGATTGTTTTTCTTGTTATGATGTTTTGTTAGGCTCTACTCTTAACTCTCTAATGTGCCTCCTAGGATTTGATGGAGCTTGTTCAAAACCTGATCTTACATAGTTACCAGCTTTTTGCATCAAGCAGCATAAACAGATTCTCAATATAGTTTAAAATAGTTTGAGAGTATTACAGTTATACCCATATAATTGTGCAATGTGCTATATAATGCAAACAATTACTTGAATGTGGAGAACAAGATAAGACAATTGCTTTCTAAAGACAATTAGAGACATTGACTGGATTTCAGTGGTACTTAAGCATATATTTTTTGTTTAAAATCAACAACGCTCCATTAGTCCTTGGTGGACTCTACACTTATCAAAGAGCTAAAAACCCGTTTATTTTAGAGGGTAGAGGATATATCATTTTGCAGTGGCTCTCTGAGGTTTGCATCATATGCCCAGGTGTGTATGCTGCCTCTCTAAGGAAAGTCTCTGTATTGCCCTAGGAGCTCTGTTTTGTGACGAGAAGTCTGAATGAAACAGACTGGGCATATCAAGAGGAGATTCCCCCTACAACTGCTTTCCTACAACAGGTTTTTCATACTTGAGATCTTACGACAAAGCAAGGGATGAGGAAGGGCATCTAGAAATGGGTTAATGTCTTTTTGTGTTTGTGCATGCATAAGCTAATAGATAGCTGTGCCGGTAGAGTTAAGTATAAAGTACTTAAGGCAAACCTCTGCCTGGTTTTATCGTAGTAACATGGGACATCAGTCCATCAGAGCAGTGAGAGCAAGTAAGAATTTTTTTCTTACCGCAAGGTTCCCTGTGGTATCCCATGCTGTGATTCATAGAGGGAAAGGAGAAAAGGAAAAAAAAAAAAAAAAAAAAAA
>RSEF01000001.1:48543500-48555754 GCA_003993805.1 Himantopus leucocephalus
GTAGCTGAACTGTGACTGAAATATTGTTTTTCCATCCCCAGATGGCAGTGCTGCCTTCCAAGATAATAACACTCAGTAGCTCTGGGAGAGAAATGTGTGCTGGTCTCTGGTTGGCTTATGTGCCATGTTTCTTTGTTTCAGGGGAAATATGCTACAAATTCTCACATAACAAGACTAGGGTAATCAGGACGGGCTTGCTCGTCCAAGTCTGACACAGCAGCCATCTTCGGTGAGAGGCACCCACCAGATCANATCACGGCCCATTCATAAGGAATGATGTCTGGGAATGCGAGTTGGAATTTCTGCTGAACTTTTTTATTTCAAACGTGCGGTTTCTAGTATCTTCTAGGTGGACGAGAGAAGAAATAAGGGAGATGGCCAATTTGGCTCTTAAAGGAGCTGCAAAAGAGGACCGTGTGTAGTAATCTTGGCCCACAAGGCTTTGGCATCGGACCTAATCCTACTTCCATTTGCCTTACCAGCACAACTCTTGTGGGCCTCAGAAGGGTAGGCACTAAGCAGTGTTGTAGATACTTCATTAGGCTGTTAAATGTCACACTGGCTTGCAGGGCGGGATACTCGCTTGATCCCCCTGTGCCGTACTCTGTGCATTTGCATGGTCCCTTCAGATGCCTACATAAGAACCAGTATCGGTTATCCCACCCTGGGCTACCCCCACTGGGGCATAATAATTCACCTTTAGTGGGCAATCTTTAATTCTAATTAATCCCAGACTTAAAATAAAGGCAGTAACAGAATAAAACAATGCTGGTGCATGAGGATGGCTGCCAGGTCCAGTGACAAAATGAGGGGAGAACGGGGAGCTCTCAGCCCCTCGAGAGGACCTGGGAGAGTCAGCCCAGTTGTCACAGAAAGTGAAGCTTTTTAGCAATTGAAAATCCAACTGAAGAGTCTGGCACGTTCCCCTGTATTTTGGAAATGATGAGAAAGGTCCTTCCGGGTTGGGAGGGTATGATCTTTCTCAAGGATCTTCACTGTCATTATAGCTTTTTTTTTTGTGTGTGTGTCTGGCAGGCAAGAAACAGAAATGGAACTTTGTGTTTGCATCTTGTTCCTTTCCTTCACTGGAGATATTTGTGTGTGTTGAGCCCACTCTGGAAATTTCTGCTACTTCTTCAAGATTCAAAATCACAGGTGGCAAAAGAATACTCTTAAAGATAATCCTCTGACCCTCTCCCCCGGCCACCCGTTCCGTGGTTTACAGTTTCCGCCTTTCCTGTCCACATAGTTGAAGAGCCTGTGAGGAAAAGTTAAATGCAAGCAGAGCTGGGATGTGCATTGCCCTTCCCCTGCCAAGCCCAGGGGATGCAAGGGTCCATGTTGGAGGATGACGAGGGGGCTCCCTGAGTCAGAGGTGGGCAGGGAGGAAGGAGGAGAGGACAATAGTCACCGCACGGAGAGTCTGCGGCAAAGGCTTCACCCCCAATCTCTTCTGGAGGTGGTGCTGCTCTGTGCTGTTCTTTAATTGGAGCAAGCGTTAAATATAACCTGGCCTTCCCAGGTAATAGGATAAGAGAAATGCAGATTTAGCTCCAGAGCAGCTACTGTGTTGCTAATGGTGCTTGGGTCACAGCTTCCATCCTCAAGCCCTGCTTTATCCTCTTTTATTCCCTTTGCTTTTCTACCTGAAAAAAAAAAAATTCCCTTTTTCAGGAGGGAAATAATTATTCTTCCTTTTCAGGTATCTCTAATTCCCTACCTCCTCACCCCAAATTTCTGTCATGTCCAGAGTAATGATTTCCAATCCCTCACCTTCATGAGCACCTCTTTCACTGATCTCAGAAATTATTAACCCACCCTACCTAAAATGAAGACTTATCAAACATAAATTGTGCCATCTCAGCTCTGCCACAGCTGGAATTTCTCTTCTCGTCCCTGCTAGCTGTAGAGAAGCTTGTGGAAAAATCTGAAAAAATGAAAAATAAAAAACTTAAAATCAAACCCATAAACAATAATTCTTTTTTTTTTTTCCCAAGTGGGAGCCCTCAGCCCTCTAGCCTACTGACAAGTCCAGGACTTCCTTATCACTCCAACACATACACAGTCCAACAAATAAACATATTTGTAAATAAAAAGCAATAGAGATGGTATTTGAAACAGAGGGGAAGAACCTGTCCTTCAGAAAGGGGTCTGGATTTTACACTATTTTCTCAGTCAAAAACCCTCTCCTTCTCAAACACGTTAGCAAAGATGAAATAGTTTGGTTTAAAAACCTTATTATCAAATCCCTAAAATATCTTTTTTTTTCTCCCCTTAAATCTGCATACACAGGGAAGAGGGAGGAGGAACTCAGCCATCTCAGCCATTTAAAGACACATCTGCTCATCCCCAGAATTTTATTTCAGCTGTCATCAACTCACCTGAAACGATTATATGGGAAACCAAGCTTATCAACTCCAGTTTCCCATTTCCAGTGATTACAGCACTTTGCAATTCTGATATTTTTTGCCTGCAGAATATGGCAGGCTGAAATATAATCTTGGTTTATTTTTTAAATAACCAGATTGCTCAGTTCAAAAAAAACCCAACACAAAATAAAAACAATATTTCTGCTGCTTCAGAATAAAGATTCTTCCATCCTTTAGAATGTTTGCTGCCAAACTGATTATTTTTTCTATGGCTAGAACATATTTTTCATTTAAAAGTGAAATATTTAAAGTTTACTGAAAACAGAGATATTTTTTCTGAAATAAAAAAACCCAGAACAGCCTTTTTCTCTCTAAATAGAAGAGAAAGTTTGTAACTGCTTTTTATGATTTTCTTTATATCTGTACTGAAAAATTATGTTTGACACAACTTGGAAACAGAATCTCTGTCTCCTTTCCAATGTATTAAATTGGAAGACAGTAGCAAAACTTGTTGCTATGGTTGGATTAAATCACCCTGACATTAATATTACACATCCTTCATTATTAATAGGCAATGTAAAAAAAAAATAAAATAACCTCTGGTATCTTCTACTCAAGACCAAGGTGGTGCAACACCTTCCGGGATACAGCTGTCCCTGGGACACTTGTAGGGCATTTGGATAAATGGATATGGTCAGGGATTTCTCCTTCTTTTGTGAGGAAATACGTGCATTCTCTGCCTCTGTGTGAAAAAAAGGCAGGAGTAACATTAGAGAGTCTAAGAAAAATAAGTAGTTAGAAGAAAACTAAAGATTAATTTTTTTAGGAGCAAGGGCTAAATAAAAAGGGGCTGTGAACTTCCTCATGCCTAAGTTTTATTCTTGTTTTGGCCAGAGAACCTTAGTCGGAACTACACAGGTTGCATAGGAGAGATGTCTGTCTAATCTTAGATTTTCCTTTGAACCAAAATCCTCTGTCTAACTGCTCGGGTCAAAAAGGGCAGCCGTGCTTTACAGCTTAGCCGGCAGAACTTGGTTAAATGTCTGTCTCCTGACAAATCAGTATTTTTGAAAACAGAGGTGACTCAGAGACACGTGAGGCAGGAAGGCTCTGCGCCTCAACAACTGGCAGCTGCTTTATTCTCCATATCCTCCCAGAGAAGGCAAACTTATAAGGAACATTATTTTGATTCAGTGTCATGTATTGCAAATATACATACTATTAGGACAAAGGGCAATAGCAGATGTCCTTTATCTGATTTTCCTGGTTTGAATAAGCAGGAATTTGTTGCAGGTCCTCTTCCATAGCTGGGCATAAGTGGGAGCCCTCCCGCTCTTGGTCTTTCTGCCATCGACTACTATGCAGCTGGAGGGTAAGGTTTATTCCAGCCATTTTAATTGCAGTATTCATCAAGACTACTAATAAACACGAACCACCACAGTGGCACTCTCTGTTTCAGAAAGATCTTGCTCTGTCTTGCACAGTGACAGATTTTGTTTTCTTTACTCGTGTGAAAAATGTCTGATTCAGCCAGTGAGCAACTGCAGTGATTTTGCTGGGTGACCTGGAGGGGGGGACACCCCTCAGCACTCTCAAGGACCAACCAGCCTGGCCTCCCGTGATCCCTGCCAGGGAGCAGGATTGCACTTGGATCCGGGTTGCATTTCAGCCAGATATTGTCAATTCCCATTAACTTTAATTTTTTATTTATTTATTCACAATTGCTATCCAGAATATCCAACCTGGACCAGATTCTGACATTTTGAAGGCCTAATTACTAGTCTAACAGGGAAGCCTACGTTAATTGTCAGTAAGATAGTGTGGCTATTATCAAAGTAACTGCTGGCAACATACCCAAATGCCTGTTATCAGCAAGGGAGAAAATCTGCCAACGTTATGCTAAAGAGAGTTTTTACTGAGAGTGGGGGTTTTGATTCTGGAAGTTAAATCAAAATGCAGAGCATATTTCCAAAAAGAATTATTATGAAGGGACACTGAAAAGGAAGGTAAAGCAGGGAGAATGAGAAAGAAAAAGCTGCATGGGAAATTTTTCCCTGGATGCATAATTTGGTTGGAGGGAAATAGAGGGTGGGGAACAGAGAAGAGAAGTTGTCTTTTCTTTTGAAGAACTGGAGACTGGAGACAGGTTGTGGGGAGTGGTACAGGAGTACTCCTACTGCTTCTAAAATTTCTCAGGGGCTTGATTAGTGTAGCTTGCTCAGGTTTAAAGAGACTGACTCATTTGTGGGAAGCAAAGAATATATCCACAGGGCAGATATTTGAGACTGGTTTTATTTCTATTTTTCTTGCCCTATTGCATGGGGCATTACCACAGATAGTCCACAAATTGGACTTCACAAATTTTTTCCTGTTGCAGAGACCCTCAATCTCTTCTGCTCTGCTTCTGTCACAAATTGCAATAATGTGCTTTTACTGTTTAACAGTAAGCCTTTAAGCCTGAGAAGTACACTGAGGGTACTCAGGGGTATTTGGTATAGAAGTTTATGGAGTAAAGTCCCACAGACCTTTCTGAACTAAATTTTTATTCTGTTAGCCTGTGTTGGTGAGGGAGATAAACCTGTTGGAGGAAAGGACCGCTTAATGGCACCTAATGTCACCACACATAGAAAAGTTTGCCATGAAATTGCATGCCAGCTTGGAGCCTGCTCCCTGTGGAGCTCTGAACGTGCCCTGGGGCAGGACTCCTGCCTCCCAGGGCTTCATACCATACAACGATGGCAAGCTCTTTTTAAGCTCTAGATGAAAGTAAATAGGCTTGACCAGCTCCGGGCCAGTGCATTTACTTCATTAAGAGTTAATGTTTGACCATAATTTCTCAGAGTGGTCTAGTTCAAAGGAAAAGAAACCCAGGATAACTTGAAAGATAATCACATTTTGGTACTGACTACCAAATTTTCTGTTGGGCTATGAGCTACTTGATAGCTGTTCCTCAGAAATTATCTAATAAATCATCACTAAACAATATGGTAAAGTAAAATGTGTAGATCGCTCTGGGAAGTAATCAGTCAGCTCATTTCTGTTATCTTTGCAATGCTGCTTTCTGGAGTAGGTGCCAGAGGGATCTCTTTGTGACACTAGATATTTCTACTCACTGAGGCCAGCTAGGTTGTTTGAAGATGCTTACTCCACTGGGAAAATTCTTTTGGTGTACAGTCTGTGATGCTTTATCCCATTTTGGTAAGAAGATCTTAGGATAGACTTGATAGGAGATGGTAAAAATGGTTCCCAGAGAAACTGGAAAAACTTCTTTTTAGAACCCCATGCTTTCTGCCTATCTTGGGAAAGTTTTAAAAATATAGACAGTATTTAGCAAATCCAATTGAAAAAACAATTTAGAGTTCAGATTCATGGGAGCAGCTGCAATGGGATGTAAGTGCTGAATTTGACTTAGACATATTGACCGTGCAAGATGACAGTATTGATGTCAGACCGAAGTGCTTTTTCTTGGGATTTTCTACGTGGCAATCTATATGACCCCAGCTTTGAAACTAGTCATACCGCCAGGAACTCCTCTGTTACCGCTCTTTTTTCTTATAGAAACAAGATCATCTGATCCTCTTAGTATTTTGCCTGTAATGAAGGATCTAATTGTCTTTTTCCTCATTATTCAGGGTCTTGCCTATTAAAAACTCAAGAGCTAGTACGACTCCATTCTGTTTCCTTAAGTGTTATGGCTTGAGTTTCCCAAAGGTAGTTTTAACTTTCTTGATTGCCTTCCCTGCTGTACAATCTAACACTGAAGTATGATTGCAACTACCAGTTGACCCACTTCTGTGCTCCTAATCCGAAAAATAATCCTAATTTAATTTATAAAAGGATGTTTGCTAATTTTTCTTGGCATGGGAGATTTGAATTGAGAATTAAGGTTATTCTGGTGTCGAAATTACCGGTATTTTTTCAGTCATGCTTTGTAATATGTTTCTTCCCTTTCCCATAATGATTCAGTTAAATACAAACTCAGTATATTGTGACAAAGTGAAAGTGCAGATTCTAGAACATTTTCTGTTTCTGTGTCTGCTGGGGCATCTTTGGTAAAGCTATTATGGGCACACACCAAACCCTCACAGAGAAAAAGGAAATGTTCCCCCGACTTTGAATCAAACCCCCAAATAACGTCAAACTCCGGTTTGAGTTTAAATGGCTTCTCTTTCCCCAACCTTCCCACATCTTTGCAATGCATTGAGGAAAGGAGAAAAGCTAACACTGTTGTAATATCCTTTGCTCATTTAAAAGCAATGCTTTTAGAAGGAAATAAATATGATATTGTGTACCCACTTATAATAGCCATGGGTAAAATTATGCTGCATTGGTTATTGTTCTTTACATATATTACCAATTGAAAAGGAAATGAAATTTGAATTAATGGACCCATTTGTACAAACATGATTGTTAATATTAATATGCAGAGTAAGTCAGTTGGCAAGAGCAGAAATAAATTAGTGGGTCTCTCGAACACAGTATTTCACTAGAGTCTAGCTGCACAGATGCTGAAAATACAATCCTGTACTTAAACCAGCGTATGGGGAGACTTCTCTTAGAGTTCAGGGGAAATATCGAAGTGCAGATTCCCCGCAGTACTCTCTTATTGTCCAAAAGTCTACATGTGCTGCCGGGAGATTATTAGTGTTTACTGAGAAAAAGCACTCTGTGAAGGAAGGAGCTGGTGGAAGTAACAACCTTCCCCATTTCCTTCCACGGCTGCCGGGCTCACGCTGCGGCTGCAGGATATTCTGGACGGATTTTTCAGTTGAAAAAATAGCCACGGGGAGTTTGGTTTTTGTAGGTTTCAGGTAGAATTGTTAAAACCGGGTTTTTGAACCCTGACTGTCTGGGCAGCGCTCAGGCTGACTTCCACGTGCCTCCACTGTAAGGGCAGACATGACAAGCAGAAAGACTGCAGGTACATTTAGTACCCTGAGCAGTGCAAGCTCCCTGGATGGAACCCTGTCCCTAGTTAAGAGGTAAAGCTTTGGAGAGCTCGCTAGGAATCTCATTAGTAAGTTAGAAGTTTTGCTAGTTGATTATTCGTGTTTCTAAACTATCCTTCTAAAGACATTCAATTTGTGATCTTTCATTATAATGCTAAAAGCCATATTTTTGTGCATCAAGTCCAAATTTCTGTTAATTATTAATTATCTTCCAGGAAATGATCTTTTTGGGAAAAGGAAAGCCACCCACCATAATTACACGTCCTTGTTTGTAATCTCCTTCATTATCTCTGATCCTTTCAAAAAACAGTATGGTAGTTTTGCTGGCCCATTTCAGAGCCCAGTATAAATTACCTTACTGAGACAAAGCTGTCAGTCTCTTAACCTGAAGAAACTTTACAGATCAATCAAAATCTGTTTTTTTATAATGAGGAAGGGCAACTTTTCCTGAAATCAAAGAATCCTCTTGAAAATGGGCTTTCTTTGTTTCTGTGAAATACTTCACATTTTCTTTCATTTTACCCATTCATCAAGCTTTTCAAATGTAACAGTGGAATAACTATGTTAGAAAAAAACAGGACAACCACTAAAATATTAGATTCTGCATCTGAATGATAAGAATCCCATTAAAACTCAACATTAAAGCATTGTTTGCTGGAAGAAAAAATGATCACGGCTTTGATAAAGAAAAACAAAAACAACCTTGGCTTTTCCAGCTTTAATCAAGTAATTTGTGACCCAGTAAAGGCTCTGCACTGCTGAGTTATTTTCAGAGCATTTATCACAGGTGTTTCACATGTGTTCAGCACATCCTGATTCTAATCCTCTTAATACGCTTAACAATAGTAGGGCAGCTTTTGAGAACAAGCGAACTGGCTCTCCTGGTTGTTTTGGACTGTGTTCTTACACAAGCACTATTTATTGGGGATTTGAATTCCTGTTCCAGGACTCATTTTATCCAAAAAACAACTCCATCGGTGCAGGGGGGCTTCTTATCCTGCATCACTAAGCTGAAAAGTTCCTGCTGTATAAAAACAGAGACACATACATGGACAAATCTAAGATTTAGGCCGGTTCCTTCCACGTTCATACGATGTTCAGTGCACTGGACACCAACCATTTGAGGGAACATTTCTTGTCTGGGTCCCCACCATTTGGAGTCTTCTCATCCAGTTGACTGGTGCCTGGGCCATACTTTGGGCTCACATCATGATACCATGCAAACAGCAGCAGAAATAACCCACAGTTCTCTAATTAGCCTCATTAATTCATTACTTGTGAGAGCTCCTAGCTTCACTGGTCCTATGATGGATTGCAGAAAATGCAATGTGCGTCCCAAGCCAAAGGCGAGGGCATGTAAGAGAACAATGTCCATGAGATGATCTTCAGATCCAGCAGTGAATATTTCTGTTCAAGTATTTTTTTTTAAAGTATTGCAGGTCATTTTTCTTCAAATGATTATGCTTTTACTGTGCGATAAATAAGATTCTGCCTGAAGATACCAGAGGGCATGTGGCACCAGAATAATATCTCTGCAACATATTTTGAGTGGTGATCACACCATTTCTAGCTCACCATATGGCTTAGTGCAGATGTCCTAGCATTAAAATGACCTTCTTCATTACACAAAGGTCACAGATGCAGAATTCAACATTTTGTAACCCTTGGCAGGGGTACAGGCTATGTCAGGAGTACACCTGTTGCCTTGCCTGCAGTGCAGAGCAGTGTCACCCAATAATTGACTGAAACGCTGGGACTGAATTTTAGCTTGTATTGCCGTTGGTAACATCAATTAATAAACTTTGATGTTATTAAACCATTCAATGTGCTGAAATTAACAAATAAAAATGCTAACATGCTAGAATCATCTTCTGTACAGGTTTTACTTTGGTAGCCCTAGTAACAAGAAGCATTATGTCCTTCTTTTCTGAATCTCTGTCAATGGTCATTTTCTCTCTTTAAGAAAAGAAAAAACAGAAAGTAAGTTAAGGCAATGATCAGGGGTTTCTGTACATAAAATAGTTAAATTCTATTCCACTCAAAAAAAAAGGGTTTTTTCTGCATCTTAATCCTGGAGTGGGCAGACTGGCCAGATGTAACCGCTCCCCCCTGCCCTGTCCCACAGAAGCTGCTCTGTTGTGGAAGGGCTGAGCTGGGTTTCCCTGCCCTTCTCCCCAGAATTTACACCATTCTCTGTTTCTCTGACAGAAAAACCTTGGGATGTTCCTCAGCGCATTTCTGCTTCTGCTTTGTGCTGCTTCAGTAAGGCAGCATGTTGAACAAGACGGAGTACTCAGCCTCTTGATTTAATCAGGATTGCAAAGGTCAATAAAGGTCACAGATAACCACCAAAACACACTTCTTCTCTCATAGGAATGTTCAATGGTATTGTCTTTTGATCAATATCACTTGAAAAAGTTGTGGTTTACATGCAGCTCTGAAGAATTGCAACATAGGATGTTTTAAACAGCGTATTCTAAAGTTGGAATGGAATGGAATAGTTCAGTTGGAAGGGACCTACAATAAACATCTACTCCAACTGCCTGACCGGGATGACCATGTATGTTATTAAGGGCATTGTCCAAACAGCTCTTAAACACTGACAGGCTTGGGGCATCAACCATCTCTCTAGCAAGCCTGTTCCAGTGTTTGACTACCCTCTCGGTAAAAAAGTGTTTCCTAAGTTGTATTTGACATCATTCTTTCCAGCTGACCATCCAAAAGTACTTTTATACAGCCTCTGCAAATTTAGTAGTCCTTTTGGAGGAATTTCACCAGTACAATGCTAATATATTCACGAATATCTCAAAACCGTGTTCCCTCAGCCAGTCTCAGAGCACCCTATCAGGCATACTGTTTCTGCCTGCTCTGTGCATCTTCCTTAGCAGTGAGCTTTCATGAAAGTTACTGGTTTAGTTTTTTTAGGATATAACCAAAACATGCTCCCTGACCACCTAATTGAACTAGGAACACCTGATGTGGGAGCATTTCATTAAAAGGGGGTACCAACCCCTGATCTGAGATGTGACCTTTTTTTGATTATGAATAAAAAAATCCTAAGGCATATGAAAAGTTGACCAAAAAAAAATTAAAGAAAAAACAACCCAAGATTGTATTTTATTCCCACAGGTAAAGGGACAAAAAGAAGTGAAAAGGCACAGAAGGTAAGGTACATGATGCTCAGTGAGATTGGCACAGCATTATGAGGCATCTAATTTCAGCTGTCAAAGGGGCTCATATTGATTTTTTTTTCCTTTCATTCTCTGTGTGTGCTTTTATAGAGACTTGAAATAGAGTCTCCATTTTGCTCTTATGAAAACCACGTTTCTTGGAGGGCAATGTGGGGGAGGGAAAAGAATAGCTCTTTCTGCTTGGAAAAATAGCAGCCTACTTAGCACTTACTAGAGGATTATACACCCTAATGTTCTGAGAGGCTCCTGTTCAGGTAGGTAGAGGGGAGCTGGATGGCTCAGGAGTATTTATAAGAGTGATTTAAATCCATGCAGGCTGCTGTGTGTTTTCCCATTTGTGCATTGTGAGAGAGATCCAGATTCCAGACATCCCTTTTGGAGCTATAAAACCTAAATTAACGGCAAAGAACACAGAGCAATTCAGAAATACCTCCATTTGTAGATCATAATCGTAGTTATTGAAAAGGTTGTTCCAAGGAAAATACTCTTTCTTCAGGGCTGCCCCAGCAGCTACAGTCTGACTCCTTGACATTCAGATAGGGAATGTGGAAAACTCCAGTCATTGTTGGTCCAGGTCTGACTGGCTGAAAGATCAACTCTTCATGCAGTCAATCATTTCTGACAGTTAAGAAAATTCTGAATATTTGCAGGATCAAAGGAAGATTTATTAGCAGCGCAAACACCTGAATTTGTTATTTTTTTCAGAGAGGTTGTTATTATTAAGTAAAAAATTGCAAAGGGTCTAAGAGTTGCTTAACTCTTATTAACAAATACATTTTACTGCAGCGTGAGGAAGGGAGAGAACTCACCTTTCCTTACTTTTCCCTAGTTGGTTGTTGCAGAGAGGCTTTCACCAGAGCATCTCCAACCTTACATCTGCGCCATGCCTTTCTAACAGCTGGTGAAATGTCCAGCTTTCCGCAGTCACACACTTGCTTGCGGTTGTTCCCTGTACTGTCGTTCGGAACTTTAAAATAAATGGCCAGAGGCCGTAGCAGATGTATGGCTTCCACTGGAGCCCTGGCACAGGAGTCTTGTTTCATTGTTTTTTAGGACAACAGGGGAAGAAAGAAAAAAGAAAGAAAAAAGTCTGTTAAAATTCCAGCGGAGGAAAAGTAAAAATATTGTAAGGAGTCTGAATCTATTGCTGCAAATGTTAGCTGCCTCTTTCTGTTTGGCTCTGTAACAGACCAAAATTTGAGCCATCCAAATGACAGTTTTGAGAAGGGAGAGGGAAGAGAGGACAACAAAAAGATTCTCATGACTCAAACATCTTTCCTTTTTCTCCCCACGTTATCTGGCAGAATTAAAAACCCAGCAGGAAATTAAACACATACACCTGACAAAGAACTGCTTAGAAAATGTGATGTGTGATTATAGATGACTCATTCTCATTCTGGAAGACTGGTCTCCTTTAAAGATTCTAGCAAGCTCTGTTGTCTTTATTTATTTTTTTTTTTCCAAAATGCATTTTACAACTCCATTTTCTAAATATGATTTATAGTTACTGCTTATTGCATACAAAATAAGAAATGTAACCAGTTTCTTTTAATACTCCTCTCTACCTGGTCAAGTTATTATAAATTTATATGCCAGGTTCACAAATGAAAATATTTTAACACCCTGTTTTCCCAGCCCATGGAAAGAAAGAATTCCTTTCTAGGTGCCTTTGAACTGTGTTTTTAAACTAGTGTGGAGCTAGCTGGAGCTAGCTGGAGGCTCTACTGAAAAAAAAAAAAAAAAAA
>RSEF01000001.1:48555767-48573075 GCA_003993805.1 Himantopus leucocephalus
CCAAGAAAAAAAAGCAGTGTAATAATAACATTGCAAGCAATGCAATAGTACTTAACACATACATGGCACCTCTTACATAAAAGTCTGCAGTGCCTTCACAATGACTGAAATAATCATTTTTCATACCACCCCTAAGATGCAGAGAACAGATACGTAATGAGTACTTGGTAAAGGATGGAATCACCAGAGGTGATTACCTCTGGTGTACAGCACAACCACTGCTTAAAGTCTTTATCAATAATAAGCAGTTTAAACAGTAACTTGGTTTCCATCACTGAAACTATCTGGGGATTTGAGTTTTCAGCATGTTGTTCCTGGGCTGGAGTTTGTCCAAGACATCCAGGTTAAGAGGCAAAGTGGCTTTCAGAAAAATTGCTGTGAGTGTTAAATGATCAAAAAGGGGTCACATCCCAACAGTAGGTCCCATCAAAGGATTAGACCTGCATCATCAGGGTGCTCTTTAATAAACCCCTATCAGAGTATTGGCTCAGTACAGACTTAAAAGGAAGACTGCAGTCTAGTGAATCACCAGCACTGTTTAGTGCAGACTGAGTGTAATGTCACTTAACTTGAAGGATTTGACATGATGAGAACACAAAGTGGTGAGATGTACAGCCTACAAACACTGAGGACTTGTGCTTTATGAAAACGTATTTTAAATATTGTACTAAATTTACAAGGACTGTATTCAATGCCCCACTATACCAGGCAATCATTATCACTAACAGACGTATCTGTAGGACTAAGAAGGCTCTGCGCACTGTACTGTGAGATCCTGACATTAATTGCTTATAACATTTAAAAACTTGAAGGATTTAGAGTAGTGTTTTTCCAGCTCAGGTGCATTATTTATTTGTTTGTGAAAGTTTAAGGTTTTTCCAGAACTGAGATTACTAATAAAAGAATCCTTTTCCCATATTAAAAAGGTAAATTACTAGCCGCTCTTTTACCGAGAAACTCTATTGCTTCCAAGACTTGGAGCTGAAAATTGTAACTTAACAGGCTATTATACTGTTTTGAAGGATAGAGTCTCTCGCTATTTTTGTAAAAATCAACTACAGCTGGCCCAAACACCATGTGTTTATGTTCAGTAGTAATTTATAAATCTGGTAGTGAAATTCTTACGTGTTCCTGACCTTTTCCTGCCAATGGCCTGGACTTGACACGCTATTTCTTTGTCCAAGGAACATCTGTCATGTACTGGCCCCTGAAAAGCTTTAAGCTATGCTAGAAAGCATCTTTTTTCTCATCAATGCAAAGAGGTTGGACCAAAACACAGAGAGGTGAGGAACTGGGGGTAGGAGATGTGCAGAGGAGAAGACAAAGCAGCGGACAATGGTGAGAGCTAGAACTGAGGACAATTAATTTGAAACAGAAGATCTGGAAAGGAATGAAAACCAGAGAGTGGGAAGTTACTTGAAGGGAGGAGGGATTAAGGAGAAAAAAAAAAGAGGAAGCCTCTGTTAAGCAGCAAAAGAGAATGGGAGGCATCTTTAGGAGTGATAACAGAGATAGGCACTGGAGAGAAAGCAAAAATGGGGGCGGGCAAGAGTCAAGAACTGGGGAGATGAACATAAATGTAACAGAACAGATAAGAGAAGAGAGAGAGCATTTCTGTATCCCATGTACATGAGCATGAACAAGGACTAAATAATAAGCTGTGAACTCTCCCAGGAAACTCTGGTTTTTTCCAGCTTCCTTAAATGGCAACTCTTGATACAGCTCAGTGGAAATTTACCCTTTAGATTTTAACGTTTTTTTCTCCCCCTCAAACTTGCATAAGTAAAGCTTTGTTAAAAGCTTGGTAAGACATCTAAGCTATGAACTCCAATTTTAGGAAATAACAGAATCAACAGTGACTATTTCTGTTAGACTTTGCCTGGTTTGGGGTTTTTTTTTGGTGTTGCAATGAATGGCTTATATTAAAACTGGGCAGCTATCTAGGGGGACAGAAGGAAATCTATAGCTATTTGAAAAAAAGAAAAAAAGCAGAAGCTGAAATAGAAACACCAGAGGAGGGGAGAGCAATCGGAATGGGTGCAAGATTTTGGAACCTTTTCTGGACTATATTGTCGGTCATAATTGAACCCAGGCCAGTAAAGATTGAAAATAACAGTCATCTTCTGGCCTAAGAAAAGCTTTAAGTTTTGCTAGAAAGCAAAGCATATTTTTCTTCCTGACAGGAAACAGCACCCTGAAATGAAGCTGTATGTTTAGGGAATATGACCTTGTTTTGCCAAAGGACAACTGGGACATTGTGAATTCCATATGATGAGAGCAGAAGCATAGACTACACATGCAAGGCACACCTTCGAGGGGAAAAATGATGTTGATTGCCAGTGACCCCTTTCTGGAAGGCTACAGACCACTTCCCTGGCTCTCGATATTAGTGCTGCACCTGACACCACTGCAGGATAACTGCAAACCCTTTGCATACACTACTCAGAACTTACTGAAGTAAGGTCCTTGATTTAATTCTTTGACCAAATAAAAGGCATAAACTAATCTGCTTTGCTAAAGCGCTTCTTAAACTTGCAATAACTTTGCTTGCAGACAACTGAGGAGATTTACAGATGTGTACAAAACCCAACAATATCTGACAGCAAACTCCTCCCTCTTGTAGCATCACCATTGCTGGGATGCCTTTCAGCACCCTTAGGGAGACCATGTCTTTCCAGTCCTTCACTTGCTCAGCTCAGCCCTCTGATGTGGTTGGTGATTCGTCTCTTTTTGTTCTTCCTGAAGAGCCTGTCTCTTTGATGACAGTCTTTGATGTTCCTGTTCAGATTCAAAGATACTGCCTTTTTCTACCATAAAAAGAAAGTTTTAAAGCAAACCAAAGGTCATAGTAATAAATAGAGTTCATAAAATCAAACAAAATTAATTAAGATTGCATAGACAGATTCCTTACAGTTTCTAGTGCAGTGGAAAATCACTGATAGTTACGGATTTTTCTGTGTATGTTTTTGAATTTAGGGTTGAGATTTTTTTTGGCTACTACTGTATGTTTACACAATTTAGATAAAATTTAAATTATTGCAGTTTCTATGAATCATTTCAGATGGTATTCACTGCTTTATTACAGTCATTATGACCATAGTTTAGTCTCTGACTGATGTAACTTACCTTATTGAAAGACATAATTACTGCTGTTGAGACTGTTTGTTTAAAGGGAGGAGAGGTCTCCTAATAATGTCCCCCAACCTTTTTTTCTCCTTAGGAAACCTTCCAAATCATTTCTCTCTGGTGCCTGGAGGTTTTACCCAAACTCTGCAGTAGCAAAATAGTGACAAAATGAAGGCTCATCGTAAGTAGGTACCTGCAGAATCTGTCATTTCTTTTACCAGGCAGATACTGTCAGTTATGGCCAAGAAAAAGTCTTCTCCTAAGGCAGTGAATTTTCAGCTGTGGCAGTAGTTTCAGCTGTGGGAAGTTACAGTGCTCAGGCTTGAAACTGGGCTCTGTGCAGAGTGATGTGTCATTCACTGCCTTGGCTGCTGGGCTTATTCCCCCTCTGTTGTTCTTAAATGGTGCCATATATTGTCCCTTTTAAATTTTAAAGCCATGAAAGATGCCATTAATATAATAGACTCCTTGACTTGCTTGAGTTTGAATGATCAGAAAATTCTTTCCCCAGTAGGGATTTTTAAACTGTAATGAAGAATTAAAAAAACTAGCTGCATGTCAATGAACCTGCCAGATTTTCCTAAGCTCTTTCGGCTACAAGGTAGGAAAGGGCAGAGAGTCCAGCTGTTAATGGAAATAGTAGAGAGCTAGAACATTGCTCAATAGAACTGTCTGGGCTCTACACAGGCAAGTAAGCTGTAAACAAGGAAACAAAATGCGTGCTTGGAGAGGACTATACATTCATTAGGTCACTGCAGATGTTTTCCACAGAAAGCATTAAATTAAGATTTCAACCATTCCGACCAGTATTATGACATTTTAGAGGATGAGTTAAGGGAGGATGCTGGTGCAATTTCCAGAACAATATGGTTGTCTATAGAAAGTTCATGGTTAGAGTCACTAACAGCAAATTTAGGCTTGTAATTTCTATGGCAAAAGAAAACCCTGCTTTTCCGAAAAGCATCAAAAAGTGGAAATTGTATCCCTGAGGAGTCTGACACAATTGTCTGGGTGTTGAGAACATATTACCTATTAGCCATAGTTCTATTCAGAGCCTCACTCTATAAATGATATTGCAACAGCTTTGTTCAGGAGAAAAGAGAGCGAAGATTCATAATTCTTACTGTAGGATTCACTGAAGAGAGCGGGACTTAACAATCAAGCCTCAGCTTGCCTTTTACTTGGGGAAATGAAGTATTCGTTTAAGCCAAATGCTTTGAGGGATGTGAATGTTAAAGTTCAGACTAGTTCTCTAACAATATGGATTGCAATATGTGTAAATAACTGGCAACAGTTATACTGTGATACTAACTCTCATGAGACTGTTATCCCAGCAATGCCTCTGCTAGTCATCTTTCAGTATCTTTGAGGATTCGGGTTGGAAATTCCAACCATGGAGGGTACAAGATAAGTCCTGTACCTTCCCCAGCTCAACAAGATTGTAAGGGTGGTCTGAGGCCTTCCAGATCATCAAGGTAAGTAAAGGGGACCATACAGGTTCAACTGAGTACAGGGAATAAACCTCTTTACCTGTTCATCAGATAAAGCAGGACATAGGGGAGGTGGGAAATGGGGTAAACCGAGATCTGGGCATCAAGGGCATATGGTAGGAGAGGCAGAGGAAGAGGTGGACAGATGCTGGTTCCTCTGCCTGTGCCTTGACTGGTGATGAGGAATGCAGCTACCACCACCCGCACCCCTACACCCACAGCCCATAGGGTGAGCCCCAATCAGTGGCACTTGGAAAGCGGCTTTAGATGACTCACAATCCAGCTGGGAACAACTGCATATGACCTCTACAGGTGTCAATAGTTTAGACGAATTTTCTCTGTTACATGACACGGGTAAATAGACTAGCAAAGGTGGTCTTAGGGAGAGAAATGGAGATGGAAACAGCAGTCTGGAGATAGAGATGGAGAAATAGGGCCTGGGAGAAGAAAGAGGGAAAGAGATAGGCAGACTGGACTAATGCCTGCAGCCTTTCAAACCCCGCCTTTACTGTGTGCGCACACAGCATGTCAGACTCTCTAGTTAAATTATCAGTGCTATTTTCCTCTAACTTTTTCATGCTTTACTTTGCCGCCTGAATAGGTACTTTTACAATGGTTTCTGCAACACTGAGAGAAATTGTATGAGACAAGTTGCAAAGGCCCTCGGTGAACACCCACAGGCATGCAGGCAGTTAATTTCCTAGTTATCTCAGATGCGGGTTTAAAGAGGGAGAATAATAAAGGAGAATGGCTGAAGGCTCACCAAATAAAAGAAAAGCAAACAAATCCATACATAGAGCTTCCTGGCAGCTTAGAAATACAGCTTTTAGGATGGTACAATAATTAAAGCATATTTTCTCTTTGACTGTATTTCTGTTATTTTTGTGCCAAATTCTGCAATTTTTCTGGCTTTAACACAAAAAGGGAGCACCTGTTTCTAATTCCAAAAAACCTGTAAATTCTTCTCTTAAAAATAAAACATTCTAAGAGTAAGGCATTTTTCTATCACGTGTTGTTTTCCTTTATCAGTTTACAACCTGAATCAGGAAGGGACTGTTTAGTGATGTTATGTTTAGGTTTTCCAGCGTTTTCTTCCTTCTTCCTTTTTTGTTTGTTTGTTTGTTGTTGGTTTTTTTCCCAGGGGCTGTTAGAACTTGAAAGTAGAAAATCCTTAGGCATGGATATATATTATTCTTGACCAAAGAAATTGCATTCGGATCTGGCTGAAATATATATTATTTAAAATAACTAATTGCCTTCATGCCTAATATGTGTTGGTTGGGAAGATTCTGCAGTGGATTAAAATTAAGGAATGTCTAGAAATGTTCTGCAGAGGCTGGCTCACTAGCCTGATCAGTGTCTCTAGCACCAGCTGCATCACCAATGCCTGGCTGCTTCTTGCAGAAGTGGCTATTATGGAAGGGATTATGAGAGAAATAAACCTACTGTGTCCTACCATTTCTCTGGACTCAAAACATATCTGCAGTGCCACTGTCTCATCTCATCTGGGTCGCCCCTTGCACTCCCCTATATTCTGGGGAAAAACAAACAGTGCTCTCCGGGCAATGGTGAAAGTCATCATGTGGAGGTTTCCACATCCCTCACTTCTTCTCTATGTATGGGTGTTAAGTGTGGGAGAAACCCAAAATAACTATTTGTTCGAGTTAATTCTTCTGCACTATCCATTGGAGCAACAGTGTTCTCCTTTATCAGCTGTTTGAGCAAGTATGCTGCAAGATATCTATTCTGGAGGTATGTGTAGAATCATAGAATGGTTTAGGTTGGAATAGGCCTTAAAAATCGTCTAGTTCCAACCCCCCCGTCATGGTAGTTCAAACACTCCTAATGATAAATTCTGCGTTTGTTATAGGAAGGTATGCCACACTTAAGTTGAAAGGCCAAACTTCTGAAATATAGGATGTTCCAGTAATTAGGCTGTCTGTGTAATCTTAATTCGCATACAAATTTGCATGGACAGCTCCACTTCATAATGCTTTCACCATAGGAGCCAGGTCTTGGTAATATATACATTCTGCATGCAAAGGAGACAGAGCTAAGGATTCCCAGACAACCATGGAAAAGGTATTTTCCAAGCTATTAATCTTCAAATTTTGTGGAGCAGCCAGAATTCATGGTGTAGATTCAGAAATCCCATGTCAGTGTACGAAGTAATGGGTAGTAAACATAGCGTTGCTCATTACAGAAGGTTTTCAAAAGACTTTTGGAGGTCACTTAGTCCAACTTCTCCCCCCCCTCCCTGACACCAGGTCAGGTCAGCTGTGGCTTTGTGTAATTGCATCTTGAAAACCTCCAAAGTTGGAGATTTCCGAGTTTACCTGCACAGCTTGACAGAGTGCTGCACTGCAAAGTTTACTCCCAGCGAAAAGTTTTTCCTAATGACCACCTTAACCTTCCTAAGTCCTTTTTTTTTACTACCCCTCAAGTAGTTGTTGCCTGCTGTTAGACCAACCTTTAGCCTCTTCGGCAGACTAAGGACCTTGCAACCTTTCCTTGTGGCCCAAGCTTATAAACATCTTCATAGTCCCCCATGAGAACCTCTCCAGCAGGTGGTCCAAAACTGGATTCAGTTTTCCGCATGCAACCTCACGAACTGCAAGCAGAGGGGAATAACAACTTCCTCATACCTTTTGGTCAACTTCTCTCAACACAGCCTGATCTGCATCTTACCTTATTGAGATTGTATTCAACTTAGAGTCCATCATTACTCTTCTTTTCTGCAGGACTGCTACGCATCCTTAAACTATGTGTGAGCTTATGCTGTCCCAAAAATTCTTCTCTTTTTTGAACATCATGAGGTTTCTGTTGGCCCAGTTCTCGTGTTCATCAAAGTCCCTGTGGATTCAAATTCTGCTATTCACTGTGCAAGTCTCTCCCCCTAATTTAGCATCATTGATAAATTTGCAGGTGGTGCATCCTGGGTCATCACCTAGGTCATTAAGACATGAACAATATAAGCAAGGGTTCAGCCCTTTGGGTGGTGTGCTCATCGCTGTTGCCACGAAGCAGATGCTGAGCCAGTCATTACTGCTCTTTGAGCCCAGAGGTACAGGCAATTTTCAGTTGATCTAACTGTCATTTCTTCCAGTCCACACTTCCGTAGTGGCCAAATGAAAACACTGAGTGGTATGAAGTCAAAAGGTTTCCTAAAGCTGAGGTATATCACATCCGCAGACCTCTCCTTGTTCATGGAGACAGTAATTTTGTTGTAGGAGTCAAACAGGTTTGTTGAACATCACTTGTCCCTGGTAAAACCATGCTGATTACTACTTTAAACTTTTTGTTCTTCACATGTTTGGAAATGCATCCCAAAAAGACCGGCTGTGGGATCTTTCCAGGGACTCGGATAAGGCTGGCTGGCGTATAAGTCCCTAGACTTTTCCTCTTACCTTTCTTAGGGATGGCACCAAGTGCTGCTATGCAAACCATCCAGGGGAAGCAGGTGGGAGCCCCAGGGAAATTTCTGTTTTCTCTGTGAAGGGCAGGGTATCCTGGAACTGGTTTGCCCTGACAGAAGGGTCTGAGCCTTGGAAAGCGTCATGGTCCTGGCAGCATCCAGTGAGCTCTTGCTGGCCCTTGAAAATCTGGAGAAGATAATGTAGATCTCATGCCAGGCCATGTCCATATGTGCACAGGTCTTTATCCTAGCTGACTGTGTCATTTCTGTGCAGTCATTTTAGCTTTAGGCTTCTCACTTAGACCTCTGAATTAACAGGACAGGTCACCACATACATAATTCCTCCAGTAGATAATCCAGAACTCACCGTTTAATCAGCACTTTAGCTCAACTTTGTTCTCAGTATTTTGCCCTCTTAGGGGAATATTAGTTATAAAGGAATCTGACTCAGTCCCCTGAGTTAAGGAATCAGTCCCTTAGGCAGTGTGATTCGTCCTACTGAGTTCAATTGGAAATTTATTTTGTTACACAAAGCAGGAAAATATGATTCATATACTGTTAATACTCAGCTGCATGTTTGCAATTTGAGCACTTAATGAATTTCAGTTCAACAAATTAATTGCCAGTTTGGTCTGAAAAGGTCTCAGAGATCCTTGGGAATAAGAAAGAACATAACACAGTTCCCTCATCTGTGTGGAGCAGCACATGACCTCTGCAGCTACAGTTGTCTTAAGAAAAAAAAGTTTTGCCTATTTAGAACAGACATCATGAAGCCAGCAAAACCATTCAGAGGTGGTCACACGCTAAGGATGCATTTGCTAATTATTGCTGGACATTAATGCAAAGACGATAATTCAAATGTCAGCCACAGCAATTGACTCTCTACCTGAAAACAACCACAGAGCCGTAAAGTTTTGAAACTGCAAGAGCCTTTTAAAAGATTTTTTAGGAAAATATTTGAAGATGGTTTTGTTTAGAGGTAATTGAACTTGGAAGCACCTCAGCAGTTGTGGTCTTTAGTTTTGCAGCTAGTACACTGTGAAAAAATTCTGGCCCACCAGAGGCTTCCTGCAATGCAGGCACTGAACTGCTCATCCTTGATCCTTTGGCTTCAGTGGCAGTATGGGGAATATCCACACAGAGAGTGCAAGCAGAAGCAGGCTGGGTTGTGAAAAGACTACATTTCAAGCCGGCGAAAGTTGACAGAACAAACTCGGGAATCCCCCCCAGATTTAGTTGTTTCTAAACTGCAACCTTAAGAACTTCCTTCTCCCTTTCGGAAAATATTGCTACAAAGGATAACAAACACAAAATGCTAATAGAGATTTTTGGAGAGTGTCACCAAAAGGCCAGATGAAAGCAGTGGAGGAAGCATCGTGCGGCTTTGTGCATCCCGAGTTTGTGACTCTGGATCCCGTTAAGAGAAACGCAGGAAGGAATCCATTCTAGCATGGATGCCACTGGAATGGTGTTAATTGAGGGCATGGATCGTGAAAAGTATTGCCAGCTCCCTCATCTGTTACAAGTTGTTGATTTATATGGGAAATGAGAACTACAAAGGTGTGTTTGCGGATAAGCATTCATGTTTCTCTCTTGGTATAAAGGGCTGAGAATAGAGGTGAAAAAGCCAAGGAATGAGAAGAATACAAAAGATACCCACGCATCTAGTGAATATTATCTTGTTCAGTAAGTGACATGCTAATTTCCTCTTTGACTATTACATACTGTGCCCCTGCTAAAGTTTATTATCAAGTAAATTAAACTGGAACTTGCAGCCTTTGGTATATCAGTCAGTCCAGGGAATAAATGCATTTCATTATTATGTTTCTTAAAAACAGAAAGGAAAGTTGACTTTATTTTCAAAGAAATAGTTAAGTGGAGTGATGCATGCTGTCTATGCTGTATTTTATGTGCTTTATCATGCAATTTCGCGTCTCTCCATGAGGTTGCTTAGAAGTTAAAGCAAATTAGCAAAAAGATAATAAAAAATTCCAATTTCTTGAAAGCTTGTCACTTTCATTGTACATCAACTGGCTTTTCAAATAAAGTGAAGTGATGGATGCAGAAGGAATTATGTTAACTTTGCGCCTTGTCTCTGAGCTATTCCTGAAGATAAAGTTCTGCTTTACTTACTGTGCTGATTTCAAAGGAATACAGCCATGTGTTCCCAAAACCGTGATCTAAACCATAGCTTTCATGTATGAGACTTCAGTAGACAGTAAGAAAGTATGTGCCTCAAATTCTAAAAGAAAATAATTTTGTCGCTGAGAGTTCATGGTGTTTACACAGTAAGTTTCATATACGTCCTACAGTTAGAAACCCAAAAGACCTAGACAAGAGTTTTCAAACCAGCAGTTGTTGTCGTTCCCTTTTTTGCTGCAAGTCATGCTGTTGTCTCGGTAATTAACATCTATATTTTCAGAGTTCCTCCAGTAATCATACTTTTATGAATTTATTTGGACTTCATCTGAGGTAGGTTGGGTAACGTATGCTAGGGAAGGCAGTAAAGTGTTTGGCATAGGGGAGATGCCAGTTATCTAGCTGTCGTGATACTCAGTCTTCTCTATTCTGTATCAATCTGCCATCAGAAGGTTATAATTAATCTGATTCCCTAAAATCTGCCAGGAATCAGTAATTCCTTAAAATCAAATTGTTTTGCAGACTCTCAGAATGTTTCCTCTTTGCTCAACCAGCTATGCAAGAGAATTTCTCTCCGAAACAAACTTAAATAGTCCTTGAAAACATGACATTGAAAGAATTAAGCCTTTGTCAGGTACTGGGTTTGGGTTTTGAGGTGGTTTTTTTTTTTTTCAAAAATGTAGTATTTCATAAGAAATCAAGAAATTGCTTGCTCCTGGCATTGCTGAACTCACTGATGGCTCTGTGTGGGTGCTCCTTATTGTGGTTATGCAAAAGAAATCACGAGTCACAGGCAAGTGCAAGAAGGCAATTATTGTAGGCACTGCCACCGAACCGGGGAGGGGCAGAGTGCTGCAGGCGTGGGGGAGAGCAGCAGTTCTCTGACATTTTGGCTCCTAGCTCTTCCTGCAATCTTTCACTTGGTATGTCGTTTAAACAGTGAAGAGAATGGCTGTAAATTAGAAAGAGGACCTGGGACTGAACTAGGAGAAAATACAAAAATAAGATGGATTAGGTAAAATGAAGAAACAGAAACTGAGGAGCATGCTGATAATGATACAAGAATTATAGTGATATTTGATTAGGGACCAGTATATAACAACCCCCAAACCTAGTGTATGATTTGCCCACCTGTAGCAGCTGTGATGAAGGATAATGTTTTCCCACCTCCTTTTCATTCAAGTGTGACAAACAGGATCAGCAGCAAAGCCGTCTTTGGAACAAGTTTCTCATTCCACTAATCCATCAGCGTTATCTCCTGAGCTGCTTCCTCCTCCTGTGAGCCTGCAGCAGATGTAGTTATGTTGCAAAAAAGCACAGAAATCACTTTGCAAGTCATTCCTATCGGTACCATCAGCTCACTTAAGAAATGAAACCCTGACCACTTGCACTGAGTCAGAGGCAGCGTCCCCCTCCACCCTAACTCATGGTCAGTGAGGTATCAGCAATGACAGGTGTCAACACAAGACAGACAAAAATTGCCCAAACCCTCAGACAAATTAAAAAATGAGCAGCCAGATGGATGCTATCAAAATGAAAGCCTTAACAGGGTTAAAACAGGAAAAGGGAGCACATGAATCTCGTGGTCATAGAGATGTGTGGGGAAAAATTCGGTGGCCAAGAAAGCAATTTTTACCCTCCCTGCAGTTGAATGAGTATATGCAATGAATAAATAAAGAAATGGGAAGATGGATAGTGCTACAACTTTGATGAGGCGTTTAGCTGATGCAAATATGGCTATCCTAGGAAGGGTGAAGTTCCTGGGTGTTCTGAAAGGATGCGGCGGTGTCAGTCCTCTGTTTTGTGGTTAATACGCCAAGGAACTGTTCTGTCTTCAACCCAGGTTTGCTGCAACATTACTGATCTTGCTACAGAATAAAAGGGTTGCTCGGTTCTAGGCCTGGGTGCTGAGGATCCAGAAATCTAACAGAAACAATGGCAATGATTCATTACAGTACCTTAAAGAAATCAGTTGCATTCTGGATGCTGGTTTCTATCTCTGTTTGTTGTGAAGATTCATCAACAGTTATGTTTATCTCTCTGCAAATCATCTGATAGCATTGACAGGGAATGGCTGTGCTACCTGTTATTATTAATAAATATGAAGGTGTCATTTTTTTGTCATTGCAAGAAATACAAGTTTCCCGGGATAGAATTATATCCAATTTTGTTTTCAAACTTATCATGGGCTTTTTATTTATTGCAGAAGTCGCAGTGGCAGAACTATATAGCAAAAGTTTAGTTTACAAATAGAGAAAAAAATCCCTTTTGGTGCAAATATCTTCTGAAAACAGAGCTGTGGCAAATAATCCCAAGACTAAGCTCTTCCCTCTGCGCTGCTTGTGGCTAGCTCCCGCTCCCGGCTGTAACTAATAGCTTGCAGTTTGGCCTTGACTTTCTGGGATAGTGGAGCAGTGCTTAAAGCACATTTGAAGTAGAAGGAGAGTAGAAGAGGCATTAAGACACTGACGCATATCCCTGAACCTCAGGTAACAAATGCCAGCCTGTGTCTGTGAAACACATTAAAGTAGCTTCAGGGCTGCTGTCGCTCATGCTGTCTGCCTGCTCCAAAAGTGCCATTAGGGCTGTTGGGGAGAAGACGAATGGAGTGACTCTTCAGCAATTTCTGGTGACTTAGCGTTGGAGTGGGGGCACGGCATAGGAATAGCTGTGGCTCTTTTATGCTGTGGTGACAACTTGGTTGCTTATTAAGCCAGTAAAAACTGGAAACAGAGGCTCATCATCTGGCTGTCAGAGTTTGAATGCGCTCACTAGGTTTTAATTTAACAAAAGGGCCGGTGTCCACAAACTTTCACAATTTGAATATTCCTGAAAAACAAAGCGTGCTTTTCCCTTATCCCTCAAGGAAATGACAGCGTAGCTGCCAAATTTAGCTCTCTTTTGTGATGACACATGTGCCACCAACATTCACTCTGTCACTACAATCTTCAGATTTGCTAATCGATGCCCCTGGGGGCGGTTAGATAAGGGGCTGACGGTCTGAGTCTGAATTCTTTCCACAACACTTTGTTCAGAGGGGGAGTCAAGGAGATGAACCTGTGTCCTGCGTAATATTCTCCAAGAACAATGTGCAGGTCAAAATATATTAGTCTTACAGTTTTCTGACCGCACTTTTCTTTATGAAATTATTCTCCTTATTGCTGCCAAAAGCAGAGGTCGGCTATTAACAGAAGGGTGGTGCAGAGCCCAGAAGACAGGGTACTCTGCACGCTTTGGGCAGCCTCACTTTCTATTCTGCAATGTTTCCTTTAATCCTCCATGCCTGGGCAAAGCCGGGTTTTCTCTTTTACTGCAAATGGAGTGTATATACACCATTTTGAGATAAATACGTGCTAGAAATATTGAAGCACTTTAATGCCCACATCCACCAGACTAATTTTTATGGCATAAAAATCTTTCACAGATAGAAAACTTGGGGGCTTTTTGTTAAGAACTTCAGAAGTGAAAGGAAATAAGCTTACAACAAACCTTTTTTTCTGAAACTGCAGGCTGCTTGGGAGAGCGACAACACAGAAAGTGCTCTATGCTGAACGACTGTAAATTCTGGGAAAACAGGTATGTGAAACTCGGTAAGGAATAAAGGCAAAACTAATGCAGCATTTCAGTCTGTTTTTTCAGTCCATTAATGTTCCCATTTATGTTCTCGTTTATGTAGGTGGTGATCTCCTATAGTTTTCACAAGTTGACGCACAGCATATTGCTGTGCAGATGGGACAAATAACCATGGTAAGTAGCAACAGGAGTGACTAAAAGCCTTAAACATGACAGGGTGAAAAATATTTTCTCCAGCCTTGCATATACCTGGGCACTATGTATATATACACATGCTGTTAGCAAAGATAATCATGTGATAACCCACAGCCCTGTATGACAGTCTGTATAGCCATGTGATTTCTGCATGCAAGTGTCGCCACACAGCTTGCACTGACTTGTTTCAACATCTCCTTAGGCTGTGTTTCCATCATTCCAAATGTGCAATAACAGATAGAGTCCAAATCCGCCAGGTTTTTCTTTTTCTTTTCTCTCTCGTCTGTGAATTAACATTCCAGGCAAGTATGTTTGTCACAAAGAGAAAATGGAAGAAAAGGTAAACTGTCTGTGGGGAAGTCCAGTTCTATTCTCTTGGTTAAAAAGAAAAAAAGAAGTTTTTTACTTTTCCTTACTATTTCTCAACCATATTTAAAAAGCAGAGTGATAATCCATCCGTGATAGATCGCAATGTGTTTCTGTTCCCAGATTTATAAATAGGAATTTATAATGGAAAAGTTGTTATAAAGTATAGTTATCTCAGACACATGGTACTAATCAACAATGCATTAATTAGCAGCACTGGAAAATGTATCAGAAGAGATATCTTTATTTTTTTCCCCAAATTTTACTCTTGATGTCCCTGAAGTCACTCAACAACATCAACAGCAAAGCAGACGTTGACCCAAATTTCATGGATGTGTGATCCATAGTGGCCATTTTTCTGAAAAATAATGAATTAAAAATATTACATAATGCATTAATTTCTGGGGAAGGGGGGTTGTTTCTCATTAAGAAAGGCTTAAAAATCTCATGTTTCCTTCTTGTGAGTGTTATCCTACAAGTTGTTAGTTGCTAGAAAGATCGGGACTTGGAGGCCTAACGTGCCTGGTGAGCAGGTCTGTACAGGCAGCGTCCGAAGCTTCTGTCCTCTCTGCGGAGCTGCTGTGCTGTCTGAACAGTCCTCTTCTGCTTCAGAGGCTAGGTTTTGACATAATAAATGGGGCTTATTTTTACAGCCACCATCTTTCAGTCTCCAGAGTTAACAAGAAGTCCTTCCAGGCATATTTGTAGGAAAGCAGGGCATTCAGAGCCAGGCTTTGTTCATTTGAAAATGAAATGAATTAGGCAATGTGCTCTAGATGTTTGTCCCAAAGGCTAGTATTATTGCTATTTAACCAATGGCTGTCATTTACTGAAATACCAAACCACATATTTAATTTTAATGTTACTGTCACATCTGAATTGATAAGTTAGGTATGTAAATTCGATTTCAAATGAGAAATTAAATGGCTAATCAGCTGATCATTACATTCATAGTATGTCATTAGCATTTTAGGTCTTGCATTATTATTTCTCTTTGACTACTGGGTAGTTTTACTCTCACAGCATGTTATTTAACCCAATTGCTGTTTTTCTTGTTATATTTAATTAAAACTTGTGAAAAAAAAAAAACATTTACAAGGGAAACAACCAAAATTACTGTTTTAAAATAGCCTGGTGTATCCCTTACAGAGGTAGAAAAACACTAGATAAACATGTCTGTGGATGTAAGATACCACACATACTTGCCTTCTGCCCCCAATTCATTCTATTCAAGTAGAACTTTCATATCTGCCATTGTCTGGGTGCAAAATTTACATGAATGCAGTAAAGCAAGTCAAAGACAATAATGACTTGATTTTTACTTTTCCAGTGTTTGTGGTTTGGATTGGTGTCCATTGTTTTGAGTGTTCATCATACTCCCATGCTACTGGTTGGTCCATTGAAAAAATAAGAAGTTACTTCTGCAGCACATTAGGGGAGATTTTTATTAAACCCAGTTCTCTGGTTTGATCTTCAATTTTCAATCTTCAGATGATTGCTCTCTGTGAGAGGCATTAACACATTGTTGGGGTTTTTTCCCCTCTAAATTATTTTTTCTATTTTGGATGAGTTTGGTAGAATGCTGAGAAGAACATTTAAGGCTCTTAGAAACCAATAACATCTTTTTTCAAGAGGGAGATCAGCATAGAAGAAGTTTGGAGAGAATGTACATTATCAGAACTATCTTCTTGCTTAGAAACTCCAGCAGTTACTGGCTTGGAGTCAGATTTGGCATTTAGTGAGGAGTAACTTCTTTATACATGAAAACCCCCACACACTTGATAAGTCAATGTAGACAGCTCACACATCTTGAAATTCCAGCATATAAATGCCCTGAAAGTGTCATTTTCCCTGAATGTGGAGCGGAGTGGGATTTATTCCTGCCATTGCAGCTCTGGGATGCTGTGATTGTGCATGGTCTACACGCCCACACTGGATGGGTTGTGTGTTTCTCCAGTTCTCTTCCTGCACCTTGATCCGACCACTTGAAAGACTAAGTTAATCAGTTCAGATACACAGCGGACAAGGCAGAGCGGAGAAAAAGACACTGGAAATGTGGGTGGCAAACGGCATGATGAACTCAGACTGTAAGTCGGACTGGGGAGTAAAATTGGGAGTTTGGCGTGGAGCTCCTGTAAGAGACACTTAAATGTCTTCAGGCAACACCAGGAACCCCCTGAGAGCAGTCGGTATTCTTGGTCTCCCAAGCAGCTTGAAGAGCAGTCTAGGAACTGGTGAAATCAGCAAAAAGGAGAAATAGGTCTGAAAAGAAGTTTCAGTGCCAGTGGGAGAGCAGCAACTGCTCAGGCAGCAAGAGTGGGGAGCAAGGCTGAGGGAGATAACAGGAACAGACACAGAGTTTAGAAGAGAACTGGAAACCCAGGGTGGAAGAAAAGGAAAATGTAATCAAGCTACCAGAAAGGGAAAATGAGATTAGTTGACAAGACTACTGGATGAGGGAAAAGAGGATGTGGCAGCAGTGCAGGAGAGTAGAGGAGGGTTAGCTATGCAAAAGGACTAGGAGTAGGATGAGAAATTAGGGCACTTCTGGGACTAGCGAAGTGAGAAGGTGTATCTTAGGAGCAACCAAGCAAAGGGCAGAGGCAGGTTGAGGAGGATGGGCCCACTGAATCAAGCTTGGAGCAGGTGGGGAACAAAGCATCAAAGTCTGTTCCCACTAAAGCACACTCTTGTATAGAGCCTGGCACTGGACCTGAGATCCCAGGACCTCTTGTCCAGTGATGGTCAGGTGTACATGTGTTTGCAGCATATGCTACTCATGCCAGTTTGCCCTATTTAGACTAGATAATAATAAGAATGTGTTGGTATGACCTCCTTTAGGTGTGATTGCACCTAATCAGAGACACAGGAAGGGCTCAATTCATGCTAAGACCTCTGACACCAGACATGCATTAGGGTTAAATTAATGCACAAATGTTACAACATATTACAGTATATAACTACACTGTGGTGGTGTTCCACACTGATACCTGGTTCATACACA
>RSEF01000001.1:48573175-48594833 GCA_003993805.1 Himantopus leucocephalus
CTATCTTACAACTAAATGTTGTCAAGATTCACAAATTGCCATTCTTCTGCCTGTCTTTTTTGATTAGGTATCTTTTTCAGAGCCTACCTATTAGATTAAGCCTTGCACAACACAGGATGCCACTGCCAAAGACACTGCCACCAGTATTTTTCCAGAATTCCAGTCCCTAGAACATGCATTTAGGTGTGGGAAACTTGGCTTAAATTACTTAACCAGCTGCTGCACTGTAATGACTTTAATGAACGGCACTCTTTGGCTGAAAAAGCTTGGTGGTTTCTGTTGAATTTGCTCCATTCTAACTAAAATAGTTCAACCATTCACCTGAAGTAAGATCAGAACTCAGGTCCCTTGGTTTCATACCTATTACGCGTAAGTGTATGTCCATGAATGACCACCTGTTAAGTTTGAAGCATTTTCTGTTTCTCTAGTTCGGCAAATACGTATTTATTTGATGCAATGTGAAATAGGTTCCACTGAGGGTTTGTGAATCAGCAAGTTTATGAATGTTGCTCTTAGCTATTGTACAGGGAGCATGAGGCTGTACAAGCCTGTAAATGGACTGGGGCCAGTCTGTGGAGTCTGGGTGTTGGNTCCAGTCTGTGGAGTCTGGGGTGTTGGTCTATCCAGGGTTAAACCAGCGCTTTGCACTGATTCGCATTGCTCTCATCCCTTGTTTTCTAGAGCCTGACCTGGGACATGCTCTGATTTTCAGAAGTACTGTACGCACGTCACTGTAATTGGTGCAGTAACAGCTACACTTGGGGTGGATACAGTAGTGCGCAAGTCCAAGTATTTTGAACATTTAGACTCTGGGGGTTCAGACTGAGCACCTAAACATTGGGAAGGCTCCAAGCCCGGACTCTTTGGCTGTCAGATGGAATTAACACCACACCTGGCAGCTCCCAAGGTTGCCCTGAGCTAAGTGTGTGTGAAACATCCAAATGGTATTGTGAAGAGCACCAGAGAAAAGCCTTTAAGGAGATTAATCTTCAGAAGAGTTAGTTTTATGTGTAGTGCCTGAATCCAAAACCTGAAAAATAAGGAGAAAGCAAAACAGTCAGAGTTGGCTCATTAAGTGAGCTCTGTCCATTCTACATGAGGCAGGGTCAGGTAGGAGAAAAAAATAGTATGTAATTGTTTAACTGGAGAATATATCATCATGTAGATGTACGTAAGGTTGAGAACTCCAGCATTAATTTCTGCATTTCTAAACTTTGGAGTGTTATACACCATGATCTTTTAATGTAGTTTTTTATGTAATTTTTATATATGACTTTTAAAATCTGACAAATGACAAACTTTTGCAATTATTGTCCCTTTATTTCCTCAGAAATAATCTAGTAGATTGCAGAATAAATTCCTAAGGGAAATGTTGGTTGCTTCAGTGATCGTGTCAGTTAAAACTGTAGTGTACAATATACTGTAAAGGACAATTCTACAGTGATAAGTTAGAGGACTGTATGACTTCATAGGGTTTTTTCTATTTGTGCTTTATGTGGTTCTGGGAAAGGGAGTTAGCTTGTCTCTGTATTATCCTGCTGCTCTGCCTCAGGGAAAGACTGGACCTGAGCAGGATAAATTAATTTTCATTTGGATTGTGTCTCTCTGCCTTTCTCCTGGCATCACATTTGAAGTTCCTGTGTTGCGTGATCAAAAGGCACGTGATACAGAGAGTCAGTTAGCTCTGCTGCCATCAGCGGGACTGTGTACAACACAGACGGTGCTAGGGATTATGGAGATACTATCTGAGCAGTAAAGAGAAGAAAAGCATCCAGTCTTTAATAAAATGGTTGTATCAGTGGGAGCGGAGAAACATTTGATCAGTGTAGACAAGGCAACACTTAGTAAAAAGCTTAAGGATTAACTTTTAAACTCTAGCTGATGTGTAAAAACGAAAAAGGAAAATGTTTATCTTCTGAAATCAAATGCATTTTCTTCCCAGGACACCGAACATTGCCATACAGCAAAATCTTCATTTGGCTAACATGCATTGCCTTACTCTAGAAATACTGCCCTAAAACAGGTTAGCCAGAGAGAATCAGGCTTCCCAAAATTTGTCCCTGCCTATTCATTGTCACTGGAGTTAAGCAATGAAATTGAGAGCACCTGATGTATGATTTGGCTTTCTCCCCTTCCCTTCCCTTCCCTTCCCTTCCCTTCCCTTCCCTTCCCTTCCCTTCCCTTTCCTCTCTTATTCTCTCTTGCTCTCTTTCTTTCTTTCAGGTACAACACTGCCCTTCAGTTGCAGTCTCCCTCTAGCAGCTCTCTGGACCCTTTTTTTGCTCTGTAAACTCAGCACATTCAGGTTTCGGTCCAGCTGGCAGTACTGCTGGCACATGAACAACTCTCAGTCCTCCTGATGTGCCTGGAGGTGCCCGAAGGAAGAAAGTGTTGCTGTCTGAACAGAGTAAGTAGCAAGGGATAATCTTGGCAAATATAATTGCTACTAGCATTGTGAAATTTGACATGATTTCTTCGATTACCTGTTCTAGAAATAATGTATTTCTGACTGCAGCGATGTGTGTAATACCTACTCCAGTTAAATTTGCAAGACACTTACCATTCTGATGTTGTTTTCAGGTGCTTGTAGCTTTATTGAAGCATTCAAATTTCATTCTTCAACTTAGTCTGAAAGCTGCCCTACCCAATATTTTTTTTCCCAAATGTAAAAATGGAACAAAATCAAATTATGTAAGTTTTAACAGCATATCACTTCCAACAACTGGATGGGTTTTCATTGTCACCTCAGTTAAACATTCTGGCTAAGTGATAAATTTCTCCCATGTCACAGAAAATTACTTATTTTTCCCTTTTTAATTCTATCAGGAAAAGGTTTATGTTGCATAACAAAATATTGTTTAATGTTGTTTAATGCCAGCCTGAACAGTACTGTTGCTTCAGCCTCTCTATGTGCTGATAAAGTCAGTTTTCCAAAAGGATGTTTACTCCAGAGCTGTCTAGAGTTTTACAGGGAGTGAAGAGAGTGGAAGTTCCCAATGAGAAAGTGAAATTTGACAGCTTATATTTAATTTAATAGGCATAGACTGCTGATTCTTGTCCTATTTCCTATTAAAGAAGAAATATCCTGCATAAAGTAAGGACTAGGTGTCTACTACATAGCTCATGACAGCTAAACAATTTCAGGATGTCTCCTGCTGATGATAATCCAGAAGGATTTGGTACTGTGGGGAAAACAGTGTTCTAGGACTTGTGCAGAAAAGCTGGAGCTGGAAATTTGATAGCTTATATTTAATTTAATGGGCATAGACTATTTCTGCTTGTCCTTTTCCCTGTTAAAGAAGAAATATCCTAGACGCAGTTAGGACTAGGTATCTACTACTCGGCTAATGACAGCTCATGGCTTTAATTGCCCATCTAACCATGTCTCCACTGCTGTGTTCAGTCCACTTATGACAGTGTAAAACTTGCCTCCACAAAGACGGTTTTAAGAAGATGAAGCTAATGTGCAAAGGTATCTTTTACGGTTCTAGAACGTCTCCACGGTCTACCCCAAAAGCTGATTTATGGTGTTTCCCTGTTTCTTCATCCCAAGGCACACTATTGTCTATCCTTTACCTCCAAATTTCTCTCTGCCATGTGGCTGAATACATACATCTGATCTATCTTTTCTTCTTCAGCTTCCTGAAGGTGGAAGGGAGGTGAGGAAACAGTTTCCCCTGAATGGACCAGCAGAAAGTATGTTTACAATGGATGATAACACTCAGTTCTGCAGGCCTCAAAACACCGTTTGGTAATGTTTTTTGTAAAATTGTGTTTATCAGGAAATTCGTTGACAGTCAGCTCTCTGAGAACTCGTTTTGAAACTTTCTGGTGTGTGGCCTTGGACAGCTCACTTCCTGTTTTTAATCTAGAAGAAAAATGTCTATAAGCCCTCTACATATTTACTTTAGTATTTCAGCTACAAGTAAGAGATATATTTTCTATCTAATAACAAAGAAATTTATGCAAGAGAAACACACTTCTGCAATTGTTCCAAAACTGCGTTCTATTTGGCAATCTGGTTCAGGCTTTGCTCTGTATCAAGTTATTTGGGAGGATACCTGGTCTAACAAAACCAGAAGCTGTCACTTGACTCTTAAATGCTGTGTAGTTGTTTAACGAGAGCTGCCCTTGGCCAAGGGAACAAGAAGTTTCTCCCACACAATGTAACATGAAATGAAGTTGAAAAATGATCTGCCACTTTCGTGAGTGGGACAAATTTATGAGAGCTTTGTCATGGTCAGCAGGGAAGATTAATGGAAGCTGGGACTTGAGTCAATTAGTGTTGAAACAAACGAAACCAATTAATTCAATGGAAACACTTAGCAGAGCCTGTATCAATAAATACAGATGAATATTGATGTGGACCTGTAAGATTTGGGATGGGAGAGAGTGAAATAATGGAGAGAATAGAAAATGCTTAAAGGGGAAGAGTTTCACTAGGTTTCTCCTGCTGATCAGCCGGAAGGATTTGGCACTAGTGAAGGGAAAGCTGCTCTAGGACATGTACAGAAAAGCTGGAGCTGTGTTATTTTTCTGTAATGTATCTGCTCTGCATTTGTCTCATAGTTTTCAGCTGCAGTCTTCAGATATCTTTTGCTCTTTTTGCTTTTTTTTTGTCTATGTTATTTACTCATAATGTAGAACACCCATTAATTTACTATATTTAATTACAATAAGGCAAAGTCCATGATTTGGAATTAAAAATGTACAGCCCCAAAACACCATAGCATATTAATATATAGAGAGATTGCTTTTTCCCAGATCGATTATTCAAATGTAATTGTGTATAGTAAGATCCTTGTGACTGGGGCAGTTTCTCTGGAGCAGACTTCTCCTGAATGCCTGTTTCTAAACTGACAAGAGGAGGCTACTGATGATGCTAGGAGTCTTAGGACTGCAATTAGGCAGGGCTTGAGAGATGATTAGGTGTAGATGTATGTTTTATGAGCAGGAAAAAATACTGTGCAGTGTTTGAAGGGGATCTGACTGGGACAGTAAGGAGTACAGTGGTGAAATACAAATAGAGAGAATTAGTAAGTGGTATACAAAGATGTTAAAATTCTTACATCAAAGAAAGTGGTGCTGAAAAACAAATTCTAGGGTCTGGTGTGGTGTAGGAAAGAGTATCTTATTCAAATTACAGAGTTGGCAGAACTTGGGGAAAAAAATAACTGATGATAAAAATCATGGGGTATATCTTCTCTTTCAAATGACCTAAAAGGGAAATACATATTCAGACAAAGAAATTGAATCACTTGTGTCTTTCTCCTCCACTTCCTGGCCACAGCGTTAGTTAACTAAGTGAGACACATAAGCACACACAAAATTTTGAAAAAATATAAAGTTGTCTTAATAACTTGATTTCTGCATGGCAACCAGTTATCTTTGAGGTGCAGCCTTCTTTCATAAAGGAACACTGCTGCAAGGGCTGTATACGTGGTTCCTAGTATAGAATCCAAATTAAATTAAAGTGCCCTTCCGAGCCAGGATCTGTCCCTGAAAGATAGAAGAAACAGAACAGAATAACATCATGCAGTTAAATTCATCTTGCTGTATCTCAGCTCCAGTAAGTTGGTGGATGGTATGACCTCAAATGTTCATCTCACTGCTAAGGGGAATTGTTCAGCTGAGTGAGAGCAGCCAGGAAAAATCCAAACAAGCCACCAGCAGCAGCAGCAACAACAACAACAACAACAACAATTGCTGCTTCTAATTCCAGACTGAACTAGAAGGATCAAAATTTACTCTCTGGGCCTGATGCAGTTGCTAATAAAATCATGTATTCTACAACTAATACGACTGGGAGCAGGTTCAAATTTCACTTCTCTTTTTTATTTTTAAAAAGCCCCTTTTTATTGTTTTATGATGTGGTGGACATCAAAAATGCTCAATATTTTTAGAAGTTAAGTAGGAAAACAAGCTTGCTTGCTGCCTTCCCCACTCTCCCAGCGGGGCAATGGAGCTGCTGAATGTAAATAAGAACAGAGTTTTGACCAGCATTGTCAAAAATGAGGGGAAAATATCCATAGCTTAGCAAAGAAATAGGTTATAAAATTTAAATTTAGTGTGGTGGCAATAAGAAAACTGACTATGCCAGAAAGATTGGTACAAATACAGCCAAGCTGTCTGTCAAATTTTCACCCCCTACTTCATCCTTAGGACACTTGAAGCAACCTACTATAGCCCGACAACACCACAAAAATGGGACGTACCGATGCTTTTGGTTTTAGACAACCTATAGTTTTCAGGCTTGGTAAGTTTTATCAAAGCAATCATTTTGGTAGGGTATATATACGTACATAATCCTGTTGTGAAAAGTCACATTGCAGAAATGTGCTGGTATCATGTTCTTTACACCATTCTTGCTGTGCTTCACAGAGCTAATATGCCACTATATTGGCAAGAACACTGGTATAACTGCATCTTCACTAGGGCAATTCTGACATTTCAAATTTTCTGGCTTATATAAAACAGGCAAAATATTCTTTAAATGAATAAGAGAGTAAAAACAGCTTCTCTTTTTAGTCTCTCTCCTTTGCCACATTAGGGTTTTCTTGGTTTGTAACCTGTGTGAGTAAGCCTCCTGTGTGAATGGTCACCTTGAAATGAAAGAAAAGATAAAAAAAAGCATTGATGTGACCCCTGAGACCAGGGCATGATACAGCAGAAGTCCCCCCTCAGCCACCCCTCAGTCCTGGGCCTTTCCTGCATCATCATAGTTACCATCAGGAAAGAGCCCATTAAAAAGAAAAGGCTCTAATAATCTCTTGATTATATGCAATTCCCAGGAATTGCAGCCATGTAAGAATAGGAGGACTTTACAGGCAATATTTTATGCTTTATAACAGATAAGAATGGATGGGAGTCTCAACTGGTTTTTGTGAATTTATGCTCCCCAAAGCTTCATCCGTCCATACAGATAATCCCTCAGAAAGTGAAAGTGAACTAGTGAGAGTATCATTGTAAAATGCTATAGTTTTCCTTTACTGATTCCCCACTGTAGATTAACATAAACTGCATAATTCTTTGTGCGTTATTAGAGTGTCTAGATGATGAATGGTGGTTTATACAAAGTGAGACATGTAGTTGTTATCAGTTTCTGTGCTCTATTGCATTGTTTGCTTTAAAGAAAGAAGAAACAATCACATTATTCCCACCTGAGAGCATAGAACTAGTCAGGACTTTTTCCTGTTACAGTTGAAAAGAACTTCTGCCCTGGGAACTATTGGGAGTAATGGAGTTTTGGTCGCTCACCGTGGTGTGTCTCCATTTGAGATGCTGAGCTGAGATTTTAACCATGTCTATTATTAGAACTTCTGTCTTCCCTATGTCTCAAACAAAAGCTAAGCAAAACCGGCGGGAACCTACATAACTCACAAACACATTAATAGTCAAGAATTTTTAATTTTAGAGCAGTGGTAAGTATGCCACTCCCCACCCGAAACATATTTTCAGACATTTTGTGTTTGCTCACAGATGACTGGGCTGTCAAAGTAAGGTGCTGACTAGTTAAGCTTCATAACAGCTCAAGCAGTCAGTTTTATCTGATCAGGATGTGCAAGGAGTTTCTTCAAAGAACTAAAAAAAAAAGTGCGGTGTCCTGATCCCCAGTCCTGTGTCCTGCTGAGAAGGAGAGGTACTCCAGTAGCTTCCCACAGCAACTGACACTAAATGATGCTTCTGTTGATTACCATATTAAATGGGACAGTCTTTTACTCCCCTATTCAGAAACACTTTGCTAGAGCATTCAGCATAATTAGTTAAAAACATACTACTTTATCTTTAGCAGAACATAGCTGATTAATTTTCTAGGTTAGAAGACACAGGTGTGTGAGGATAAAAGCCTTGTTTGTTTGAATAAACAGAAATTGTCTCATAGCTTTGCAAATTATTTCCTTGAAAGCAATCTAGGTAAATGAAGGCAGAAATACCTGTTCAATATTTATTCACTGAGAAGCAGAGAGGTTCCTGTTATGTTTTGTTTTTGAAACAATGTTAAATGCTGTCCTAGTGTAACTCTATTGAGCCTAATGAATTGTCACCGGAGATGAATTTGGTCCTCGTATCTCTGTTTTCACCTGCCAGGAAAAAAAATGTTTTTCAGCTGACTTTACATATTAATCACTCACAGGCAGGGAGACAAGTCCTGGAACAACTCTGTCTTCTTTATATGAACTTTCTCATTCAGTTTGTTTTCTAATGGGGCAAGAGGGAAGTCAAGATCCCTCCGGTTTTGTAACGGCTTTGAGTCTGTTCCAAAGATCTTATCATGTTTACCCCCAAACTCAAGAATTTCTTTTTGGATTAACCATCGCCTGAGAAAAGGCATAATGTTAAAAGCATATTTGGAGAATGGAAAAAGAAAAAACAGGGGTCCTTAGGACACTTTATTAGTTGACTTGCATACAAAATGTTGCTTTGGAAGAAGCTGGGATAACTTTCAAATATCGTGCATACTCTAACTTCTAGATAGGTGGGAAACGCACTGCGTTCATGCCTTGCCTAGATGGGCAGGACACCTCTGCCAGCACTGAGAGAATGGCCCCGTGGGGTCTGGGCAAAGGGCCCGGCAGCTCTGGAGCAGTGGCTCCAGAGACACGGCTGAGTCCTCCTGCCACCTCCCCTCGGACAATACCTCCCCGCACCAAACCTTCTGATGTGCTCTGGCTGCCTGCACCCAGACTAGAAGGAAAAATGCCATGTTTAAAAAGCAATCGTCTTCCATCTATACCTACCCACTGCCCAAGCTTTTCTTTGGAAAACATGTAACTTTCACAGTCTCGTGACTTCCAAATTCAGCGTCGATAGCATGCAGCACCTGGAGAGCTTTAATTTAAAACTAATTCTGCCAGGCAGCCTATCTTGGAAATTGGGTTAAAGAGAGGTTTCTTAATTAGCAGAATGTTTCTCATTAAAGAAAACTTTTCCCTATCAGATGCATTGACTTGCAGATCCAGTTGAAATTATTTGTTGTTTTGGCTTGTTCCAAAAACATCACATTATATAATGTAGATTTTAAGATATTGCAATTTCGAGAATGATGCAATTTAGTGACTGATTTCTCTTGAAAAAGAAATGTTGTTTTTTCTCCCCTCACCACAATGGAGTAATTGGTGGGCTAGCATGAATGAGTCGTGAGCTGCATACATCAGGGCCACTTGAGTCAAGTTAAAGTCCTTCAAACCTCAGTTTGTAATTAAAAATGAGAGTATAGACATGGTCCTTAAATGCTGATTAGAAGTCACTTAAAATAATTACAGAAGCAATGAATGCAATTTGAATTATTCTCACCCTGCTAGGCAGCAGCTAATCATAGTTGGTGAGCAGAAATCTCCATAAAATATTCTTGAAAGCGATAATGTAAAATTTCAGATTGTGTTTAAAAAAAATCGCTACTTAGATATACAAAAGTAGCCCAGAGTATACAATGCCAAATCTCAGCAGCATGTGAAGAGCCATGCAGTGTATACCATTATGTAGTATATCTTCTATTATACTATACTGAATTACTAAAACTACACTGTATTTAATATTTTATATATTACTTTGATATATCAGCTATATTTTGGCATAACTGCTCTGATTTCATTATCATTCATGAAGTTCACTTGCAAAACACCCATGTGATTTCATTATGTGAGTTTATTTGGACCCTCGTCTCCTTAGATTTTAACCTGCATTTTTGCTCATGTATGTAATTATTCCTTCCTTTATTTCTCCTGGTTTGATTTCTGGTTTTGCGAGACTGATTGAAAATCACAGCTGTTTGGGAATGAGGTTAGACGTACCAGCTTGTGCTCACTGTACAGTTTGGGGATTGTTTTTCTAAAGGCCCCTTGCATTCCCCCAAAATCTTCTGAACAGTAACACACACATTATGGAGTACAGTTGTCATCTCAAGGCAGCCTTCCATAAAGTATTGACCATTAGTGCACTATCTGTTCTACCACATCATTCACATGATTCATCAGGAGCCGGGAAGGAACAGTTTGCTTTTTCTGGCTAGCACACAATCATCCTTAATGTATTTTCTGAGATTTAAATTCAGTGCCGAATATCACAAGGATTTCAGACAATGCAATGCCATTAAAAGCTTTTGTACTGCCAGTGTCTTCATCAAAAGCTATAGTTTAAGCCATATATATATCTTACAGCTTCCTATTAAGATTTTTTTTGTTTATTCCCACTCCCTCTTACTTAGAATCCACTTTGCCTTGGGAATAGATTTGCAGCTTTGTCCTGTTCTTGTCATTGTGTAGGTGGGAAGAGCAGTACTGCAACCATATTTTGCTTTCATAGTAAACCAGTTTTCACTTCTTCTCCAAGTCTGTGAGCTATTCAGGATTTGCAAACTAAAAAAAAACCATTAAGTAACTCTTTCTCTTCCTGTCAACAGAAATGAGAGCAGCAACTTGTATTTATGTTCCTACAGAATTTTTTTTTATGATATTTAGGTGGGACAGGATGAGAGGAATGCTTCTTCTGGAAAGATCTAAAGAGTTACATCCATCTCTCGTGGAGGTTCCTACTCCTTTCCAGCAGGACTATGTCCATCCAGTGGGTCCACATACACCATCCTAGCTGTTGCCTGTTGTGGTCTGTGCTGACTCATTTTGCTTTCCATTGCAGCAGACTAGGAAGGCATGGGCAGGATTGTGTGCATATGTTCAAAGTTCCTAAGACATATGGAAGGATTTTAAAATTCATGGATTTCGCTGACCTGAGAACCAAACTGACCCTGAGAAATCTGCAATCTAAGGACGTCAGAGCACAGTCTTGCATTGTCCTCTTTGGGGTGTATGCTGGTCCAATGAAGGTGACTGTGAAAGGCTGTGGCCACGAGGCTGGTGGCCCTCCTTACGTCAGCGTGAGAAGGAAATCTTTCGAATCAGTTGACTTACTCTGGAGACCTGTATGTCAGTCCAGTGAAGAAACACACAAGAAGAAAATATTAGTGCTTTACCTTGGGCTTTTTTAAGGTTAAATAAGTTTATTACCATTTTTGTAATGAAATCAAAGTGAAAGGGACAGAAAAAAAATGTCCATTTCAAGATATTTCACATGTCTTGATGTACCGCATGACTGAATCAGGTAAGGTTACTTTTTAGGTGTCCTAAGTAGAAATATATGTGTTTAGTAGTAGACAATTCTGGCTTTATGTTTACGGATGTTTACATCACTTAAGTACTTTTCCTGTCCTTGAAAATATATTTGCTCAAAAGTTCATTGTGAAATATATCATAAAAGGCAGCGGTCAAACAGGAGAGGCGTGCAGGTGCTAAAGCTCTTAACAATATTTCTTTTCTCTTTAAAAAAAAAGAGATTTATTTTACAGTTAATCTCTACCTTTTTGTTTCGCTATTGAAAAAATAGTGATGTGGGAAGATAACCTACTTTAATCAATTTATGACTTTTTTTTTTAATAAGGTAGATAGTCTTCCAGTATTCTGTGAAAGTGTCAGAACATTTTGACCATTTGTTCTGCTTGCTTTCTTACTTTGAAAATCTTGGGATAAAAAGTTTATTTTCCTTTACTGTCTGAGGCTGCCTACTTCTAAGAAATGTACGCTGAGGTCCCATAAGGGCTGTTTCATAACAAACTTAAAATTACTTAGTCAATGAATTTCTGATGCATGATATAATTGAAAGTATTTTAATTCTTGATTTGTTACAGAAACAAGCTTTGAATGATTTTGTTAAAAACTGATAATAAACACACACAAAAAATGCGTTATATTCAGATGAAATATTGAGACTGAATTGCAAGTTTGATTTTTTCTCTTCCCTGAACTTAATGGGTATAGTAAGCACTAAGGGCATCCATCATAGAGCACAGCACCTCAATTTAATAGGCATACAGCATAAGATCAGCTTTGGAAAACTGTCATTCTCACATTGCATCTTTGCCAAAACATCGCTATTGAATTTTAGAAATACTAATTTAGAGTTTTCAATAGAGAATGACAGGAATATATCAGAGAAATGCTGGGATTTTTGTTAATGGTGTTTTTATATAAGATCTATTATAGCCGAGAATCAGAGATTCTCAAACACCACTTTTCTTGCTGAGTCAGCTTTTAAACTAACACCCACAGTGCTGGCTGGACTACACAACTCTCAGTGGAGCAATAATGAGATGCAGGGGGGAAAAAAAAATCCCTGCTCTACTCTGTGCCCAGCTGCTCCATCTGACCTCTCATTTAGCAGCTCACATAGGATGCTCCTGGCTGATCCATGTTTTTAAATACTCCCTTCCAAGCCTTTCCATAAATATGTCATTTTCTGCAAAAGGATTCAGTTTTCTTGCCTCCACTATAGCATCTTAACACCAAGAGACACCTTTCCCACCCCACAAATTGGACACGGCATTTACTGGGTGGCTTCAGTTGCTCCTGCCAGCCAAGAGGACACCACCAGAGTGCAGCTGGTATGTTTTCCTCCAGAACACGCAAAATGTCTACACAAACCCTCGCCTCCAGTCTGGCAACATGGATGGTGGTACAGTGAGACATGTGGTACAAGGAGACACCTACTCCCTTCTAATATCTACTGCCTTCAAGGAATATATTCTTTCTAACAGAAACTGCTGCCACTTTACAAGGCACTTCTGGAGCTTTTCCCATGGCCGTGGGAAGGTAGAGCTGCTGAGCTGAGCTGCTCAGGTGTGACCCGACCCACAGCTGGGGCCACCTCAGCAGCCACAAGTGGTCACTTCTGCAGATCCTTCTTTTGGATCAGGTGTGAGACCAGCCTGCTTGTGCCAGGCCAGAGCAGCACTCAATGCAGCAAGCAAAGAGAGCTCCAGCACAGGGGTTTCAGCCCCGCTGTCCCCTTTGGGCTGTCTGGCCACCAGCCTGGTGCTGTTTACTGGGTCTCCCTCTGTCTCCTCATCCTTTTTCCACCCTGCTGGCTGCAAAGGACCTTGCACAAGTGTTGGTGTCTTTTTGCTTGAAGTCTGTGTAGGTACATTTCTAGGAGTCTTTCTCCATCCCTTTTTGATTCCTGAGATGCTAATCCACACCCATGTCATTTCATTGCTGACTTGTTTAAAAATATGGTCTGTACTTGCTGGCAGAAATGTAAGTTTTCATCCATGGCAAGGGGGTAAAGTATTTTGTGTACTACCAGCAGAGATCACAAGATAAGAACAGTAGCGCTTCACAATTGAAGATGTTTCTGCAGTGCAACCCCCCGTGACGTTACATGCTTTAATAGAGGAAAACTGCAAATAAAAAAAAATACTGATAAGTTCAAAAATCCTATTCGCTATGCACAAAGTTAGTATTTAAAATATGCTCAGATGTCTATGAAAATTAATGAAATGTCAGTTTGAGAGCCGGAAACATATTGTTAGATTATATTTTAATATGAGCAGGTGAAGATGAAGTACATTCCATGGAGTGAAATAAATAGAAAAGTCTGCAGCACTTACTTACAGAGCATACTTGCAATAATTGCATTTTGGTTGAAGGGGTACAATATTTAGGCCAACTGAAAATTAATGCCGTGTTTAGCAGGATGCATGGGAAAATGGATATACTTCTTCACCTGAAAGATGCATTCTTATTTCCACATGTGCCAAAATTATAAGGAATTACTGTCAGAGATTTCAGCACCTTCTGTTAGGTACAGCCTGATGATAAAGTGTGCTAATGGAAATCAAACAGTATGAGGAGAAAGTAGCTGTAATCCTCATGCCCATTAACAGCTCTAAAATCAGTGACATTAACTGTAATAGCGTTTGGCCAGGACAGAGTTTAAGCCATTGGTGGGCAGATGGGGGGAGGGGGAGTTACATCAAATTTTCTGTGGAAAATTGTATGTGATCCTGTGCTTTGTCTTTCATGTCTATTCTCCCACGAAAAAGAAATTTCAGCCTTTTTTTTTTTTTTTTCCTATTGGCCAATTTCAACCACATTTGGCAGAAAACTAAAAGTCTCAGTGTTAATTAACTTTGTCAGGCCTTACGCAGCTGTGGTAACTTTGCAGTAGCCCCAGTAAAGAAAAGTCTGGTGTTAGCTCACCAAGCAATGGAGAATTTGCACTGGAGAAATGTCTTATAAATGTCCTCCATATGCTTTGGCGTATCTTGTACCTTCTAAACACCAAAGACGATCAGCCACAGGACACTGACCTTTAGGAAGTCAGATCGTTGGTTTCAGTGGTTGCTGAACTGGTTTTTTAGTTCACAGGGGTTGTTACTCAAAAATTTAATCATAAACTAACAGTAGAAATGATGTATTTTCAGTATATTGTGTAAAATGGCTGACTGTTGATTTTTTTACTTTAAATTAACATTATATTCATAAGTGCCCCTGGTTACGCAACATGCATAACACTTTCATCTCTTCCTAACAAAAGAAAGCAAGTTGCCTCCTACTTCTTTTCTATCTGAAGCTGTAATGCTGGTTATCTAGTCATAATTCCATCTCAAATACTGGTATACAGAATTATTTCCATGAAATTCAATATCAGGAGTGGCAGGGAAAGAAATGAGGAAGAATGTGAGATGTTTAAGCAAAGTTGTTGCTAAGTAGGATGGCTCTTTAACAGTCTCCAAAAGCCGGTAGATGAACTTTAAAGGTTGTATACGCTTCAGCAGGCAGAAGCTCTGCTTCGGCAAACCTGAGACTAAGTGACGATAATGTTAAATGCATATTGCCCACTTCTGTAAAAAGAGCAGTGGAAAAAAAACCTCAAAATCACGCTTGCCTAAGGATTTAGGAAAAAAGGTGACTTGTGGGTGGATGAGATTTAAGCATCATATAAATAAGCTAAGTGTTCCGAGGCAACTAGAATCTCTTTAAGAAACAGAATTGACACAGAGGAATCAATGATTATAACAAAGTTTATAGACACTCTTCTGGAATAAATAACGAAAAAAGATAGTTTCCAACTTGGCAATTGAATATTACATGCAGTCTTAAAGACAACAAAGGAATAGCAATGCTGTATCCCATTGATAAGGTATTGTGGCCTTGTGATATATGTTTATTTTTAGGGAATTTCCATCTGAGTGCTCAGGTACTTTAATGTCAATTACTTGAGTGTAATTTTTCTCTTTTACCTCTTCCAGAAATTTCACAATGTTACTTAAGTATATTTATTTAAAGCAATAATACAGGTAAAGATGGAATTGTGTTCAAGATATACTAAATATTACAGTTAGTTTTAATAAGGATGCATTTAACAACATATGAGCCTTACTTGATGTAAAGTATAAGAAAATCTTCAGTCATACAGCATGCAGGATTCTTGATAATATCAAGCAATCGTAGCTGTTAATGAAGTTACTTTCTTTCTTGGCATTCTCTTCAAGAAACACTTTTCAAGAGATGCTGCTCTGATATTTATTTAAGCAGTTAGAATATAAAGCCTCAGGTTGTGAAAACATATGCACATCAGTAGTTTATGCTTTAAATTGACAACTGGCACATCTTTTCAACAAGCCTCAGATGATGCATAGTTAGCTGGCCACACTGAAGTTTTAAGCTCTTGGGGTTAGTGTTTGCCCTTTTCAAGGGAAGATAGTTTGCTGCATCTTGCTCTCCTGTGGACTCCCAGTGCGTCCTTTCTCCTGACAAATGGAGCTAACACTGTTAGTAGGTTTCAGACCTGCTGTCCATCACTTTGCTTTCTCATAAACGGGAGCAATTTACCTGGTGACCGGAAAATGTACACTGTTCAGCTTTGTCAAAAGGAAGAAGATATGACAGTCAAAAGACTTTCAGTGGCTGGAGAAGTGTATGCTACCCTTGGCTGTGCAAATTCACGGACCTTCTTTCCTTGCATGTTTTTTTGGTAAGTTTAGCGCAATTCAGATCTCCTTGTTTCTGATGTGGGGCCACAAGACTATTCCTATAGTCTTTTGCTGATCGCCCTTTGTTAGAAATTCAGTTACAGTTTCTGTTGGTTAGTTAGCATCTTTCTTTCACGTCTACGCCGCTGGAAACCCTGAGGCCTAGGCCTGAGGCAAAATAACTGTGTTAGCATAGCTGAAAATAAGCATCTCCCAAGTAAAGATAGTTTCCCTTCCTTTCCTTTTTGTCATCTTAAAATTGTGTTCTTTTGCCCAATGTAATACCAAATGGGTAAACTGAGGCACATAACTATTAAGGGCGGGGAAAAAAAATCTTTTGCATTGTTTATTCTATTCTTGGATTTTGTTTCTTCCTTTAAATCTTCCTTAAGAGGCTTTCAAAAATCCATTTAGCTTGACTCAATTTGAAATATAAATAGCAAGGAGCTCACTGTCCCAAATATCATGTGTGCGACTCTCTTTAGCGCTTAAAAAGCATCCGGTAAGTGCCTGGCACAGGCACAGAGAAAGGAGTCTCTGCGGACTAAGCTGATTTAAACACACGTCATGAGACCAACGTGTCAGTAATTGCCAGTTTACACACTGAAACTCCTGGCTGACCTAAGAGCTCTTAGCTGGTAACAAAGGAGAAAAATTCATGATAAATTACCATGGAGTAAGTTTTAGTGTAGATCATGAATATTTTTACTGTGTTGCAAGTTAACTCCTTAATGGATCCCGTGGTAACGTGTTCATTTGGCTGTACCCAAAGATCAGTATTTCCCTGGAAGGAGAGATCTCTATCACTGTTAAAGTAGCCATGTTACCTACCAGACCTTTTATGTAAAGATTTTTAAGAAGAAGAAAACAGACCAATTTAGTTCCTGTGGTTTTAGCACACTTCACCTTTTTGTGCTATGACATGTCTTAACTGACCAAAAATACTATGTGGAGGATAACCTGTTGACTCTTTTCTCACTTATGCCTCTGCATGGTTCAAAATGAGGGCACCACCTGCCTTGGAGGTGTAAATCCTGGCCTAAAAACATGTGGGCTCAACCTGGTTTTGTCAGTGCCTTCTTTATCTGTGCAGCTATTTGAAAAGCTTATATGTAGGACTGATAGGATTCAGAAGATATTTTTACCAAAAATCAATGGCTAGAAATACCACTGCCAAATTTTACTACCAGGTACAATTTCCCCCAAATTTATATTTTAGCAAGAGATATAAATTTACGAAGTTCTATAACAATGTTTTCCAACAATGCCTTAGACTACTTTTTTAAATTATTATAATATGTGATCTATACAATAAAATCACATTCTGAAAATGTTTTACAGTGTTTTACATCTTTGAGTAGGACTGTATATTTTTGTATTATGCTTCTAAGGAAAACAACCTATCTTTACGTACAATTTTTGAACTTATATCACCATCAGTATGGTTTGATTCTTGACTCAGTGATTAAACTCCAGAATAAAGAAGAAAAATAAATCAGATGTTTCAAAACAGGTGGTTTGTTGTGAATCTTCTCATCTCTGTTAGAACCTGCATGGCACAACACAGCACTGGTTTTGTGACAAGCATCATTTTTTCATTCCCTTGTAATATCTGCAAGCCCCATTCAACTCCCTGAAATACTATGCAAGAGTCAAGTTTAGATTTTGTCCTCAGCGGCCTGGAAAAAAGAGAATGAACATCCAGCACTGCAGGCAGGGTGAGATTGGACCTGTAGGCACGACATCCAGAAACTGGCAGTTTTTCACTTTCCCAATAGCTTAGTCCAATTAGCTCTTCATTTTTCAGTATAGCAGATACATTTTCTCTCAATTTTCTGATGGTCACACTAAAGTACTTGCATGAAGATTTATCATTTTGGTGAAAAAAATGTGATTTTTTTCCAAAATAGATGCAGTGCTGAAACAAAAACTGATTTCTTCATTTTCTGTCTTTGTGTCTGATTTTGTCTTCAGAATTCTAAGGTTGCGTTTTATGTAACGCTTTACCTCTATTGGAAGATGTTATCTTTAAGTGTGCCTTATCATTCCAGTGACTATATGTTTAGCAAGAGGCATAAAGAAGACATGCTGCATCAACACCTCTGAATTTTAGAAGTATAGTCTCTGCTGCAGCTCATGTGGGAAAACGAAGGACGTGTAGTATCTGCTAGAAGCCATTTCAATTCTGGAATTTTATTAGCAGTGTTCTTTTTTCTGATCATTATCCATTGCATCATGAAAATAGCTTTTTATCAGTATTAATGTTTGTTACAAGCAGGTGAAGCAAGAAAATATATAAATAAAGGGGCATAAAGTAGGATTAACTGGAATCCCTCCTCAAGGATTATCACAGAGCCTTATATCTCACAGAGCCTTGTATCATCATATCGTATGGAAACAGCTTCTATTTTATGAGATTTTTTTAATTCTTAACCTTTTCTCTTCTTCACTTCTACAGACATATTTTGCTTGATGTTAGTAGGAACTCTGCATTCAGTCTTACCAGGCATTTCAACTTCATACAGTTTTTGAATCATAATTTAACTATTAACATCTACACCACTGTTTTCTTTTTCACATTTAAGTAATATTTTCCATTTTCTTGCCCATCCATGTAAACTAGTAAAGCTCTTTTAACATGACACAGCCATTAGTTTGCTAATACCACTGTCTGTTAAAGGCTTTTTAATAACAAGGTGTTACAATATGTCCTGCATATTCAAGACCAAAAATTCAAGAACATACTTAGCAGATCACCTTAAAGAAGTATAAGTATCAAATATTTGTCAATGCATATATCATTTTTGCTGAAAGGATTTTTAGCCAAGATGAATGATTTTTCCATTGCTTTATTGGTCTCTAAGTAGGATAATGCCAAACCTATTTATATATGTTTGCTTGTGATGTTAAAAAACAGTTGTGATTCTTACAGAAGTGTTGAGATACAGGGGAGACTGAGCTGGTTGAGCAGAGGCTAGCGAGGTAACCGTCTGCTCATCATGGTAGAGAACTTCCAAACTGCATAGAAGAGGTATATCTTAGTTTATCCAAGACTGATTGTGGTTTAATTCTAGATATAACACAAGTGCTCTATGTAATATAGCATAATGGTTTATCTGTATACTCAGTTGTCTAATATCCATTCAGCTGATATTTGGAAAATTAGTCAAGGCTGTAATTCTNATCAAGGCTGTAATTCTCTAAACCATGTTAGTATTCTGAGTCCAAAGTGCTCCTTCTTGATGCAAGACACATGATCCTTAAAAGATCTATCCATCTGTCCAAAGCTAGAATCAGCTGCATGTAACATGTAATTTCTGAAAATCTCCAATGTTGACAGCTCAGTAACTCCCCTAAGCAGTCTTTCATTGCTTACCTCTTCCTATAGGTAGTTTCCACTGCCCCCACCCCAAACGCCCAGCCTAAGGCCTTGCTTTACATTTATGAGATTTTTTTCCTACTGCATCTTCTCAGAGCAGTACAAAGGGACAAGGTATGAGGACTTCCTAGACTGCAGTGTTCAACAATTCTAATCCCAGCTACCAGCATTAGGAAGCCTCCACCCAGCACAGCCAGAACAAACAATGACAATTACAGTGTCAGTGTTTTCTAAATAGGCACTTTTGCAGAAAATGACTTTTCTTTTATTTAATAAAAGTGCAGCTGAATGTAATTTTCTTCTCTTAAGTAAACTGTTCTCTAAAAGAGACACAATTACAAAATCACGACTCAATCTGTAAAGAGGCTATGTTCAACAGGTTCCAAGTAGACCCTAGATTATCTTTTGGGTTCTTCAAATAACGCTTTCAAGTGACAGTGTTTAATAACAACTGAGAGTTACGTTCTTTGTACATAAATTTAGTCCTTTAAGAGTTGTTTCGGTGCAGCATAAGATAGTTATCTCATCTTCCTTTGTTGTCAGCAGAAAGAAGCAGATGGACTGAATTGCTTTGTGGCTGCTCCTGTCTCTCCACTGACTATAGATAAAACCTAGACAACAATCTCTGACTGGCCAGTACATGTTTTATCTTTCACTAAAGAAGTTTTGCAAGATCTATTTGTAAAGTTTGTAAAGTTACCAGCCTCTGGTGAATCTTGAGAGGATTCCAGCTGTTCNGTAGACAACAATCTCTGACTGTCCAGTACATGTTTTATCTTTCACGAAAGGAAGTTTTGCAAGATCTATTTGTAAAGTTTGTAAAGTTACCTATTTGTAAAGTTACCAGCCTCTGGTGAATCTTGAGAGGATTCCAGCTGTTCCTCCAATCCCTACAAAACTCCAGAGCTTCTCCAGCTGATTTCTTTCTTTACTGAAAGAAGAGCTTTGTCCAATCCTGTAGTGTTCATACCTNATGTTCATACCTGTTCCTCTCTGTACTTGTCAGTCCCTACTCGGCTCATATGATTCTTTACTAAAGGTCTGCACAACTCACTGCGAAATGAATGGAAACTTTCTCTCTGATTTCACAAGGCTCTGAACTAAGCCTTCTGCTTGCACTGTGACCCTATAGGATTTTCCCAGTCTTCCCTCTTTTCTAGCCAACCATCTAAACTTGACGATCAGTTTCTGGTTGAAACAGCTGTCAAATGCCCTGCTGGGCACTAAGTAACTGCTGCTAATTTCACATCGCATAGATGATGAAGCTTGGCGCGTGTACACCACAGCACATGGGATTCGAACTGAGCTTTCTGAAGTATACTAAATGAAGGGAGAAATTCACTGTAAACTCACAGTTTCTTTTCTTTGATTGCAGAGTAGACAGAGCTTAAATCTGTCACAAATCCTTCCTGTTTATCTTTTTGGTGCACGCTTGGTTTCTCCCATATTCCATTAACAATAAAAGCAGTTGAGTGTGTTATTGTTGCTCACAAACATGCTCTCTGTGCCAAAATACTTTTTTACTCATATATTGGCATTTTTGTTAATGGCAGCGCATGAGAGCGTGCGGAAAAAACGCACTGCCAGGCATAGGCTCTGCCTTCGCTAGCAAGAGCAGATTAGGGGTCTCACCGACAAGCGCAGAAAATTGCCTGCAACAGCTTCTCGCTGGCTGTGCCGCCTGCTGATTTAGCTCCCTGGGAGCCCACAACTGTTTTGTGCAATGGCTCTGCCTGTCATTTCTCTGGAGGCTACAATAGGAAGCTGTCGCCTCCCTCGTGAAGCTCCCGGTCGCTCTGCCACGTAGCCAATGCCAATGTTTCCCAAATGAGTCTGGGCTGCTATTCCAAGGCTCCTCTCTGCCGCCTTCGTGACAGATGGTGCGCAGCTCTGCAGCGGCCACAGCTGAAAGTAACTCGTGGAGGTGTGATTCCACTGTAAAGATTTTCCAGCACTGCTGCTCAGAAAAACTCCAGTGATGGGAAGTAACAGTTTAAAATTCTATTATGTACATAAAAGTATTTATTCACTCCTCGTTGCACACAGGGCTGGAGGGTACCGCTGTGCCTGTTAGCGACAATTTGCGTTACCTGAGTATCATGAAGCTCTGCTGCATCAAAACTAACCCGTTGCATCCTGACTTGCCAAGCTGAACAGCTATAATTTTTTCAATAGGTTTGACTGGGTCTGGTGTTGGGGGGTCTTTAACAGTCATGGGCAATGGAACTGCACGTGTCTGAGAAGCTGCATAGTCAGCACGTGGGCTAGGGATAAAGGCGGTTGCATGCTCTTCAGCTGGGGCCATTGCACATTGCCAACTTTTCACACAAAGCGGTTGCACCAAAGAAAAGGCCAAAAGCACTGCTGCTGGCTGGGCTGTGTGAGCCTGGTGGCAACTAGCACGGTCACCTGGCCTTTGCACTGCTCACGGCTGGCTCACAGCTGACTTAGGGGACATACGTGAGCATCGCATGGAA
>RSEF01000001.1:48602655-48629956 GCA_003993805.1 Himantopus leucocephalus
TCTTTGTCCTCTCATAAAATCCCTTCTGCTTGAGGTGACGGCCAGGCCCTGAAGCTCACACACTCTCATGTGTTATACCAGCACATGTGACTGTGTGGCCACCTACTCCCACCCATCTCTAAGTCCTGTTAGTGCAGCTCTGGGCTTTCAGCAGGGTGACATGGTCTGGGACAGGTGGGGTCCTCAGCACGAGGAAAAGCCAGAACTCCTTTCTGAAAACGCCAGGCAGGAGACCAGCCTCTCTTGCTTCTCCACTGCAACAGATATGGGACATGCCTAGGTAGCTTAGCTTGCTAGAAGGAGCACACTGGGTCTCTGTGAGATGTTTCTAAGCGTGACTGCAGGAGGTCTGCCTTGGTTGCGCAGCTGTGAACAGCGGAGGGAGTCTGCATCAAAGGTGGTTTCTGTATCAGCGGTGTGTAAGAGCTCTTGCAGTTAGTACAGGGGCAGGCATTGCATGCGTGCCCGCCCCAGCTGGGTCCTGCAGGCGCCGCGGGGCAGGTCTGTCCCGCAGCTGAGGAGACCTGAATGTCTCCCACCCCTCCTGGCAGACTGAGTCCTGGCTGAGAGCAACAGAGCCATCGTCAGTCTGGGAGGAGTGTGGGAACACTGTGAGTAACTGTGATAGCAAGGTTAGACAATGACGACTGGCACTCAAAATGAACTGAAAATAGATGCAAACCAGCCCAGTCAAATCAGCAGGTGCTTAATTCCATGTTCCCTGCGCTCTCTGACGTGGTGGCTGTGGCTCCAACATTAGCTGCCACCTCCAAAGTGTTTTCCTTCAGGCACAAGATCAGCAACAGTAAATTCAAACATCTCTATAGGAAGTAAAAAATTGAGAGTGATAAGTCAGCAAGACAGGTGATATTTTCTGAAAGTAACATAGTGATCTACTTTATTTACAGCCAGTCATAATAGCAGAAGAGCAGCATGTAAATCTTGAAGAGGGAGTCAAAGGTGGAAAGATGACCGTGGAAGGAAGTACATACCAAAAGAAAAGAGACCATGGGAGACTCTGTAATTATTTTAATTTATTTATCCATACATATTTTAGATGTATCATTAATTAAAATGATACAGTTAGTGTGATGGTAGGCCTTCTGTTCTGCTGTTGAGTTGTGAGGAAAAGGAAAGTCTGAATCTCCTTGGCATAAATAAGCTGTAGCAAAATTTCAATGAAAAAAAGGTATTCTGCAGAAAAGAGTCAGCAAGGACCACAAAATTCAGCAGATCATAGCCTCAATTCAAACTGATTTTAAGAATTTGTATCACAGCATTTGTTCTGGATATCTGCTGGCTATAATCTGGGTTGGACAAGATCTAAATACATAGAGATGGAAATCCCCTTTAAAAGTCAGTCAGGCTCTTCAGTACATAGGAGTTGCATATCAAAAATAGATTCAATAAAATAGAATGTCCATGAACACATCCTATCTCTCCTTCACCTAATTACAGAAGCAATGACTCATTTTTATGACACAGAAGATATTGATAGATCAATAAACTATCACTTCTGGTCCTTCATTCTATTTCTTAATCTAATTAATTTCATTAGGGAAAAAAAAGTATACGCCCTATTCATGGTTACTGTGGGGAATGAAAGTACACAGTGTAACCTCAGCTTTGACTCTATTAATCTGAAATTATCAATTTGGTTATTTTTCAGCTATTTAACCAACAGCAACCATAGCAAATGAAAGTGAAAAGAAGTATGTTTATATCACCGTGATGTGCTATTTAGCCATGTGATTTCTTAGCATTTTTTAGGATATTCTGTCACTATCATAGAGAATTAATAATCCAAAAAATGCAGAAAACCTATATGTATTCAGAACACTCTCATCCACTGTGTTAAGATCATTTTTTTACCCTGTTCGTACCACATCTTTGCTCTGCAAAGAGGCTGCATTGCTGTAAAAGAAGCCTTCTTCACAGACAAATGGATCCAAACTTTGACTTGACCCTGAATTTCCCCTGGCTTGTAAAGACCAAATAGCTGCTGATGGGCACTTGTAATTCTGAGCTATAGCTGCAGGTGAACTCTTGACATTTAGACACTAAACAGAATACCTATAGGCAAAGATATTTTTTTAGTTTTAGTCTTGAAAAATGTACATTTACATTCCTCCAGGATAATTCAAAATTTGCTGAAGTGATTGTCTTCTGCTTTTACAAATCCATTTTTAAGAGGATAGGCTTTGAAAGTTTGGAAATACAAGCAATTAAATGAGTAAAGGAAATTAAACTCTTGCAAAGAGGAAATGGAAAATCTTCTCAAGCACCTGTCAAATTTTGAATACCAGACTCTTTTATGAACAGTCATGAAGAAGTTACAAGCAATTAGGAGAGCCACTGATAGCTATTTATGTTTATATCTAGAACTATGGGAAAAGTAATGGTACTGAATATACTCTGAACTGGTCCTTTTCAATCTGCAACTTAATGCATATTCCAGAACTTCATACTCCAAGAGGAAACTCATCCATAGGGAAAACAAAATATCATTCATAACGTAAAGTTGCAGTCATGGTGCATCAGTGGTTTCCTCCCTTCCTCTTGTAGATGGGAATATCCTTTAGAAAGCAGTTAGGTAAGGCTGATGTGATTTCACACGGGAAAATATTCCACAGGAGCAGCAAGATAATAATTGCTACTGCTAGCACTCATGAAGTGAAATCAGAGGACTCAGAGGATGTGTTGCAATCTGTTTTGAATATCCTTTCTTTTGTGTATCTGTTTTTCTTTTTAATTTACTATTTTTTCTATTTCAAAAGAAAAGTTTGGGTCAAGTAATATTTCTCTTTATTCTTCTCTTACAAGAAAAATAAGTGGCAACAGTAACATTACTTCTACATCTCTGGCTTCATTTTTAACATCATACTTTTTTAGATTTTTGGCATCATATTCTTTTACTTTAACTTGAATACAGATATGTCTTCTGACCTTCACAGTTTTTAGATGACAAAATCACTTTACATTTTCTGTCTGTGATAGAATTAAGCCTCTTCCTCCTAAGCAGCAGGAATGAAAGTTTTCAAAGCAAAAAGAGTTGAATCTTGCTGAACTAGTACTCATGAGAATTGATTGTATAATGTATTGCAAAATTACATTATCTTCCAAGTCATTGTGGGCCACCTTAATATTTTATACAGACAGACAGTGTAGAAAGTCAAGTGATGAGCGGAAGGATTCAGTAACTTATGAAAGGGAAATTGTTTAGATTTAAATATGTGNCTTATGAAAGGGAAATTGTTTAGATTTAAATATGTGCGTTCACAAGAAGAGAGGAGACATAAATATGTGTGTTCACAAGAAGAGAGGAGACATGTCTCATCGGACAGTTCTTTATTTCTTGATAGACTTTGGAGTGATGTCTTCTTTCCTGAAACAGCACCAAACCCACCAAAAAATCAGATTTTTGAAATGGCTTAGCACTATTTTGTGAAGAGAAGTATTGCACACAAATCCACTTCTTTGGGGGGGAAATGTGTGACTCTAGGTTATTTGATACAAGTGAGTGTCCATAGTATTCTGCTAACTTGACTGGACATTAGGTAAAGTCCAGAAAGTAGACAGTGTTCATAAAAACGCAAGTAACAGTCTGAGTAACTTCCAGCTCCGGACAATAACAATTGTAATGTGGGTAAAAGCCCATGTGTTTAATTAATTCCCACATACAAAAGTAAAGGTCAGTTTGAGGACACTTTAAAATTCTTCCTGAAATTCTCTTTTCCACCTCATTACTCATATGTTGGCAGAATGAACACAGTCTGATTTACGTCTGTCAGGTTAGAAAACCAAAGCAAAACAAAACACCAAAATTCCAGGTAAAGAAGAAAAAATCTCCAAACCAGTGAAAGTCAAGCAGGAAAAATTTGGTTGTTGCTTCTTGCTCCAGATTGACCTTGCAGTACCAGAAGCTTCAAAATGTTTCTGTAGTGTTTTGTGAGCAACTTTCATATGAAATTAGTGGTAGAAGGCATTTGTGAAAGGTACTGCATAAATGAATTTCTGTTACTGTATGGGATACAAAATCAAATACGCATAACTTTCTGTCATCCTAGGGTGAAATAAACATAACAAGCATTCCAATAGTCTCAGTTCTTGACCAGCCTTAACATTCAAAGGCAATGTTTGCACTTAAACATAAACAAGGACAAGCCATACAGCAATGCATAANGGCATTTGTGAAAGGTACTGCATAAATGAATTTCTGCTACTGTATGGGATACAAAATCAAATACACATAACTTTCTGTCATCCTAGGGTGAAATAAACATACCAAGCATTCCAATAGTCTCAGTTCTTGACCAGCCTTAACATTCAAAGGCAATGTTTGCACTTAAACATAAACAAGGACAAGCCATACAGCAATGCATAAAATGACTTGGTGTTTCTCAGCTTTGGGATTTTGACTCAAATATTACTAGGGCTTTAATTGTTGGCAATTAGATATTTTTTAATGTGAAATAAAAGTCCCAGTCCTACACAGTTCGTCTTTGTTTATGGATCAATTATTGCCTTTGTAGCCTGTATGAGTAAATGTTACCAATCCTTTTACTGTAGTGCTTTCAGGAGTTAAAATTGGAGGCTAGTTAAACACATTGTCTTACACTGCTTTATTTATGTTTTCATATGCTTCCATACAGCTTCATAGCATTCATCCATTTCCCATCTGCTTATCTGAAAAGCAGANTAGTCCTACACAGCTCGTCTTTGTTTATGGATCAATTATTGCCTTTGTAGCCTGTATCAGTAAATGTTACCAATCCTTTTACTGTAGTGCTTGCAGGAGTTAAAATTGGAGGCTAGTTAAACACATTGTCTTACACTGCTTTATTTATGTTTTCATATGCTTCCATACAGCTTCATAGCATTCATCCATTTCCCATCTGCTTATCTGAAAAGCAGAAGGATCAAAAATACCAACACATACCAGACATACAAATCATTATTACTGGCTTTGTCTGGCAGTCTTAAAAATGGTAACATTCAGGTGCATACAAATCATCTATTGCTTGTACAGAGAAGTAAACTCTTGCTAAACAAGTTTTTTAAAGTTCTTTTTTCACAACCAAGGCTTCAAGAAATTTCACTAAACCTTTTGACATGAGTGCTGGATTGTGTAATGGCTGTTGAACACTGGGATGTCCCAGTTCTCTACTTGATACAGTACAGAAAACTACTTTCTACACACGCATGAATTAAAAGAACTACTTAAAACATTTTTGAGAATTATGTGATGGCTAATGTTAACTCCATCTGATAGTGCTTGGAGTTGACAGAAGGGAGAGAGATTAAAACAAATCAAAACATGTTTATGCTTGTATTAATTACGGGCTGCTTCCTCTCCTTTTTTCTCTTGGAGTCAGGAGTACCTCAGAAAACTGAGTTCAAATAGGGATATTTTTCCCCAAAGAAATGACACTGATTTGACATAGGAAAAAAAAAATCAGCCTGAGACCTTACCTTACCGAGATGCTGGCTGTCAGATTCATTCATTCTTCAATCATGGGATTATATGGAAAACTGCTATCTATAAATTGACTAGGTATTTGAAAGCACCTGAATCTTCTAAATCTATCTAGCTTCCTTGGGAACCCAATAATTTCACCCTTAGGCAAGAAAAAATGTGATTTGTTTTCCTCTCTCTGAATGTAAATTTACATAAGGCCAAAGAACACTTTGAAAATGATCCTTCTTCTGGGTTCATCTCCTTCACTCTGGGCTGAGACATTTGGTCCTGCCTTCTCTAAACTGAAACTGTCTTGTATTGACTGAATTAAAGGCTCTGTAAAGGTACCAGGGAAAGTCTACTGAGATTCAGAATGTTTGTTGTGAATATTACTGCAGAAATTACAGCATATCCCAAGCTGGAAAAAAAGATCATATTTGGGAGTGTCTCTAAAGCAAAGCAAAAAAAATGAAAAACAGTTTATTGTCATCTCTCTTCTCCCCTTCCCCTCACATATACAAGAAAAGTTTGACAAGGAAATATCAGCGCAGAGAGTAGAAAGCAGACTTCTTTATATAGGTAAACTGACAGGTCTGTCACTCTATTCCCCCTCTTCGTGTCTTGTTATCAAATCAGCCACACTTGGAAAGCATTTTAGATTGTCTCTTGATGCAGGGAGCTTCAAAATGTTTCAACCTCAGGTTTGTTTGAGAAGACCATGCTGGAATCGGACCCATCTCTCTCTCTCTTCTTTAGTTAAGCAGAGTGTGTTTTTCCACCTTCACAAATGAAAAAGTTCAGTTTTGACCCAGAAGGCTCAAGGTGTTTAATGCTTTAGTTTTACATTACAACACCATCCTGAAATCCTACACAGGTCTAAGGCACACGTCTCTGAAGTGATGTGCTAAGAGCAGCGTCATTCTTTCAATGTATTTCCCCCAAAAAAAGCATACAAGATCACTTTAGAAAACAGAACCTCTCTGATTTGTGAAAAAAATATACATGACTAAGCATTACATTTGACTTATTTTGTTCAAATACTTTATGGAGAGCTCTCAGAATGAAAGAAAGGCAAAGTCTGAAATTAGCATGGGTGTATTTAGCTCAGCTTTATCTCCGGACTGGCAGCTAACTGCCTGTCAAAAGGTTTTAAGTAAAGTTCTTGATTGTAGGTCAGTCCTCAGTGGATAAATCACAGAAACAGGCACAGATAAGGCACACGGTTGGCTATTCTCCCACTGAGGAGAGACTGCATTAAGGTAGACTAATGAATACTGAATCATTTTCTCACCCTCGGGGTGGACGCCCCTGTCAGGGCTGAGTCACTGTGAAAGCAGTATGCTGAAGTGATTTAAAATGCAGCAGCCTTTAGTGCTGGTGACAGATGGATATAACTTGGGCATCATACATACTCATTTTTAGGCCTTCACAAGCCATGAGTACAAATATACAAGAAAACGAAAGATAAACTGTGATACAAGTCTCCTGTTTGTGCATACTTTAGGGAAGTGTAAAGTGGAGACTTTTTCATAGCCTTTTAAAATGACCACAGGAGACTGTCTTCTAGGGTAGTCAAGGGTGAATATTTTATTCCAAGGTTTCTTCTTTGCTTTGCTTTTTTTCCAGAAGACTGCAGAATTTCCTGGAGTAAGCAATGTGTTACCTCTGCATAATGAAACTGCATCTTTTACATTTTCTGCTGAAAATTTGTTCTGATGTGATCATCAGTTTACCTAGTCAGCTGGAGGTGTTACAGCATTAGAACTGCAGATATGAAAAGCTTGAGGTACATTTTGATTTTGTCAGTTGCATTTTAAATAAAAATACGTGGTCTTGTTCTAGAGAGAGAAGGTAAAAGGGCAACTTTAGAAGTATCTACCACCCTGAAGAAGGTATTGATTGAACAAATACCATTAGAGTCTGGGTGAGAAATTAAGCAATAGTTTCCAACTTGGCTGAAAGATAAGTCTTATGGGCTAGACTCTGCCATGGATTATGATTTCTGTTCGTATAAGACTGGCATTTGGCATCAGCAGCTACTCACAAGCCTTGCGTGTTGGGGCTTGTAGTGGGTTTTCAGTGTAAGTCACACTTTTCGTGGCAGTCAGTGACCAGCCTGAGGACCAGCCCAGGACAGGCGGTAGTTCACACTCTGAACAGCCACTGATGCTGTTCGGGGGTCTTTCATCAAGGTCCGACTACTTGCTATCAAAAGTTGCCTTCTCCTGAGTCTTTGAAAACAGATGTCGCTTTGCGCAACCCTGTGATCTCTCTGTGGAGAGCCCTCATTAGCCAAGAAGTGCAAATAATGCTGTCTGGGCGCAGCTACAGAACACATCCTGTAAGGAACACTATTAATAAAAAAATGGATAATGAAACTGCATAACATACATGCATGAATTCTTCTAGCTACTCAGTCAAACCGGAGTCTATGGAAACCTAAATTGGAAAGCTGCTTGGGAAAGGAATCACGTGCCAAAGGGCGGCTATGAATAGTCAGTAGCAGAATAGCTTTATGAAAACAATAGCTCTAATGCTTGTATGCTCTTCTATGTCATTTAAAGCATTGCTGATCATTGTAGAAAATGGGACTTCTAAGCTGACCTTCTGTTTTACCTTTGGGGAAGCTAATGCTGGGGAAGCTGGTTGGTTGTTTTTTAATATGGTATGTGCCACAAACGAGAATGTCAGGAAGGTCTGAAATTTCATCTCATCCAAATCTATTAGTGTTAATGTTCTTTTCATTATGATTTCATCAGGATTAATTAACGGAATCTGTGAATAATATGCTGCACATATTTGATATGCAAAACCAAATCAACTGTACAATTTATGTTTCCTTACAGCTGGTGCTTCACATATTGACAGTCAGGAGTATAGACTACATGCATTAGTCTACACCAGCTGTCCGTGACCAGTAGCTCTCCTTCCTGAGCCATGAGGTGCCCTGGATGACAGTGAAGCCTCATGCTAGCGGCTGACCTTGCTGGAGTCAGAGCTTCTGCAGTGGACAGTCAGCCCAGAAAGCAATAGCTTCATTTTCTTACAAGCTCAGGAGGTTCAATGCGTGTTTAGATTACGCTGCTATAAATGTGTCTCGACTCTTGCATTTAAAAATAGTTCGGGATAAATTTATGGAATGTCTCATATTTGTTTTCAATGACTTGTCCACTGGTCACTCTGAGAGCCCTATAAATTGCCTCACTGACACGATTCATCAGTAAATAGACACAGTAGATACAAGAGTGGGCTGCTTATAATTCTCAAAAAGCACTCATGTTCAGCAGAGAGAAATTTCTGTTGATAGCAATGGTAGTGTCCAATTAACCCCTCTCTACATAAATATCTGATTTTTACAGAAGAAGCCATTTTTTAAGTGTCTTTTTTTTCTATTTTGTTGGCAGATCAAAGGATAAAGATTTGAGGTCCTTTGTACCTTTTTTAAAACATGACAAACCATCTTTATAGGCAACAAGATCTTGATGTATTGATATATTTTGAGGCACAGAACCAAAATAGTGCAAATCTGTTTTCTGATTTCGCTGGGCTTGGCACTGGCTCCTGGATATTTACATCTTAATTTCTTCCACTCAGATGTGGTATTTGATTTGAGTGTTTGTGAAAGCTACCAATCTGACAGTCCTGCAGACCGAAGCCTTCCATTTATTCACCAGTTAAGTACAAAGTTCAAGTTTCCCTTTCCAATTAAAGTGCCTCTACCCGTGCTGGCCAGACCACCTCGAGGGAGGAATCATTTAGATTCCAACCACAGACTTTCCCCTGCCTCGCTCTTGCGAATGCCAGCAAGAAGCCAATTTATGCCAGCTGTTGCATATTTCTAATGGGCACACCTGTCTATAGGGAATAAAGCTATCAGATAACTTCTAGAAGATAACAATTTCAGGTTACTACCAATCTGGACTGGATTTGAACTGATACTGCAGAAAGAAATTCTTTTCCTCCATTACCAGTCCAGACAGGCTTTGGAGTTTCTGTGGGGCTCTAAGAAGTATCTTAATGCCAGTGGATCTATTTTTAAAATATATCCGTTAACAATTAAGTGGATTATCTGAATTTCAGGCTATATTAACTGCACTGAGATGTAGTTTATATTTAATAGGTAGGGAAAGCAGCTCATATTATAAATGCAATACTTGTATATTATACCTGGTGCACATTTATCGAAACAGCGTCAGGTTTTGAAACAGCTTACATTAACTCTGCATTTGTGCTGTGAATCCAGAAAGAAGTTGAGATTTGCTCAGCTAAATCCTTTTTCATGGTGTTGGCAGCTGAGAAGGAGTTTGTCACTGATATGCTTACATTTTCCCCCCTGTTTCATATTTCTGAAAAGGACATAAATGAGAATAGATCGATTCTAAAGTAAACAGAAGGAGTGATGCAGAGACAATAATGATGAGCATGTTCCAGTTGGATGGATTATGGGAGAAGTCCAAAACCTTCAGGTTCTCATTTTCCCACAAGGCAGTCAATTCTGACACTTTGATATATAGGCACGGATATGCCAGAGGGGGAGCAAGGAGGCGTTTCGTTCCTATCTGTTGTTGTAGCTCAATGGCTACCACGCACGCTACTGGCACCACGCTGTAACAGGTGAATGACAAGCCTCACTGTTTTGGGGAGAAGGTAGAGAGGGATGTCGTGCATTCCCCACAAGCTGTGTTATACATCCTGTCTGCGCTGTTGTCACTTGTTTGGGATGGAAAGAAGCGTGGCTACGACTTCAGCATGCTGTATATGGCACACTTGGTCCTCAGTGTGTGACCTACAGAGTGGGCTGAGCCTCGCTGTTCTTGTTACAGAGGCATACATTTCTGCATCAGAGTATTGATTTCTCTAGTGTTTTCCACTACTTTGAGTGCCCTGAAAAGCCACGATGAAGTTTTTTGCTGGTAGAGAAAGTATGAGTGCTGCCAGCATGGGCTTTGGAAAAGGGTAGAGAAGGCAACTGGGGCAAATGATCTCAGGGGTAATGGGGATGCGTGCACTATATAGCTGAAGCTTTGGCAACAGCTGGCAATTGCTGCCTGTGGCATCATATATATTGGCTAGTCTGCAAGTTCAATCCAGAGGGCCATGTGCAACAAGAGACCTTAACCTATTGAATCTGAAGCGTGAACCTGGAAAAGAACTTACAGTAGATGAGACAGAAAAGCAAAATGCCTATGCGTCTTTCCCTGCTTCAGCTTCCTACCTTCCTCAGCTGTTTGGGTGGGTTTCTATTTGCTTCTTGTGGTGTGTTTTTAAAGGACTGGTCAAAATCCTCCAAGTTTTACTTTAGTTTTGTTTTTTTTTCTTCCACATCATGCTCCTTTTCTATCATTTCGCCTGTCTAAAACAACTAGCCAGAAGCCCTTGAAAAAATAAATTTCAGCTCCTCTTGACAAATGACCCCCTGTTCTGCTTTGCCAGGTGACTGATTGATTAGTTACTGGTACCCTTGGCCCGGCTGTCTCTTCTGTAGAGCTGCCAGTTACTTCATCCAGTGGTGCTTCCACGTGAATGAGTGATCACCAGGGACTCGCAGCCTTCTCCTGTTAGCCCTGTATCACTTTCTACTTCTACATAGATGAAGATACCCAGATAGACAAAACCTTCGATCAATCTACTGTTTGGAGTCTGACACATACAATGCGAGTCTGTAGTATTAAAGAAAACTCATAGGAGTCGAAACAGATTTCTCAGTTCATTACAGGACTACAGTTATTTGCACTTGGCTAGCATATGCTAGGTTGTTCTTATATCCAAGTCTCTGAGCTGGAATCCATCTATTTTTTTCTCATGTTAAGGCCTACAGGTTTATTACAGTGGTATTTTAGCCTACTAGTAGACTGAAAGCAGTATGAGACATGTTCATCACATGCAGGAGGGAAATTCTGTACACTGTAAGGATGCTGCCAGCTTTTTTTCTTCCTAGCAAGCAGAAAGAACTAGAGCTGCCAATTCCCTGATCTGCAGTGCTTTTCTGAGAATTTTGAATTTTAAACTTCAAACTTTAGACCAACAGCTCAGGTCAAAAAACTGACTAATTCCCAGCTGTATCCCAAGACTGGTCTTCAATATGTGGGAGGGAAATTTTCACTGTGGAAGTCTTTCTTTGTTTTGTTAGGTAGTTGCACTACGGGCTAAACAGAGAAAAATCAGTGTGTTTTGGGCCTTGCCCTTTCCTGGGAGGTGCACTGGGGATTTCAGACAACTATTTAAATCAAGTGAATTTTGTCTGAAAGCTTGTCCCAGATGAGTTGCTCCCACACGAGAAGGTAAAGGAGACAAGAAATAAAGAGAACCTGGCTTTGGAGAATTTCTAGTCCCTACCCCACTTTTGCAGAGTTTGCCAGGAGGGCAACATACAAGATGGAGCCTAGATAAGAACTCGATTATAGTTTGCACCAGAGAATATACCTCTAAGTGGTGCTTTGACACTCTTTCCCTTTAGCTTTCCTTTTTTAACCTGGAAGAACCCTACAAACCAAGGCAAATATATTAGATGGAGACACAGACCAATACATAGCATGCAGATCCATAGCGAATATCCCAGGAAACATTATGAGGTTATGTTTAAGATATTTACAGCTAGACTAGACAACCTGTTAATGGACACTAGGAGGATGTTGTTTGGGGCAGGCATTTCCAAACATGCTTAGAAGATTGAGAAGCTTTGGGTGATCATCCCAAAACATTTTGTGGACTATTATACCCTATTGACCAGTTTAGCATTTTTGGCTTCTGTTACAGTGCATATGTCCCTTATATCCAGCTACATCCACCATGACGCCCAAAGGAGGTGACAACTCACTAAAAAATCAGCAGGCAGTATGGGACCCTTTGGTTTATGATTTATTTATTTCCAGCTCAGCTTCTAATTTTGCAAAAGAAGGCTTCTCAGCATGCATCAGCAAGAGATTAATCTTGTATCCCTCTCAAAAATAACTGCATAGTTTTCCTTGTTTGTCAGGAACCCTCCTTTTATTCTCAGTAAATAGCCTGTTATATGGATGATGTGCACATGGTCATTCTTTCACCTTTAGGTCCTATTGTAGACATATTTGGTAAGTGGTGGTCCTTCTCAACTTGCAAAGCACTCTGCCAAAGGCATTCATTTCTTGAAAGATATTAGTAACACATTAGATCTATTTACATAGATACCCAGTTTTACTGTCCCCAGCCATCTCAGTAACCACACAGAAACCTAACGGAAAGTTAAGGCTGTGCAGAGTCATTAGAAAAACCAGCTTAAATCTTGATTTCTGCCAGACATATGCAACTGAAGGTCAGATGCTGCAATTTTTAATTTTACAACTATAAACACTGAGTTTGGAAAAGGATAACTCATTTATTTCTCTTTTGTTAAAGCATGGGCAAATATATTCATGACACTAAAACATTTGCATTATTAAAGCATTTGAATGAACTTGAATAAATTGCTAATCTGAAAACGTTATAATCATTTTTGCCCAGACATGAATAAATAATTTTTTTGCAGCATCTCTAAGCTTAGGTTTTCCATTTGCCCTTGTGTACTTGTAAATTTATATACCAATTGAGTCACCTGGATCAAAGCCATGTTTTAATAAGACATAGAGGAAACAGAGTATACTTGCTGTCAGCTTTCTGTACTGGAATTACAAAAATAATTGTAATTGATTTTACTTCTTTGAAAAAAAAAAAGCTGACCCTTCATTTACTTGGGCAAACCAAAATGGTTGTTAACCATTGTCAGTGACCTTTCTCTTAGCTGACAGTTGGTTTGAGACAGATGAGCAGACCGTGGTAAAAACCAAACCCAGGTACCTGACAGAGTCTGGTTCTGAACTATCATTTGTGATACATGTGGATTTGTTATGAAAGCTTCAGCATTTGGAATATTTTTGTCTTTCTGTCCAGACATTGAAAAATTGTTCAAGCCTGTTTCTTCATAGGGAATGTGTATTTCATTTCTGAATTTATAGAGATGGATTTAATAGCATTGTTGTTTCCTATTTTCCTAGAAACTTTTCTTTTCCTTGGTAGCTTTCAGAATTCCAGATATCTCCAGTGGTAAATGTTTCCCCAAGAATGAGTAGTAGCAGTCTAACATTAGAAGGAACCAACATCAAAAAAGTGTGACTTTCATTTGAGACGGTGTCTTTGTTGCTGAAACAAGGACAGGCAAGAAACACTAGTTCAAACATAGGAAATTATGATTAGATGATAGGAAAAAAAAATTCACAGTGAGGGTGATCAAACACTGGAACATCTTGTCCAGAGACGTTGCATGATCTCCACGCTTAAAGATATTCAAGACTCAACAGGACACAGCCCTGAGCAAGCTGACCTAAATTGTCCCTGCTTTGGGAGCAGCAGCAGGAGTTGAACTACGGGACCTCTGAAGTCTTTTCCAACTTGAATTATTCTATAATTCAGAGCCTGCGATATGAAAGATGACAGCAAAATATTGTCTATAGTCATTGTCAGTCCTCAGATTTTAGAGTCAAGATACGATTATCTTGGCTTGTGTATAGATTGCTTTGAATTCCACAGCAAAAAGATTCGGAATATTCATGCCACCACTTCTATGTCAGAGACGTACAACCATTTGTTCTTTGGAAAACTGTTCATCTAGCAGGTTCCTGTCCTAGCAGGAACAATCCTGACTAAGTTCATGAGTTTTGTCTTGGTGGAATATTAGGATTAGATTGTGCCTGCAAACAGAACAAAGAAGTGAAATATTCTCCCTTAAGTTTCTTCTGAATGCTTAATCAGAAGTATATTTCACATGTAAGCTGAAGTACATTAAAATTCAATTACTGTTACTGTTAACTAATTTGAAAATTAGGGGAGCTTTGGAAATCAAAGCAATGATAACGGAATGACTGTTCATGCCTTCCTGTGACAGACAGTGAAAGAATCAAAAGTGTGTGGGGGGGTCAGATGTGCTTACTATATCATGCAACTGGTGGGTGATGCCTGCTGCAGGCAATAGTGAAAATGGCTCAGCAATTGAACAAGCAAATATAGATAAACTTCTAATTCGAAGCATACTTTTTTTTCTTTTTATTTTTTTCTTTCTCTGCTATGTTTTAAAGTTTTTGAGCTTAGCATGTCAGAAACATTCAATTTGGTTTTGTCAGGAAATCAGGAGGGATGGTATGAGATGGGCAATTGAGAAACATACCCACTGACATTTAGTTGGTCTCCCAGTTTCCAGTTTTACTTGGTTAACAAAGTTCCCTTTAGAACAGGCAGAATAAAGAAAAAGCAAGAACTGTGACTGACTTTATTGGAAAACAGTTGGTTTTGCTATATTCTGTCTTCCTTTCTGACCATAAGTTCTATTAAGCAAAAAGTTATATATAACACAGTAGCTGGAGGCTTCCTGACCCACAGTTTAATGGTACCAAAGATAAAGACTTCACACCTTCCCACACATTTTTTGAAAGAAGACATGGAGTTGCTGGAGCTTCTTAGAAGAGAAGAAAATAAAAGAATTTCAGGTTCTGGGCAGCAGCACTACACATATTATTACCAGTTTAACCAGCTTAACCAGTTTCAGGTATGCCTGGAGAGCATGGATTAGCAGACCATGATAACCAGCAACTGCTGTCATTATTCCGTCAAAGTCAGCACTATCACAGACAAATCAAAGAGAACCAGACCTAGTGCATGGAAATCCTGCAAATGAAGAAGAGATCCAGCTTGCTAGGGCTATCATATTTCCAACAGGCAAAAGTAGGGGAGTGGATAGGATGGGTCATAGTCCAGTGACAGGCTGTGATCCTTGTCTCCCAATTATGCTTGCTGATATGTTTCCCATTCAGGGATGGGACACAAGAGCCTACTATAGGAAAAACACCTGTTCTGACCTTATCCGTACAGCATAACATGGAAGAAAATATAATTTCACGCAGTCTGGATCATCAGAAAACCATGCCTTTCCTGGGTGTAAGTCAATAATCCATGAGTTACCCCTGCATCCAAATTTGACTGTTAGTGAGAAAGAGATGACATGGCAGAATAACATTTTCTACACTGCTGATTACAGAAATCAAATTCTGTCCAGAGCTTGTCTAAATCAATAACTAACATTGGCCATCATAACAATTGGTTGATTGGAGAAGAGTAGTATTGTACTATGCCTTATTTTCTCCAACTTCTTGCCTTCCTCCTTTCTTTTCTAACCCAAGACTGCTACTTCTCAGATCTTTCCCATGGTGCAAACACAGATCAGGATTTGCTTATGAGCTCAGACTTGCATTTTTTTTCATCTGATTTGTGCTTTATCAGTGAGATCTGCCACAGTGGTTGAGTGGGACCAAACTAATGAAAAAATTAAAACTAAAGGTGTATGTTTTATAATTTGTCTTGGATAGCTATAGTTAAGGTCTTCCACCAGATGAGTGTGTTGCAATCCCATTGAAAGCATGTAAAGATGGTGCAACATAAAGATGATTTGCCCCTACATATCTGAGAACTTCCAAGTCTTCTCTGGTCATCTTTTGATCTTTATTAATCCTTCTGGAAGGTGCTGGAAAGGTTGGAAGATGCTGAATATTAGTACCTAACCATTTCAACTAATATTTCTTCTCAGCAATACAAAGACTATGCAAAACTATCACTGTGACATGATAATGCAAAATGATGCACAGAGCAAGTATCCCACATATCACAATAGTGCCACTATATGAACCATTACTAGTCTACTTTGAAAACAGCTCATGATTTTTTCCTATTGTCGGCTTAACACAGTTCCTAATTTAAGAAATTCTACTTAAATTATCCTAGTGATAGAAGTTATTTCATCTAGGGACAAAATCAAGAGATGAGCTAGCAGGCTCCTGCAGCTCCTAGGCTACCAGCTCTGGTTCTGTCTGCAGTTTTCAAAGCAGGCTAAAATACTCACTGCAGTGGATCTGTGAATGTTGTTATTCAAAAGAGAATATGAACACATTTTCCAGTTCTGTTATCTCTTAGGTTTTTTTAAATTTTGTACATGATCAAGGTTAAGTTTACTTTACACTGTTTAATACTTGCCATAGTTTACTGTGTGTGACTTATAAAAAATGCAATTCCTTGTTTACTTTTTCTAACCCTGAACTATCTTCTGGCTGAGTTCCTGTGTTTCTTGCTTTTCATTATATGACTCAGTCTTCCAAAGGCAATTTTTCCACTAGGAAGATAAGGTGAAAAGGCAACTGAAATAATACAATGTGTCATCAAAATAAAATGTGGTACAATTTTAGTTTATTGTTACTGAGGGAATTCCATTTCAGTATCTTTCCCTCTGTGCCCAAAAGTAAGATAAACTAGTGAGCATTGACACTTCTGGTCAGAAATTTGCAGTTATATAACATAGTGGCATATACGTGCTGTTTATACAAGACAAAAGCAAAATTTACTCCCTATAGACAATAGACCATTAGCTTTAAAACTTTCATTACTTCTAGATTCATGATATCCTGAAGATAAAAACTTGTACTCTTTTGCAACAAAAAAAGCTTTGAGTCTCTTCCAAAAGATGCACAGCTTCCTCGCAGTATTGAAATTTTAAAAATTGCCTCAGTCGAGGCTTTAATATGCTTTTGATGCCAATACATAGTACTCAGTATATTTCTGAAAGCTTTGTAATGGTCAATTAAGTTGGTTGATAAACTTAGAAAATACCAGCTTTCTGTGGAAGTAGCACTCAGTAGCAGCTACTCCCCTTACTACAGATCTATTCCACATACCTGCCAGAGACCGCAATCAGGATTTGAGAGTCTGTTGCTTTTGACTGTAAAATTACAGGGCAGATTAGCAGTCTTTCTGCCAAGAACTCGATACCTCAGCTGAGATAAGCTGAATTAGTAACTGTAAGCAATCATAGGAAACAGAAGAAGACAGAGACAAGCGTCAGGCAAACTAAGGTGCTTTCTTCTATTAACCCTTCAACAACCTCTCTCAGATGTTCCACAGTAGGTCTACAAAGCCAAAAGATAAAAGCAAATGAATTGGACTCAAATCCAGAAAGTATACTGTGCTTTCTGCAATGAGGAATGTTTTTCCAAGACTCAGTAATGGCTCCCCAGTTTCCAGGAGTCAAGCAGCAAAAACTCCTCAACTCCCCACTTTTTTTTTTTTTTTTACTGATTATTGTTCAAACTAGGTGTTTTATAGAAACATAAACTGATGGAAAAACATAATTTCGTGAAACACCACTCACTGGACTGAGAGCTGGATGTCAAAAGGTTTAACAGATGTTGCATTAGACGAGAGGAGAGAAAGGACTGTCATGTAAGCAAAATAATCAAAAAGCAAAGTAAAAATTTAGTAGGTATCAAAGAAGAAATACTTTATTGTTCATTATTTTCACAGAGGACATTCCAGTCAATAATCATAAAGCTTTTTCAATACTGAATGCTATGTTGGCAGTGTAAAGCACTACAAACCTTGAAAAAATCCCTATGCAGGACTAACTTCCATATTCACTATGCACTCGACCGTCATGACAGAGATAAGAGCCCAGCTGATTCCTCCCTGACCATGGGCCCAGTTCTGTAACATTCAGATCAGCATAAATTTGGAATAGTTCAGCTGAAGGTAAAGAAGTTATTTTAAATTGATACTGAAGTAGTTCAGAGCAAGCCCTGATTCAAAACGAGCAGATCAGATAATGTCGTGTATTGAATACAGATGTAAATGCAGGGCTTCACTCACTGAGCAGTGAATAAAAATAAGTATTTAATATACTGGTTAACTAACAATTAATTAGATTTGTTTAATGTCCTATCCGTTGATGAATTAAATAACATTTGCATTGACAGCAACTGTGCTTCTTGCTGTCTTGCTCTGTGCTGCTGTGATAATTATTATTTCAAAGCAAAAGTCAGTCTTTTTCCCTCATTCAAGAGATACCATTCACCATATGAATTGTGGATTTTGTCTAAAGCATGCTGAAGTCCATTGGAAAAACTCCTGTGGCCTTTAGTGAGCTTTAGATCAGTCTCTGAACAGGTCAGGGTTCTTGTGGAAAATAATAGCATGAGACCTTGTAATTATGTCTGAATATATAACGCCTGTGTATATTTGAAGGAATCAAAAAAATCTCAGAATGGCTGGAGTTGGAAGAGAACTCTGGAGATCAACTAGTCCAACCCCTCTGCTCAGAGAAGGGTCAATTAGAGTATGTTTCCCCAGGGCCATGCTGGAACATAACTCTAACTTTATTTCTTTAGTTTTAAATGACTGACTTTCCCAATTTAATGTTCTCTTACATAAAACTCTGTACTACATTTTACTCTGTAATTATGGGATCATTTGCCAATCTTTTGTGGCCTCTTATCAAGAGAGTGGAATCCTGTTGTGCATTTTACATTTAGTATTATAATTTTTTTTCACTGAACAGGGCATCAGGATTTGGAGGTTTAATGCAATCTTCAAAATTATTGTAATGTGCTAAACTAATTTTGACCTTTTTAAGGTTCTCTATTTTGATTGCAAAGCACTCCACTTCTTTAGCACGAGTCAGTGAGACTGCAATCAATGGAGAAAAGAATTAAACAGAACTAATGTAAAATGGATATCTTTTGGAAGGGTGGGTAGAGAGATACTTTCAAAAATTGCCAAAAGACCTACCAGAAATGTAGCTTTCTGAGACGCTTTGCTGTCAGACATGACTGTTGAGCCTCACAGAAGCGGGACACTGAATACCCACCCAGGTTTCTATACAGATAGTGCTCAGTCCTTGTCCACCAATTTTAATGGAATTGTTCCCACAAATTGTTGTATCCACAACCATTTGCAGAACTGCTGCACTGAATCTTTTCACCATTTCCCTGGATGTTTATTAGTTGACATCCTGCAACTTCCATGTGCTTATGAATCTGTTTATTTTGTAGATTGAGAGCTATATGGCAATTAGCTGAGAATAAGACCAATTACAAGTGATTGATTGATGTTGCTTATGCATACCTGATACTGATTGTTGATGAAAGTTACATTTTAATTAAAATTACAGCTTTTCTTACTATGTATTACTAGTTGAATATAAATTAGAGTAGCATTCATGCTGTTACTTCTTCAGGCCATTGCAAAGCCAGAAATACACGGAGCATGTGGCTGGAAAGAGAGCAAATCTCCAGGGTTACTGCCAGTTTAACGAGGGCATTTTCCTTGGATCGGGGAAATAGGAGGTACAAATCAAGGTAGGAATTTAAGGTTCATCCTAATCTTAATCCTCATCCTCATTTCCTTATAAAGAGATAGAGGGATATTTGTTCTTTTTTCTATTCCTTTCTTCTTATGAGGTCCCTAATTTGAGAACATTGTCAATTTTCACAAACTTTGAAATGACTGCAATGTTTTCTATGAGTAAAGTATATTCTTATATGCTAGAATTAAAAATTTAAAATCATATTATTTTAATGTGTCTATTAAGTATTTTATTTTATGTTTTCAAAAAGCAAAATCTGATTTAAATTCTAAAGACCAGAACATATCAGTCTGAACTGTATAAGGCGAAAAAGTATCTACATTTTAAAAAGAGAGCTCACGAAACTGTTTCCCAGTTCTTGGTGATTTGGCTCTCATACATTACCGAAACATTTCTGAATCTCTTAGGTTACTGGAATTTTTGTGGTGGGAAGAATAAATACACCAGCAGAGAACAGTGGCTGACAGTGACCTGAAAGTAGTGAGGGACAAAGTCTGTCTGATCTTATTTGAAATGATGTTTCAGACTTCACAGCTTCCACTGAGAAAGCTTTGTTATCAATCAGTGACCTTGTTAGCAATCTCAGTGGGCAGACTAATTAATGACGCTGCTTTGCATAGATTTGGGGGATGAGTAGGAAATGAACATAACACAATTAAACTATTTTAAAGTCTCAGTTTCGAGCTATTACTTCTAAAAAAGTTAGTGGATATAAGACTTTAATCAAAGCTAATAAATACGCATGGATTTACCTTGCATCAGTTAATTTTTGGAGCACAATCCCAAACATAGGTCTCTGTTAGAATCATAGAACCATAGAATGGTTTAGGTTGGAAGGGACCTTGAAGATCATTGAGTTCCAACCCCCCTGCCATGGGCAGGGACACTGCCCTCTAGACCGGGTTGCTCAAAGCCCCATCCAGTCTGGCCTTAAACACCTCCAGGGATTTTGCTTTTTGTTATACGTGCTGTGAATTAAGTGGTGAGCAGCATTTCCTACAGCCTCGAAATCACAGGGCAGAATGGGAACAAATTTGCCTAGCTAGGGTTTCCCAGGCTGTATTTCACGGGGTGCCACCACAGTGGCTTCAGCCCTCAGTGTCCATGCAGGTGTGAAGTACAATGCTGTAGGCCGCCCCCTCGGCAGGGGCTTAGGGGTACATATTACTGCTGTGAGGAGCATCAGAATGACTCAGGATGTTGCTGCTCAGAAATAATTTGTGAGCAGTGTTAATATTCTTACCTTAGCAGACACAATGTTATGTTTAGCTGACTTGCTCTGACTGTTTGTTTTCAAGTTTTCACTTGTACGTTGGGCAGCAGGATTAAACTAATTACATTGAGTAGAAGGTTACAAAATCCCTTGCATATTTCAAAAGCATATAGGCTTTGCAGTTTGCACATTCAGAAAATGGAATCTATATCAGTTTCCAGGAAAAATAACGTGCATTTAAAAGAAATATTATTTCCAAACATATATATTAAAACAGCACCCACCAAAGGTGCAGCAAACAGTACAGCATAGACCATGTTGGTATTCCTGTTCCAAATCACTGGCTTCAGGGGCTTCGTTATATGACGCCAAACATTGAGTTTATCAGTGTGATGGTATCTTGCCTGATGGCATAAGGATAATAAAATGAGGATTTTTAGAGACAACAGAAAGGAGAAAATAAAAAAGGAAAAAAAAGTTAAAAGATGAAGCTCCTTAGCGAGGGAGGCACTGTTAACTGGCCAATATCCATACCTGGCTCCTTCTCAGCTAGAGAGGTTTAATCTTTGCAGTCCTAAGGCTAGGATCAAGGATTCTGAACCACTGACCTAGAAAACACTAAGGAAGATGAAGCAGTAGTTTGCAATTGCTTGAAGGGAATCTCAGACATACAAACAGCCAGAAAGTGCAGCAAGAAGGCCACTCTCTTACCCCCGGAGTCCCTGGGATGAATGGAACTCATCAAAGCTTGCAAAGAAGGATGAAAATTCAGGCAAAAGATGATAAAACTGGTCTGTGGCTCCTGCATGAGCAAATAATATGTTTTTATCTAAATAGATGGGAAAGTCACAAATTGTGTCCACCAAAGAACACAATAGAGATAACAGTAAATGTCACTTATGGTAGTAACCATAGTGCCTACCTTTTTGATTAACCCAGTGCCTTTTGAAGTTTGAAGATGAATATAGTAGCTAGTTCTTTCACAGCCACTTGATTGTTCTAGCTGCTCTGCAATCTAGTCCCTTTAAGCTTTTCCATTATGTTGTGTGGACCATATTTTGTGCAGCAGAGCTCTCAGACAAAACTACTGGCTTCAGAGCAATTTATGGATGAGGAAAGTGGTACACACAGCTGAGATGTACTTCTAAAAATCTGCCCATGTTTCATCACAAATCTGGGACATACTGTGCTCAAACAAAGTTTTCCAACGTGTAATCAATCTTAAAAATGTTAGCCATATTGGATAAAGGGATTATGATACAACTCCAGAAATTCCACGTACCTCCAATGTTTTATAATTATTTTTATCAAGTAATCTGGAGCTGTAGGCAGCCCATCAACAAACTGCCATGTGACAAGCCTAGAGATGACTCCAGAGCTGCCACGGTGAACCTGCCAAGGGGCCAGATGTCAGTGGGAATGTTTCTGTCACTACTTAGCTGCTGGGTCCCATGGCTGTCACCAAACAAAAGAAGGAATGGGATAATGTATCATCTTACTTCTCTGAGGCTAACAGCCTCTACATCAATCTACTGCAATTCTGTTGCCATTTGAAGGAAATATTTCTATATCTTTGCATTTTTTTCCAAGCTAAAACATGTGTGTGTCTGTAAGGGAGTGAAGCTTCTAGAGCTTCAAAAATAAAATTGTTGTTTATTATTGACCACTACTGCTGTATATTCTTAGCTTTCAGTGTCATAGTTTGAAAGTGGAAGTGTTCAAGGCACTGGAACAGGTTGCCCAGAGAAGTTGTGGAGGCCCCATCCCTCGAAGTGTTCAAGGCCAGGTTGGATGGGGCTTTGAGCAACCTGATCTAGTGGGAGGTGTCCCTGCCCATGGCAGGGGGTTGGAACAAGATGGTCTTTAAGGTCCCTTCCAACCCAAACCATTCTATGATTCTATGAAATGAAACTTACTATTTTGGATATATTCAGATCTCATAGCTTAGTAACTCTTTGGTTGTCTGCAAGGATCAAGTAAGTAGACCTTGGAGCCTTTCTGGAGTTAAGGTTCTACTACAACTTTTTGGCATTCAGAAACGTCCAAAATCACAGTGTTGGTGTCCGAAGAAGGTCTGCTTCCTTCACTGTCAGGGTTTTAATCAGTCACAAGACAACACAAGTAAATTCTGGAAGGCATTGAACTCTTTTTGATCAATGATGCCTCATTCCCATACAGTAATATTCACTCCTTGGGCAGTAATAGTCTGTTTATCCTTGTATTTTAATGGTTACCCTTCACTGGTACTGTAGATAAGTGTAACTCAAACTTCGTTCACCTGGAAATCAGACCAGTTCTAAAGATTAGTTCAGAGAAAGGCCTAGGCAGATATATTGATACACTGCTTAATATCTCAGGCTTGTCTTTAGACCTTAGAAAGCTTTTGGGATTCTGATGGGTTAGACTCAGTGGATGATGCAACAGAGATTTCTACACTATCAGTTAAACACTGGTCTGAGCCTTTTCTGGATCTGAGATGTTTTTCTGCCTCCCCACATGGTTTCCTTCAGAGATCCTGTTCAGGATCAGGCTGAGGGCTGCCACGCTCTGTAAGGTGAGAAGTTTGGTGTGCTGGGTGAGCTGGTGCACCTTCTGAGCAGGACTCAACTGCTTGCTAGATGAAAAGAGCATCTCAGGACATAGCTACTCTTTTTTGTTTACCTCTCTCTCACTAACATGCTGTTCTGTTGCTCCATACGTTTAATAATGTGACGTATGTAAATAAGTGTCTTCAAAAGTGGACGCTCAAATTTCTCTGTTCTGCCACTTGAAATATTATCATGGTGTGGTTTTCCTCCTCTGCCACATGCAGGCTTTGCTTTATCATAGTCCAATGTTTACTGTGCAAGATGCACTTTGTACTTCCTGCAAACACTAAGTTAACTGTACTTCCCTAAACTATATAGAAGCAACCTTTTCATGATTGTTACGTTCATTTTTGCGCAGTAGCCAAGCTTGGCCATTTTGTTTTGCTTTTATATCTACAGCACAAAAGGAAAGGGTAAGATTACAGAGAAGTTGGGGCAAACAGAATATTCGCGAGCCTGTGGTTTTATTTCTAATCTATTGACAGATCCTGCCTGTTTGAACTGAGCATCTTATAACCCACTCAGTGGAAGACAGCCTGTTATTAGGACCTGACCTATGATACCAGATCAGCAGGCTCCAGTTTCCCCAACCTCTATCCAGAAACAAAAAGGTGAGATATTTCCAAAAGGCAACTGGGCTCTTAGATTGGGTTCTTAGGTCATGAAGTCCAAGTGGATTAAACCTAGGCCTTTGAGCTGAGGTTGATCACAGAAAATGACCAAGCCCTTAGGATGCCAAGGAGCTCTCCTTTCACCTCCAGAGAGAAAATACATCCTTCTCAGAATGAATCTGTAAATTTGGCTTCTTTGTTTCTTTGAGGGATTTCTACTTTCAGTATTTTCATCAAGAAGGAAAGGATGGAGTGACCAGCAAATGTGCTGGCCAGTGGTGTGAACGTACAAAGAAAATGAGATAGAAATTGGCATTTCACATAGGACCACAAGGAGTTCTCATATTATATGGGACCCCATCCAGCATCCCTGGGCACATTACAGGTCACTTGAACTATCGCCCTCCTCTGTTTCAGATCTGCATGGTGATTTTTAAAAAGCGGGTATGTTGGTAACTTTTGTTGTGAAAAATTATAGTTTGTCACTTGTGAAGACAAGTTGCTGGAGAAACAAATCCAGGACATCAGTCTTTTTCCCTTCTTCACCTTTCCTCCAAATCCCTTTTTTTCCACCACTGGGATGTGGTCTCTTGTCTTCATCATTGCTGGAGTCTGAGAAAATGCACTCCACTATATTCCTGAGGCTGTTTCATGTTTCTCTGCTTCAAATGCAAGCTACCAACCCTGTGGGTTTTTTCTCTTTCTGCTGCCCACTGCCACTGAAATACGAAGTGACTAAATTTGAAGGCCATGATGCTTAAAAGGTGGGGAAAGAATTTGTAGTGCCCAGAGAGCTGTTTTTTCTACCTGTACAGCATCTGTTGTCTGCCTCTAAGTTTTTAGTACTGTGGTTATCAGGGACTGACGCATCAGCATCTGTAGCTCCTTTCCTCCCTCTTTCTGTTAGTTCTCTCCTAGAGAAAACATAGAGGTTTATTTACGCTGTCTCAGCAAGAATATACTTTCAAATTTAAAAGAAAGAAATCCAAGATCCACATGAGCTCTAGCTGAGAGCTAACACAGAATAGAATATGGTCTTAATATTTTTCTTTCAAAGTAAACACAGATATTTTCAAATAAAGGACAAAAGCCAGTAATTCTGACTCATCTTTTTTCTTAAACTGATGTAATTTCAGTTGGCCTAATACAGAGGGAAAGAATAAGGGAAAATACATGAGATAAACATAGATGCAGCAACAGAAATTCATAATTTCATTTACCATAAATATTCTTTATCAAGTTTTTCATGTTCTTTGTTTCAAGGTTCACGTGGCCATATTTTGTATTTCATTTCCCTCATTTCAATGATTTTGGAGTGCTTGTTTTTTTCATAAGAGATGCTATCACTTTCCTATATGCTATTAAACATATGTTGTTTAATACTCACTAGAATATTTTTGGACCAGCTAAGCATCAGTCAAATCCTTTTATCATAAAAGTCTATTCTGGAAAGATCACCTTATTCTAAGGTTACTAAAATGAAAGCAAGAGCCCTTGCACATTAGACTCTTTTTTTTCCAAAAGATTTCCATTTTCTTCTCCAGACCTGCCACTTTACTTGCTAGTTGTATTATGAAAAGCTGTGCTTATAGCAGACCTATTGTAGAGTGAAAAGAGAAAATGCTTTGCTACAAGGCAGTAGCTAATTCACTATTCTTCAGGGACTGATATTCATCTATCCTTCAATAAAAGCTAATGGTTAAATAGACCCAATGCACTCAGCTAATCTAGGAAGAAGCTGATGGCTGGGGGTTGGGATTCAAAGTTCATGCTGAAGTGCTATTCCTGAAGACAAAGATATTCTTACATTTGCCTTAGAAAAAGATGACAATGCTACAAAAAAATATCAGATGGCTTTCATTCTCAAATACACAGTTTTATGAAAAAGTACCTACTGTATCTGAAAAAGTTATATTTTATTAATTTTTAAACATGCATTACTTTTATAAATTTTTCTTTTTAAGGGATGTGAATATTTAAACAAAGGGATTAAATTTTAAATAACCTCTGTTTAGTCTTTTGCTGCTTGAATTCCAACACCCTTAAGAAGATACAATGATTTTTTTTTCATGAAAAGCAATTTTTGCAAAGCACTCCCAGAAGGAAGGGAGATGACAGCACCACGTTTCCCTCTGTATAACTACCATTCCAGTTAAAGGTACTGTTGTGCTGTGCATATCAAACAGTCCAGTACAGGAAGGAAAGCTCACTTGAGATATCAACAATGAAAAACAAAAGCCCACAACCAACACAACAGACTACACAAGGGCAGAGCAAATTTTTATAAGCAAGGTTATGACTTAAAATACAATATAGAGCAAATCACATGGCTTCTGGACAGTTGCTGCAGCTGCGCATGAGTGCAGATATGTCACTGATTCTTTAAATAGACAACCTAAAAGTACTTTGTCTGTGCTGCAGGACATTTAACTTAGCCATACTGTGAATGAGCCTGAAAACAAAATGACCTGAATATATATATGTATTATTTAACTGCAGGACTTTGGGTCACAAAAGGTCTAATTCTGGTCCCCCAAAAACCAGTGACAAATCTCTCCCTGATTTCACCAGAAACAGGATGGAATAGTAATTAGGAGCATAGCTGAAACTGGTGGCTTGTGTCCTTATTTCAGGACCTTCTCATAGTGCAGGTGATGAAACAGCATAAATTGGAACAAAATGTCACACCTCTGCATGCTAGCTGCTCGCTGGCAGAACACCTGTGTTTTCTCAGAAACGCGGGGCCAAGATTGGATATGTGCCTTGTGAGAGGGCTTGAAGATTTGTGTCTTCCCACAAGCTCAATACTGCCAAGGTTTTTTTCTCTTCCTGCATCTTTTGCCTCATTTATCAGTTAGAGAAATATACATACATATGCATATCTTTTATTTCACAGGGGTTTGTGTACTTTATCAGTGCTGATACATTAATCCCTCTTTTAAAGGATATTTGCGGATCAAGCATGATCTTTCTATCAGAGGCCAGACTGCATCCCTCTCAGTCCACAAAGAAGAGTACAGACTTATGACAGCAACTCTTCTTTCCCTTCAGCATGCCTCAGTGGGAAAGTCTGGGGACAAATACAGTCTTGCAATAATTTGAAAAGAATCTGTTTGCCTCAAAAAGCTCAGGAAAGAGGAATCCCCAGGAACTGCATATTGGTACCAAGTGGATTGAGTTGTTCATGGGTTTAGGGATGGGATACAGTGGTTCACTTAACAGATCTCCCATGTAATTTTTGTG